>OU611983.1:16723400-17327066 GCA_914767915.1 Agriopis aurantiaria
CTTACTATTGTTTTTGTTTGTTTATTGTTACCATTTTTTTTTTCGAGTGGGAAATCTTCCAAAGTTACCCGGCTGGGGTGCAGCCATGTTATGTGGGATTATACCCACTAAAAACCAGACAACCAGCCTTAGAGCTTGACAAGAGGGCTCCGGGATCTCCACAGGAACGCACCGGAGCCCTCGGCACTGCGCTACGGCTCCTCCCGAGACAACCGTGTTGTCTCAGCCCCTCCGCCCACGACAACGTAGGTCACACAACGTTGTCGTTCTCTCCCTGGGCACGCTTAAGTGGATGGTCAGAGCCCCAACTTTGACCATCCCGAGCCCGGAGGTCCCCTTTTAGTAGCCTCTTACTACAGGCAGGAGTTACCGGTGCCGTATTCTATTGCCCCGGCGCCAGGGCTATTGTTTATTGTTACCTACGGTTTTTCGTGCAGTTTAAAAAACATTGATAGTACAAAATTTACGTAAAAAAGTAAAGTTTACATAAATTAATTGACATATTCTAGAAATACCGGTTTATGGTTGACAGACTAGATTTTACAGCAATGCCTAATTTAGCTTCCGACAAATTTAAATACACGCACAGATGGTATTGTTTTAGGAAATTTTTGAGCCCTAAGTTATCCATAGTTTTAAATATTTTTTGTCGATATAATTTGCGTGCTGTCTCTGGGCACTAGATTTGTTTTAGGTAACAATTTACAAAGTCGGTACCATTTTGCTTTTATGTCTCCCTATTTAAAACAATTGTTTCGATAGCTATCTGCGTGTAATGGTATTCCAAAAAAAAAAACATACAGTCGAATTGATAACCGCCTCTTTTTGGAAGTCGGTTAAAAAGTGTATGTTATCTGTCATTTTTCAAAAAATTCAAAATTCTTTATTAACTGATTTTTATAAAACATAGGTGTTTGGCCTCTCCTGTTAAGTTTTGTCATTAATTCACTTTTCCGACTAGAGTCTGTAATCTAGTGGGTATCGGCCATGCAAAGAATGAGAAGCCCTTTAATCTAGTAGGCGACTTAGTTCTCATGTGCGTGACGGAAAAACGTTAAACAAACTATATTACATGCATCATGGCTGCATATATATCCATACCATAACATATACCTAGTTAAATATGCTGCTGTAAGTAGCGACTGTTTGTTTTTGGTTTCGCTGGAGCGGTTATCCATGGGCAAATAATCTAATTCACATTGAAATACATTCGTGTAATTTACTGATAAGAATTAAAGAAGTTCACATAAATATGAAAATACAATTAAACACAATTTCCTTATTTTAATTGTATTGTTTTGTGACTTGCATTTTGATCTCCACCTTGCCTGTTGTTAAGCGATGATGCGGTCCATGGTATAATAATATACTCCGCCAGGTATAGCAATCCGAGAAAAAATGTCCACGTGGGCGTCCCGCAATGATGTCATGATGTCAATTTACAACAGGTTCGAGAGAGATGACGATACACCACGTAACAGCAGATTGAATAAAGTGGCAACTGGACAGTGACGTCATTGCGGGACCACTCCCAGATTGCTAGACCTTGTTTTCTTAGATCATGATGCGGTCTATGATAGAGCACACTTGTCTGGAAGAAACCGATTCTCTCGCGACTTGAATACACCCAGATTATAGCTATTGCGGAACACCCATTCAGGCAGCGTATTTCAGTCTAGTGGTTCAAACAATAGAAGTGAAAACAAAGATTTTCATACTGGATTAAATGTTAAGACAAGTTTCCTTTACAATAGATAACCTAAAAAGCTCATTGGCCAAGTTTTTTTTTTGTTGATCTGAGCTATTTATGGTAGCCAGCCACCACTGATCGATACTTTTTTCCTACCTTTGAACGGATCAACTTCTCTCTCCAGCATTGACAACCTGCTAGCGTTCACCAAGGACCTTCTTGACGGGAAACTGGAGCCCTTCGTTAAGTCTGAAGCTGTGCCGGCCGATAACGACGGCCCTGTCAAGGTGGCCGTTGGCAAGAACTTCAAGGAGCTGGTCACTGACAGCGGTCGCGATGCCCTGATTGAATTCTACGCGCCCTGGTGCGGACACTGTCAGAAACTGGCGCCGATCTGGGAGGAGCTGGGCGATAAGGTACGGAAATTTTCCAATAGTTGCTGAGTACTGGTTTCATACCATGTGCTAGTAATACTTGCCGCTATCCTGTTGCCCTTACTATATCGTCCAATTAACTGGTCTGTTGCTGGGTTTTTCAGTAATCACTATTCCATAGCTACTGTTATGGTTTGCCGTCTTCTTGGTTAAGTAATGACTTTGGGAATAATGTTTTGTCATAAGAACTTTAAGGGTCTTGTGACTGGCCGCAAAAGTGAATCCCATTGAGGTAGTAAAAGAAAAGCTAGGTTATAAAGTAAGGAATAATTTGCCGCCTACCTGTCAGAAAAAGGTACCAGTTTGGGAGTAAACAAATAGGTAGGAAGCCATTTTACATCCAGCGCTTAGTATAGGTCTCTATGAGGAGCCATGTTCCTATAGCAGTGTTTTCCTACCGCTTTTATAATGTCCATGGGCTTGCAGTGTGCGTGACAATTGAAATCAAAGCTGTGCCCTCGAAACAGTGATCTGAGTTGAAGTGCCACCCACGCGTTTTTTAGATTTTTTTAATCAATAGAACTTGTAACAATACCGACAATATAGATAGATAAGAACTAACGCAATAATATCTAAAAATGTTGTTGATATAGAAATTAATCATTATCAATGACAGTCATGATTATCTAATCTGACAACTGCATTTGTACTTAAAATCTACAACTAAAGCTCTGTTCCTAGAAATCTAATTTGAAATCCGCGTTATCACGCATCTATAGTCCTTTTTATGAAAGAAGTCCCACGGCAAACAGCGGAACTAAATTTCCATGTTGTAGTTGTCATGTGTTGTTACTGTGTTTGGACGCTAGTGAGATTTTTACTAATTTTCCATCGTTAAAGAGTCGTGTACGATGCCAAAAGTTGTTAAAGTTCTACTCGAGAAATGATACTGATAGTGATTGATACGCGATGACAGCGCCGCGTCTGCGGTACTTCTTTCATGAAAAGCACTCTACTGCTGATTTTATACCTGTACCTGGCAGAACTTTCTTCAAAGCTGCGTTTTCAGTTAGTGTTCCAATTGAGTATTTGCTTATTCACGTTTTGTGGAGCATTTGGAATTTACAGCATTTGCTCTGAAATGTTCCCAAGTTCGCAATAAAATAATGTTTATCCCGCAAGAGTGGTTTTTCTAACATGCATCTAAATTCCGCTCGCAGCTGAAGAACGAAGACGTGGACATCATCAAGATCGACGCCACCGCCAACGACTGGCCCAAGTCGCAGTTTGACGTATCCGGATTCCCCACCATCTTCTGGAAGCCCAAGGACAAGAACGCCAAACCCGTCAGATACTCGGTGAGTTTAAACATAACCATACTTGGACTACTTGGACCATTCCAGGGAACATGTGCCTTTTTAACTCAACAAAGTACAAACTAATACTAAACAGTTAAGACTGCCCATAGATTGTTAAAAGTCTAAAAGATTTTTGAAAATGAGAGCTCCCGGTTGCAATGGCCGAATTCCTCGACCCAAATATGTAACCACTGCAGAGATTTGCATATTTGCACCGTCTTGTGCTGCTCCGCATCAGCCCAACCTTGTGTCTCAGGAACATGTGACGGCGCCAAAGTATCGAAGTCGAGTCCCATACAAGGGGCCATCCCTACTTCAGAACCCTACCCTACTTCCAGGAAACGAGTGTCATCAGGGGTGGATCCAGGATTTCATTTTGGGTTTTCCATTCTGGATTTCATTTTGGGGAGGACCATTTTGACAAGGTTCGGAGGAATGAAATAGAAAAATTGAGTCGAATGTATGGAATTTCTAGGTATCACTCACTCATTGGCGGATCCAGGGGAGGGGGGGGGGGGGGCATGCCCCCCGACTACTGTCAGACCCTTTTCACTGACATACTCGTTACCTGCAGACCTTTACTGTTAGTTGATTTAAACCTTGTCTTGTCTTGTCTTGTCTTCTCAGTTTCATAGTTGTTCTTATACTTTCCAGGGCGCCCGCGGTTTTGAAGACTTCATCAAATACGTATCAGAGCATGCCTCGGAAGAGCTCAAGGGCTGGGACCGAAAGGGCAACGCTAAGAAGGAGGAGCTTTAAATTAAGTTGATATGTAACTTTCCATGAAAGATCTGTGTGAGAATGCACTTGTATGAATGAGGGTGTCCCATAGAAAGCTAGGTAACTTGGCTTCCTTCATAAACTAGATGTGTCTAGAGTGCGGCAAACTTATCTGTAGAATTGGCCAAATGTGGAGGAACTAATATTTTCCCCAGGAGCCTTCTTGTGGTGGCTATCCAGCACAAACCTAAAGATAAATTGGTAGCACTTTATCTATTGTTAAGCCAAGTTCACAAATTCTTAATTGTAGATTGAACTAAATACAGTAATATTGAATGCATTTCTTATTTTATGTCAGTGAAATAATAAACTAGGTTGTATTTATAAAGATTTCGTTGGTTTTCTTTTACCCTATACTATAAGTATGCAATACCCTCAGATCAGCCAAGGGGGATGTAAAATTGTATTCAAATGTGTCTGTTTCTCCCTGTTGTATGACATACTTCTCACACATACTAAGAGATTTGCAGCTACACAAAAGGCAGCATGAGCATCTGCAGGGTGAATTCGACCTAAAGATATCAACCAGGCCAGATGTGTTGCACCTTACTATATCTCCCTCATGAACTGTGGATGTGGACTGAGCGATGGTGGCTGTCCAGAAGCATGTGCACTTTACAATCTGACGGCACCTGGTTTTACCCTCGGGCCTGCACCATTGACTTATTTTATACTTACGTAAATTATGCGCAGTTTCGATGCCATCGCTCAAAAACTGAAGGTAAACATTGCGAGGAAACTGGACATATGACATTCACCAACATGCACTGGGCCAGGCATCGTGGATTACGACCCATCCTCTCACTTAGTGAAGGCCTGTGTTCCAGCAGTGGGAACATGATAGATGATCATGATCCCTTAGATTCTGTGGAAAGTAGTGTGCAGAAAGCAGAAATAAAACATGTTATTCTACAAATAGTTTACTACAAATTCTCTTCCTTCCACCTCTCTATCCATTCTACAATAGTCTCAACATTAATTTCCACTTGATCTTCTGTATCATTCTGAAGTTCATGTACAATTTCCTCCTTGTATGAAGACTTTGCTTCTTCGAGCAATGTTTCAAATATTTCACACTGTAAGTTGTCTTCCAACTTCTTTCCTGTGTAACCTCTGTAAAATGAACAACAATTTTATAAAAGAACTCAGTGATAACATTGTAAAAATAGTTCTTGTACATAAACCATGACAAGTAAAGCTGCAGGGTGCAGCTACCCCTGCAGTATCACCATCACTGGAACGCGCTGCCTGAATGGGTGTGCCCCAATAGCATAGTAAATCCTTGCCGATAGTAACAATCTGACTGAATTGGTTTCTTTTAGGCAAGCATACTCCATCATAGCATCATTGCTTAATATCTGGTGCGGCAGGCTGTCGAGTGCAATCCTATTTGGATTTTTCAGTACAAAAATTGAGACAACTTATTTTTTATGACCGTCATCATACGCACACTTCCTTGCCAAATTTCATTATTATCAACCATTCAGTTGTGAAAAGTTCTTTCCAACCACTGGTCATCTGGTGGTAATTTTCTCATTTTTATCATGCTTTTTAACCCTTTGACACAAAAAGAGGGGTGTTATAAGTTTAACATGTGTGTCTGACTGTGGCATCACAATTCCCAAATGGCTGAACCGATTTTGATTTAGTTTTTTTGTTTGAAAGGTGATTTGATCAAGATTATACTTAGCTATGATTCATGAAAATCTGTTCAACAGTTTGAAGATTGTTTGCTTTTTTATAAGGTTTAAATAGAAAAACAATTTTGACTTGTATTAGTTTCACTTGCATCTTGGATGTTGATTTTAACATACTTCTTAGTGTCATATATTAAGAATGAATGGCCAAATGCGAGTCAATGACAAATTTCTGTTCACCAGCAAGTTATGCGACGTCGGGCGCGGTCGGTTCTTGGGCGGTGACCGCCAGGGCGTGATGTTGTTTTTTGCAGTATTTTTGTATTTTGTGATATTTTTTTATGTATTTTTCGTTTGACCCCCAACTCGCCTTATGATATGGAACCCTCAGTGCGCGAGCACGACTCGCACTTGGCCGGTTTATTTAAAATTTATATCAATGTGTTTTACCTTGCTACTAGTCTATCATACAATGTAGTATTGTTGGTTCTGATGACGAACACTCCATCGAACCACCTCTCCGGGAAGAACTCGCAGCCGTGGTAGTCAACAACGTTGCCTCCCTTTGCCATCATGCCTTCCATTATATCCAACAACTAGAAAATAGCAGATTGCAATTAAAAGTACAGTATAATCTCACTAATCCGGCGCTATTAAAAACCAGAGGGTGCTGGATTATTGGAATGTTCCGATTACAGGATTATAGAAAAAAAATCATAATAAATAAAATAAAGCATTTCATAAAGAGAATATAATGTACGTATGTACATATTTGTATTCTTGTTCGACCCGTACGCACGTGCACGTGATAAGTTTTGAGGTTAGACTGCTAGACGACGACACGGCGACGGAGCGCATAGGCGTAGAAAGGCGCGGGCGGAGGGTGCCGGATTATTGGACGTATCGGTCTATTGAAGTGGCGGATTAGTGAGATTATACTGTATACAAAAAAGGGCAACAAGATCGCTGGGTGAGTTCGACTATAGGCATCAAGCCTGATATAGGCCAGATGCGTTTTCAAATTCAAAATATTTATTGAGAATAAAAAACCAGACAAGTACGAGTAGGACTTGCGCTCTGAGGGTTCCGTTGGATGGAACCCTCAGAGAGAGTCCAAACAAAACAAAAAAGTTAAAATATTGAAAGACAAATTTAACTTTGTAGTGGACAATAAGGTTCTTCCATACATTCCAACTACAAAATGTAAGTTTGTAGCATAACAATAAATTTTCAATTATATGACTTCAAATTTATGACTTTCGGGTTTATTCCTTTATATCTGCTGTGATACCTAGGTCAACGGGAAGTACAGTTTTGATTACCTTGTAAAATTGCAAAATACGCGAAAATATTATGCGACATAAACGGTAATATCTTTTGATCGCGTAAACTAACAAGTTTGATTTTCTCACAGCTAAAAGAAACCATAGATTTGAGTATTTGATATAAGTTTCAACTTGATATCTTTACGCGTTCCTGAGAAAAGGGGTCTTGACAGACGGACAACAAGGCGATCCTATAAGGGTTCCGTTTTTTTCCTTTTGAGGTATGGAACCCTAAAAATGGACAAATTCCACTAACATTTTTCTCACAAACTATTAAACTAAAATAGATTTCCTAGTAAAAAATAGGAATACAATTTAAAACCTAATATAATAAATAGGTACAACAAAATGCTGTAAAAATATTAATTTGTATGTCATAAAAATTGTCATCATAGTCATCGGGTTTTTTGCCCCTGACCATTTTACTAGGTATAAGTCAAAAACATTTTCGTTACAGTTTATTTTTTGTCACAAATAATATCAAAATCTGTGTTGGTGGAAAGGAGTGCATATTATGGTAAGGTGGCGTGGCGGGTGCTAACGCGCCGGCCGCCACTTCAATGCACTCCTTTCCACCAACACTGATTTTGATATTATCTCCCTTGTTTGTATGGTCTGAGGCAGCTGCAGTAATGTACTATTGGTTTATCAACACAGAAAAGCCCATTAAAATTCCTAAATTACTTGGTGTTTGGTACCTTTTCTTCATTGAGGAAAGGGCATTGATACTCGGGATCATATTCGTCCAAGCAATTGTATTCTTCAGCGACTTTAGACACTTCCCTCCAAGTATATTTAGTTCGTTCTGCAAGCTTCCGGGAAATTGAAGACTTTCCTACACCAGGAGTGCCTGTAAAATAATAGTCAATGAAGCGTGAAATCTAACAGAAGGACCTATACCTACCTATTTGGATAATCACAGATATACACAACCAGATCGGCAATATATTTTAGTGAAAGAGACAACTTGATATGGCTCAGCACAAGTACGAAAAGGACATAAATAGAATTTGTTGTCCTTATCGGCGTGACCTGTTTTTGGTACCTCAAGTGTCAAAATCTGTAATAATCAGTGACAAACAAAACGGGTCTGAATTATATTTATTGCCTTTTTTTGGTGATTTAATGTGATAAATGCGTGTTTCCTCTGAGAAATAATTGTAAAAGATATTTTACAATGGTTGGTTGTAGCATTTTGGGCTGCAAGAAGCGCAGTGAGCGAAAATACGATGATGAGCGAGAGGCACTGAGCTAGCCACGCTCATTGAAAATCTATAGGTAGTAGATCTGTGTGGATAATACTTATTACTTACTCCTGCTTACCTGTGATTAATATATTGGGCACAGTCCTGGGAATTGATGCCATTTCAGTGAAGTGGATGTGACTCTTTTACTTAATCGACAGTTTAAACTTCCGATTGATTTGAAAGATAATGTAAGCAAGAAACCAGGAAATATATAAATAAAATAAATACACACGCGGTACTAGACACGATTGGTGTTCACTGTTCAGTTCAACGAATAAACTTGTTTGTTTTTTTTTAAATCTTACAATGTAAACTTGTTTACTTTTTTGACTTTGTTTATTTTGACAACTGACAGCAATGGATTTGACCAGAAATATGGGCTTGAGCCACAGATGTATATCTGTGGCTTGAGCATTTGGATTGTCTTTAGACCTTCAACCACAGATATAGATCTGTGCCTTCAACGGTTGGGCAGTCTAACTGTATTTGTAGTGTTAGTTTTAGCTGTGTTTTAGCTTGTATTTTGTTTAGTTATTAAAGGCACCAGAAAATGACTTTGACACTTAACAGTTAAATAATGGGGTTTGAGCACAGATCTACTACCTATAGATTTTCAATGAGCGTGGCTAGCTCAGTGCCTCTCGCTTCAACAAGGTGTGTTGCCACATTAAAATGATTTGCTATAAGTTAGGGTAATTTACCTACTATGATGGGTAGTGAATCTTCAATGAGTACTTTGGAAACAATACTACCTTTTAAATATTTATATTTTATACACTATCTGCTGCAACCCGCGGAGCTACCTGCAATGTTATACACTATCTGCTGCAACCCGCGGTGCTACCTGCAATGTTATACACTATCTGCTGCAACCCGCGGAGCTACCTGCAATGTTATACACTATCTGCTGCAACCCGCGGAGCTACCTGCAATGTTCTGGGAAGAAAAGTACGTTGTCTGTCCTCATGACACACCCCTATCGTCCTGACAAAATTTGACTTAGCCCATGATTTAAGAAAACAAGGTCTAGCAATTTGAGAGTGGTCCCGCAATGACGTCACTGTCCAGTTGCTACTTTATTCAATCAGCTGTTACGTGGTGTATCGTCATCTCTCTCAAACCTGTTGTAAATTGACATCATGACATCATTGCGGGACGCCCACGTAAACATTTTTTCTCGGATTGCTATACCTGGCGGAGTATATTATTATACCATGACTTAGCCATTTCCTCGTAAAAACAGACAGACAGTTACTTGCGTTTTTATTATAATTATTTGTTAGGATTAGAATATAGTACTAGAAAAAAGGTTGAAAAGTGACCATAGCATGATTTTTTATAATTAATAAAATATAATAAAAAAGTCAGAGTTAAAACGGAATGGGGGTCCCTCATGCAACAAACGTTAAACGTATTTTTGGATTTGTTCTAGTGTAAAAACGGTAATCCGTACAAGCGTCAAATTTAGCGGATTATAGTGAACATAAGTAAAACAACAAATAATAAACACTGGCCAAGTGCGAGTCAGTGACAAATTTCTGTTTACCACTAAGCTAAGCAACGTCGGGCGCGGTCGGTACTTGGATGGGTGACAGCCTGGGCGTGATGTTGTCTTTTTGCACAACTTTTTGTATTTTGTGATTGTAAAGAACTCTCAGCGCGCGAGCCCGACTCGCGCTTGGTCAGTTTAGTTTTTTCATGAATGGAATTATGTATAACATTCCAAATAATTAGATAAATAGACTCTTTAATGTTTACAGTACAAATTTCACGAACAGCGCGTAGCTTTTTGAATCGGTTCGCCGAAATCGCCTTTTGCTTTTCCAGCTTCATAACTGTGGCCTCATTAATATATATTTAATATTAACATTCACCATATTCATATGGGCATAAAAGGGTCGGTATTTTGCACTTCTTGCAATGTGCCAGCTTTTTTCAGCAATGTGACAGGATCAGTAGGAAACCTGCAGAACGAATAATTTATGTTAGTTGCGGTGGGTAATTTCTTTCATAAACTGGCAACATTCATAATTTATTTTCTAAGTGAATAATTTGATAAAATTCATAGAATTAGACCACAAATCGACCTAAAAACTGACTAATTATGAATAAAATATTTGCGAATTGATATCCTGAATTTATTTAGGTGATCGTTACAAGCTTTATATGTTTACTTACGTGTGAAATGATATTTCATCGTATTTTCGCTCACTGCGCTTCTTGCAGCCCAAAATGCTACAACCAACCATTGTAAAATATCTTTTACAATTATTTCTCAGAGGAAACACGCATTTATCACATTAAATCACCAAAAAAAGGCAATAAATATAATTCAGACCCGTTTTGTTTGTCACTGATTATTACAGATTTTGACACTTGAGGTACCAAAAACAGGTCACGTCGATAAGGACAACAAAATCTATTTATGTCCTTTTCGTACTTGTGCTGAGCCATATCAAGTTGTCTCTTTCACTAAAAGATATTGCCGATCTGGTTGTGTATATCTGTGGGTTTGAGCACAGGGTTTGAGTTTTAGCCATGGAAGTAGTATAAAACGTCCTTGGTTTTGGCGCCAACATTGAAAAAACAAGTCACCTCATTGTATAACTTTCAAAGACTTTTGTATTTTCGAGTGCTAAATTGCTATTGGTGGATTATTTATTAAGTGTTCGTGAAACTGCTCAAGTATGCGAAATGTCGATTCCACAACTTAGGAGTCTTTAGTAATCATTGATCCCCTAAATCTGTGCCCACACTACACACTGCTACACACCGCTAGTAATGTCAGACTGACACTGTCAATGATCTGTTATTGTCACGGGAGGCAATCATGCACAACCACAGATCATATGTGCATAACACAGATATTGTACGGCATAATAATGCGCAGCATGATAATTGGCGTACATGTACTTTGAATATCATGCTATGTAATATCGTGCCATGCAATATCATGCCGTACATTATCAGCTCAGCCCAATAATGCACAAGTGATAATGTAAAGACTGCTATTTGAAGTACTAGTACACGAATTATCATGCTGTGCAATATTGTGAGTATTGTACGTAATTATAATGGATTGAACGTTCTGCGGGCCTATTGGCTAATTTGGTGGACAGTTCATTGTGAAGATCACTGGGCAAAGTATTGAACAATGAACTGTCAAACAGCTTTTCGTATTGGCTAAGTACAGTGAACAACTAGGATGACGTCATAAGCACTAATTCCCGCGGATAGTCACCGTAACTCATTGCGACAGTTGTTTTCGTCGATATGATATCGATACTTTAAAATAAGGAAGTATCCTGTAAAATGAAAACAAAAAAATATTCCAATTTAAAGATTACTAAATCACATTAATTTTTATTATTTAGATTATGTAGAGAAGAGATTGCTCAACAGGGTGTCTATAATGTACACCATCTAAAATCTAAACTGACATGTTAATTGGAATAATGTAATTTGAAATGAGTGTATTATTATTATTAATCTTAAGATCTTAAATGTTAGTTTGAAAAGCCTTTTCTGTAGTACCTAAAGTCTTTTACCATTTACCATTTATAAACAATACTTAGGTACTCATATTATGTATTAACTGTAATATGACTTCAATTTCGCACACCATCCAGTTGGAACTTGGCGAACGTAACCACATTACCTTAACGCACTGTCACAATTACTAAAACTGTAACACCCCATGTTCCGTGAAATAAATAATTTTAATTTGAATTTGACTATGATATTTGCCGATACGATAATGTACGGAAAGAAAAGCATGACCAATAATGTGTACTCTGATTCCAAACATCATGCTGTACAATCCATGTCGTACAATACTGGCCGTAAATTATTGGCTCGTGTCTATAAAGTATGACATAGCACAGCGGCAGCCAGGATAGTACAGCCAATAATTCATGTACGTGAGAAAAGGTCACTTTTATAGGGCTATTTTATCGGGCTGTACATTATCATGTCGTGCAATACGGGCCGTATTTTGCCGAAACGGGCCGAAAATGTACGACCGATAATGTACTACATGATAAAAGGTGGCTTCTCCCGTGTTGGCTAATAATGCTGAAATATATCTGCTCTTATTCGCTGGTGAGTCTATGACGTCTGTTGAATCCATGCTTCGTTTGAACAAGATAGTGTAAGATAGTCCTACTCAAGGCAGGGTGCTTTGTGTCGGATGCCACTCATTTCTACCTAATACATTCGACGTGGAATGTCCATGTCTAGAGGTCCATAGCACACGTATCAACTCGGAAACAAATTGTAACCGTATCAACTCGAGCCGTTCAGTATTCTTTGTATGAAACTCCCTACTCCAAAGCACACTTATCGGAATCATAACGTAAATGACTCGCCTTGGGACAAGCTCACGAACCGCAGTGCAGCGAGCAAATGGTCAACCAGTGGTCCCCGCGTTTACGGCTCGTCATCCACGCACTTACGCCTCTCCGTCACCGCGCTTGCGTCACTTCGTCCACCCTTGCCACTCTCACATCTCACGTGGCCCTGCCTGGTGTCAGCCAGGTAAACAAGCGGTCGGCGAGCCATAAGGGCGGCGTCGCCTAGCCGTACCTGAGTCAACGTATAGGAGCCGCAATTTTTTTATTTTATTTTCATTTTACGCAAACAGCCACGTAACAATATACTCCGACGAATGCCGCCACTAACGTCAGTGCGTCCATATAAAGGTATTTATAATGATGACACATAATGAAAATAAATCAATAGTATATCAATCATATTGCTCATAGAAAAAAAATGTTTTCTATCGTTAAGTTTCACCAAAAAATATTCCGGTTAACTTAACATTTTGCTCATAAAAAGCCACCACTTCGCTATTTCCGGCAAAAAACCTAACGTCTTTTAAATTAACGTGCGCGCCATTTTGTAACGCACAGCATAATTCGTGTGTTTGTATATCAAATATCAGTATGTACAGTAATGCTTGTGCATTATTGGGCCGAGCTGATAATGTACGGCAGGATTATGTACAACATGATATTCCATGTACACGTACACATATTATCATGCTGTGCATTAGTATGCCGAACATTTATCTATGTCGTGCATTATTGCCTCGCAAAAGACCGTTTATCACCGTAAGTAAACTGATAACCACTCAATGTGATATGCAATACCAATATTATTATTATGATTATCTCTGTTGACATTTGACATCAAAGTTCGGTATTAAACTGAAGCCGGTCACTAGAAATGAAAAAGTTATCCAATAGGCCTGCTGGTACTTGAGAGCACTTTACATGAATTATATTTTTGTTCACTTTACATTGGTTTTGATTTTCTTGATGTATTAACTGTCTATTATGTCTTCTGTGGTTAACACGTGTTTTGTATTATCACGCCAAATATCGGGTGTCTATAATGTACAACATGATATTTGCTGACACGATATTCCACGGCATGATAATATACAGCATGATAATTGGTGTACATGTGCATCGAATATCATGCTGTACAATCCATGTCGTACAATACTGGCCGTCAATTATCGGCTCGTGTCTATTAAGTACGGCAAGGAATGCACAGCCAGGATTGTACAGGCAATAATCCATGAACGTGGGAAATGTCCACGTTTTATCGGGCTGTACATTATTGTGCCGTACATTATCATGTCGTGCAATACGGGCCGTGTTTTGACGAAACGGGCCTAAAATGTACGACCGATAATGTACAACATGATAAAAGGTGGCATCGCCCGTATTGGCTAATATTGCTGAAATGTCTCTGCTCTTATTGGCTGTTGTGTCTATGACGTCTGTCGATTCCATGCTTCGTTTGAACAAGATAGTGTAAGATAGTCACAGATAAAAAATATGAGAACCATCAATACTTTTTGGTGGTGACGCGGAGTGAGGAGTACAACTGTCTTAGATCTGTCACTCATTTCGAACCTAACCAACTCAAGTCTGACTCCAGGTGAGCTCCCGCCAGAAGCTCTTGCGGTCGCCCCTGAATGTCGCTTCGCCACACTCGACCTTCGCTTCACCACGGAGGTCACCGGCTCGCTTCGCTCGCCACCTCCCTCCTTCGCTCCGCTCGGTCTCGTATGGCTCGCTCTCACTCAGGACCTCCCTAGAGCTTCTGGCTCCCGCGCTTTTTATTGTATATCTCTCATATCTATCTCTAGGGGTAGGGACCACAAGACTAGGTGGAGTCGGGGTGCTCTGTGTCAGTTCTGTGGCCCATTTCGAACCTAACATGCTCAAGTTGGAGTGCTCTGTGTCGGATCTGTCACTAATTTCTACCTAATACACTCGAGGTGGAGTCCGATGTCCAAGTCTAAAGGAAGCTTCAGATTTGAATTTTTATGGTCACCAATTATCATGCTGTACAAAATCAGGGTGTACATTATTAAACAGAGTCAATAATGTACGGCATGATATTGTACAACATAATAATGCACAGCAGGATAATTGGTGTACATGGAATATCATGGTGTACATTATCGCTTGTGCATTATTGGGCCGAGCTGATAATGTACGCACGATATTGTACAACATGATATTCCATGTACATGTACGCCAATTATCATGCTGTGCATTATTATGTCGTACAATATCATGCCGTAAATTATCTGTGTCGTGCATTATTGCCTCCCCAAATATCGACTAACGTGTTGTGTATTATAGACACCAGATATTTTCATTAGCCAGGCGCCAGCTTTTTTTCCGTGATTTCGTTTTCTTTCTGATAAATCCGTCCTGTATTTCGTAATGACATGACATAACATATCGGAGGTAGATGTACATAACCAGACTACTTATTATACGTACTTACCCGTAAAATTTACCTGTTCCATGCAGCGGAGATTCAAATAAATAAACCATGTTATTCTTTCGCAGGTACATCTCCTACAAATCCTTCATAACCTATACATGAAGTGATAATGCGAATCAGAAAACCTAGAGGAATAACAAAGGGCCAGTTTGTTTTAGTGACTGTCCTGGGTGTGTTTAGCGGTGTTTACATCTGGAGACCTTTGCTAGACGGCTATTTTGGCGTGAAAAGGCTAGGAGTTACTTCTACCGAACCCAAGAAAGATTCGGAGTGAAGAATGGATTCTGTTCGGAGGTTTATGTCTACCGCCACTCTTCCTGTTAAAGCATTTATGGCTATTTCAGTAATCACTACAGCAGTAGTTTTAAATAGATCTGTGATTTCTCCATACTTCAAGAGACAGAGATATAAACGAGCAGAAGAATGGGCTGACATGATATTTGAACAAGAGGAGAGAGAGAAAGAAGCCAGTGGTAGTGGCACTAATATTAATATCTCGTATTGATGTAAATGACTAGATAAATCGTTATTAGTAATTAAATTGTTGTTACGTAGACTACATACCTTTTTTATTTTGTTAGTAACATTGCGCAATGGTTTGTAAGCAAATAAATACTTAGTAGGTACACATTACAGAATTTGTGCAATAAAGTTAAATGTCCGTGATCCTGCCAGGCCCCTGTACCCCAAGAATTTAATATAATAGTGTAGTATGTACTACGTAGGTGACATAGGCATTAAGCGCCTCTGACAATTCACTGAAGCAGTGGAACTAGCCTTGTGTTCAATTCACTGTGTTGGGATTGCATGTTCTAATGCTAGTGAGACCTATCATAAATCATATCATTTCAGCCATCCACGTCCACTGCTGGACATAGACTTCCCCCATCGATCTCCTAAAGGGCCGGTTGGAAGTGGCCTGCATCCTGCATACATAAATCATAACACTAATTAAATTATCTATGTGGGCAAACTCATACTGTGATAATTTTGCTTTATCACAAGCAACATTGCACACAAGAAATTCCTAATTATAAAAATAAAGGTTGGACATGTCTTTGTTGTTCCTTGTTAGTCCAATAGACCCACACAAACAAAACTTTCCAGCACGATTAGGTAGTTAATCGACAGACACCTCAATTATTGAGAAATTAATGACTCAAACCAAAACAGGAGAATACCTAATTCTTAGATGAACACAACATGACTAATAAATAATGTAGGTAGATGTAAGTACCCATAACCACTGTGTTATCGCATACAAGTGTCGCTTTTCGAATAAGATAAGGACCTAAGGTCATAAAAGTATTTTCACAACAAAGAGATACCTTGTGAAAAGTCATGTAATAGTTATTATGTGCCACTAAGAAACTAATTTAGATGCATTATACACATACCTATATAAACAAAATTTAGAATATATAGGTCGTTAAATTTACCCAATGCTTCTTACAGTTTTCAGAGGGTAATGTACCTATCATTTATTTGTCACATCTATAGTTCCAAATTGCATAAGTACTACCTCCTTGATACATTTTGAGACTGGTATAGCAGTAGTCTTAAGGCACTTGTAGATGATGCGTACGTAGTAAAAGTTATAAGTAGCTACTACGCATTGTCTGCAACGTTTTGCGTTGTTCATGTGGCACTGGAAGTACTACTAAGCACTACCACTTGCACTAAGCAAAACATTGCATAGTAGTTACTTGTACTATGCATCGTCAGCAAGCACCTATCAACAAAAATGGGAGTTCCTGGCATTTATCATTATCAAGGATGATTAATGAACTGGTTTATTTAGACATCAAGACAACCCTAGGTCATTGAACTTGTCTAGATCTCCAAAAAGCATGTGGCCTGTTTGATGCTCTACCTTACCCGATTTGATTGCATGCTTTCAGGAGGCAATACATTATTGTGTATTGTGCACATTGCTTCCATCATAGAGGTGCTTGACCTTTAGTTATTCACCTATGTTAAGATTTATTTAAATTAACCTACTTGAATGAAAAACTCCTAGACTTAAAACCTGCCTATTTGCTTTAGATCTAAAAGTCGTGCACCGACTTTACATAACAGCCAAATACTTGGCACTTTCATTAGTGAAAGTTGATATGCAACTACTTAAAGCTGATTACTATAAAATTTTGACAAGGAGGAAAATAGAAATGAAAATTATTGATTACTGGAGGCTACCTTTTATTCTATGAATTTACATGTGGAAGTCATAACAAAATAGTTCAGATAATATGTATAACCTTATATAAATTAAAATAATGTTACATTATAAGCCTTGTAAAAAATATAGAAAAGGAATGAGTTTGTAGCCCTTCTTTCCTTCTGAACACCTTTCGGTGTATGAAGTAACGCAGCTGAATAAAGAATTGTGCTGTTAACAGTGCTAGCTACTTCTTGCCCTTTGTAGCTTTCTCAGCAGCCTTGGTGACTTTGCCACTGGCATCCTTGAAGTTGACTGACTTGATAACTCCGACGGCGACAGTCTGTCTCATGTCACGCACAGCGAAACGACCGAGGGGAGGGAACTCCTGGAAGGACTCCACGCACAGGGGCTTGGAGGGGACCAGGATGACGATGGCGGCATCACCAGACTTTATCGATTTGGGGTTATCCTCAGTGGATTTACCAGTACGACGGTCAACCTTCTCTTTGATTTCGGCGAATTTGCAGGCAATGTGAGCTGTGTGGCAATCCAATACAGGCGTGTATCCGTTTGAAATCTGACCAGGGTGGTTAAGCACGATGACCTGTGCTGTGAAGTCTGCGGCACCCTTGGGGGGGTTGTTCTTGGAGTCACCAGCTACGTAACCACGACGCAACTCCTTGACGGACACGTTCTTTACGTTGAAACCAACGTTGTCACCAGGGACGGCCTCCTGGAGAGCTTCGTGGTGCATCTCCACGGACTTGACTTCAGTGGTGATGTTAGCGGGCGCGAAGACGACGATAGTACCAGGCTTGAGGACACCGGTCTCGACACGGCCTACGGGCACCGTACCAATACCGCCGATTTTGTATACGTCCTGCAGGGGAAGACGCAGGGCCTTGTCTGTGGGGCGGGCAGGGGGCAGGATGGCGTCGAGGGCTTCAATAAGGCACTTGCCTTCAGCTTTGCCTTCCTTGCGCTCAACGTTCCACCCCTTGAACCAGGGCATTTTGGTTGATGCCTCCAGCATGTTGTCTCCGTGCCAACCAGAGATGGGTACGAAAGCGACAGCAGCGGGGTTGTATCCGATCTTCTTGATGTAGGAGGAGACTTCCTTCTTGATTTCCTCGAAACGGGGTTCACTGTATGGGGGCTCGGTGGAATCCATTTTGTTGACTCCTACGATCAGCTGCTTGACTCCAAGGGTGAAAGCGAGCAGAGCGTGCTCACGGGTCTGTCCATTTTTAGAGATACCAGCCTCGAACTCACCAGTACCAGCGGCAACGATCAGCACGGCGCAGTCAGCCTGCGAGGTTCCCGTGATCATGTTCTTGATGAAATCTCTGTGTCCAGGAGCGTCGATGATGGTGACGTAGAATTTTGCGGTTTCGAACTTCCACAGAGCGATGTCGATGGTGATACCACGCTCGCGCTCCGCCTTCAGTTTGTCCAACACCCAGGCGTATTTGAAGGAACCCTTACCCATTTCCTGGGCCTCCTTCTCGAACTTCTCGATCGTTCTCTTGTCGATACCACCGCATTTGTAGATCAAGTGACCGGTGGTGGTGGACTTGCCGGAGTCGACGTGTCCGATGACGACAATGTTGATGTGAACCTTTTCCTTCCCCATTTTGGTTAGTCTAAAACAATGCAAAAACAACAAGTTGAAGAAATTGTTTTTATCAGATTGCAATAGTGCGTCAGCTAGACATAAGCCGGCATCTGCAAGGTCGCGAGCTCATGCCGCGCGGCCGGCAATATGGCGGCCGCATGGTCGCCTCGCCCTATCTTGACATTTCACAATGGATGTCAGCCATTGCAAATATAATGTTAAAATTAACGATTTATACTGCAATATTTCCTTTAATTACATTAGTTACATACAATACGTGGCAGATATCTTCGATTAAGATGGTAAAATATGGAACACAAGTTAACTTCGAACACGTGGTGACAATAACCGGCTACTGGCAAGTATGACGCGTAAGCACGATTATAAACATTTAAAATTGGAATTATATTAACAAGAAAGCTCAATAAAAACAAAAGAAGTTATTTTCACGGCTAATCACACTAGGATCAAGGAGAAAACTTGCAATCTAGACGATGGACATTATTACACCACAATGATCAGTAAGAACGTAAGAGAATACTCGGCAACATCGGCCTAAAATCACTATTTAAAACGCTTACTGCGACCTTTAACACTATAGCACTGCACTAAATTTCTTCTTGACACTCACCACGGATTACAACGTGTAATATCCGAGAATGACTCCAACAGAATGGACGAGAAATGGTATTTGGTTCAGCTGGCTGGAAGAAAGAATTGTCACTTCCGGTCTTATTCTCAGTGTAGCCATTCGGTCGCCAAAATATCCCACACATTATTTTTTGTTTATAAATAAATTTGGTGACTGGTCACACGAAAGACGGTGCAAAATCTTTTTTCCACAGCTAACGCGCCGCGTTGCGTGCGTGCTTTGGTTGAATATGGTTCGAGTGAATCTTCTTGGGGTGTTTAGGTCCAAAGGCGTGGTCGATTATCTTTAAGGCCGTTGCAGACCTTGTGTAGTACAAGTAGCAAATACAAGTTGCAAGGGCCTACTACGCATCGTCTGTTCTGTTGCAATGTTTTGCTTAGTCTAAGTGGCAGTGGAAGTGCTTAGAGCAGTGCGTGGAATAGTACTTCCACTGCCACTAGCACTAAGCAAAAAGTAGCAGACGATGCGTAGTAGGCACTTGCAATTTATACTTACTACCTTGTACTACGCATGGTTGGCAACGGCCTATAATCCTGTGGTACCAATTTTGTTGGAGCCTGTCTTTACTGTCTTGCTTACTGTACGTTTATTGACCGAGCGAAGAGAGGTCTCTGATTATAATGGCTAATGGGACAAGTCAGCGTTTCGCTGTACAATGTACATGGCATATTCGACGATAACTTGCGTATCGTTTATCCGATCTTCATGAAACTAGTAAGTAGTAGCAAGTAGTTCATTTCAATACATTCATTTTACTATTATTATTTTTATACCTAATTCTTTGTCCAAATATTGCTAAGTATGAGTCCATGGTTACTTGAAATAAACAATTTGAATTTGAATTTGAATACAATTTTAAGTTCAAAAATGGGCAAAACCGTTCGGATGGCTCACAAAGTCACAGTTCGGGGTGAACTACTAGTTTTATCTGTGATCCACAGAATAAGGACTAGTAGCATAGGAGTGCCAAACCGCTTCCAACCGACCCTTTTGAAGATCAACGGGGGAGGCTAAGTTTAGCAGTGGATGTCCTACGGCTGAAATGATGATGATGATGACGAAATAAATTAAGCATGTTGAATTCTATAGTCTTATTTATGCTAAAATTGTTGTTACCAGAACGAAACATAAAATATTTTTTTGACAGGACGGCAAATTGCAGGGTTGTACACTGTTTTAAATGTACTAGGGACTTGTAAAAGGCTCCAAAGGCTACATACTATTTGACAGATGGCGTGCTACGCTTTGTAAATCACGTGACGGATTCTATGCTAGTCTATTTTCATAATTTAACGTCTATCAATTTGGCCTCTATTCCATAAGAAGTAAAGGCAAACTTTTTGAAATTAACTTAACGTGCCACGAGCGTGTTTGTAGTTAGTATATCAGGGCCCAGGGGCCAGCTAACCACCAGGCCAGGTTGGTCCCCGAAGGCCTCACCTGAAAGCTTTTACAGTAGACGGAACATTGGCAACTACTCTATGTACTCCAACAATTCGGTATGTAAAGTTTTTTTTGTATTTTTTTAAAATTTTATTTCGTAGGTAAGGCTATTTTAAGAAACTAATTTCAATATTTTTGTTTTCTATTGAGTAGTTATTATACAATATTTTTTTGAAAATTGAAATTATGTGACGTCACCATATAGCACAAAATTTCGTTGCGTTGAGAAGCCTAAAAAAGCACCCCATATTGGCAGCCCTGAAAAAAACCAGACAGTCAAACCACAGAAATGAAAAAATATTCTATTCTGTGTGACGAACAGTGTGTCAAATATATAATATTTTTATTCTTAAAAGGCACAGAAAATAAAATGCTACAATGTGACGTCATTTAGAGGTCAATGAAAGTCGAATGATTTCTTAGTTTTATGTTAAAATAAATGGCATCTTATCGTTTTAAAAGGTCAGAGTAGAAAAATAAGGGTTGGTAACATAAAATCTCGAAATGGTTTTGGAATAGGGTATTTGACTACTTTTGGGAAACTATTGCACATTATTGCCTGATATAATTTAATGTATACTGCATTTATATTTTCTGGATATCAGTCGTATTTGCGATATAAATCGATGTTAAAGTTTGAATAAAAAAATATCGCGCCAAAACGCAGACCTGCGTCATAGCTCCGGTCGAGCGACGATTGACGTCACACAAAACAAAACAGCTGCAGCCAGGCAGCAAAAGTTTGATAATCACTAATTTTCTAATAGAAGTAATGGTTTATAAATGTTGTGTAGTGCCACAATGTACAAATACTTCCATAAAACACCGGAAAAACTATTCGTTTCTGTTCCAATGGACCCCAAAACTCGCAAAAAGTGGTTGGAACTAAGTAGCTCGTAGAGAACCCAAAAGTATTGGAGCTAATTCAAGTGTTTCTATGTGCGAAGATCATTTTGAGGTACATATTTGAGTCTATATATTTCTATTACAAATTGTGTTTTTATTGCATTACTATTTTATGTACTGTTACTTTCTTTTTAAACATTGTAAAGACATAACCTAACAAAATAGTGATATCCACCTACTACAACATACTTTTTGTACAACTTGATTGAATGTTTTGCTTGGAGAACAATTAAAAATGAATACTTACATTGTAGTTTTTACGTTTTGAGTTCTGCAGCGTAGAAACAATGACGTAGATTATTATTGAAGAAATATGCAACCATAAATACATTAATTTTGGGTAAGTTACTGCTGTCTGCTTGAACAAAATGTTACTCCATTCTTCTCACATTTAACCTCCAGACTGTTTTTGGTGATAATTTCTGGATAAATCGCTCTCAAAATAGCTTTACAACATTAAATTCGCAAATATCAATACAAAATCTGTTTGTTTAGATTTGTGTGACGTCACTAGGGATGAAGCCAATTACATACCGTTTTCGATCACGTGATCAAATGTCGAAAATACAGTTATTTTATTCGTGTTTTATACAAAAAATAAGCATATTTTTATGAAAAAATCAATGAAATATGCTTTTTCATTATGTCTTGTTTATGGATGACGTCAATTGGCATTGTATTTTTAATACAGTCAAGTACCCTATTGGCATAGGTAATTTTTTTTTAGCATACCGAATTCTGTCAGAGGTATGCTGACCCACATGACTAGTCGGCTCGTCGGCTGGGTTAGGTGCACCTACAACTTGTCATTAAATGAGCATCACTTATCATCATGTAAATAAAGAAAAATTTGGGAACTGAGTCACTCTCGTCCGTGGGAGAGCATCCAAATTGAAACACGTAGTCCCTGGGTGGTGATAATCAGGTAACATCATACTGGTGATAGGCTTCAACCGTGGCTAGTGACCACCCACCGAACAAAGCCACAACGCTGTTCATCACGTGTTATCGCGTGTCATCCGCGTCGGTCATTTTCGTCGTGTAGTGTGTTAATTACGACTTTAGCACATAAAATGTCCACAAAGTATGGAAAGGTTTGTATCCTGGCAACATTAGCTTATGTGGAAGTGACATCATCATACTTGTTTTATTTCGTTCATAAACTTGGCCAGTGCATTTCTATGTATTACAAGATTTTTTTCAAAATTATTAAACTTTTGTATTATTTGGTTTTATTCTACTAGTTTTTGCAGTTGAATACCCAAAAAAATGTATACACAATATAGTAAATAAGTACATACACTAGCACTGTGCCCTTAGTCACATGTTTGATAGTTTTCGAAAACTTTTTTCGTTTACGTTTTGTTCCATACATTTTAGTAAAGCGCCTCTATCGGAAACGTGAAGGCACTAAATTTGGCAGTTAGACTGATTTTGTTCAATACTTTACGAAAACTATGAAAGTTTTCGAGTAGTTTCCGGTACATTGGCAGTCAAAGTTGACACTTTGACAAGTCGTAAATAGTAAAAGTAAACGAATACCAAAACTTTTATCGTTTTCTAACTCACTAAATAAATTTCAGTGAGAGACCCACTGTTTTTGGATTTTAAAGTTATTAGTGCCGTGTAAGACTCTAAAAATGTTTCCGAGACACTGTTTACTTCAAGGGGACTCGCCGCAGAAGCTAAAAGGCTCCCGCTGCAATAATTTTAAGGAAGAAATTCCTACATGTAAACATTGCACCAAAACGGAGAAAAAATTTCTTTGTTACTCGTTTTGCGCTACAATACGAAGATTCTTGACGTTGCACAAAAAGCCGGCAGTTTAAAGATATAAGTCGCACGACCCCTAAAGATATGGGCCAAACTTAGAAAAATTAACATACCTACTCAAGGCCAAAACAACAAAGTGAACATCGAATGTGAGAAAGCCCCTCGGCTGGCCCAAAAATGAGGTGGTGAAACAAGCTTGACTCCCACTTCAGCAGCTAGATCACAAAAACATTCGACCGCAAGGAATGGAAGTAGATTGTTTCAGCGGTTAAATCGTGAAGAGGTATGTAACAGTTACTTACTCATTCATTAGTGTAACTAGCTGCCATCGTAGTTTCACCCGTGTAGACATTCCCTCATAAGCCATATAATGATAGCTGGGATAAAAAGTATCCTACATAGGCCTATCTCGCGCCCGCCAACTGTCTCTATGTGAAAAACCCCTTTGTTTTCATTTTCTCAGAACCTCTAGATTTTCATATCAATCCAATGCTGTGTGCAAGAGGAATAAACAAACAAACACTTTAAAATATATGTTTACTAGCTGATGCTTGTGACTTTGTATTTGCAGACTTTCATATCAACTTTCAACCCCCTTTTGCTCCTCTTATTTTGACCCTGTCGCAAAATATTAGCCCACTTTTACACCCCATAAAGAATCTACTTGCCAAATTGCAGCTTCATAATAAGTCAAGTAGTTTGAGATTTTGTGATGTTTCAAAGTCAGTGGTGTTTCGCTTCTATATAGAGAAGATAAATATGTTACTAATAATACAACATTGCATGAAATGGAGTCACCATTTCATGGTTGATATTCTGACCCGCTAGGCTGTGAAATACGCTGCGTGTTCCCTGATAGTTACAATTTGGGTCTCTTCAAGTCGCAAGTGAATTGGTATCTCCTAGAAAAGTATGCTCCATCGCAGTTCACATCATCACTTAATAACAGGCAAGAAAGCAGTCAAACGCAAGCCAATAAAATAAAAAAAAGGTATTTCATATAAAAAAAATATGTGTAAATATGTAGTTAACTTATTTGTAAATTTTGTTGATTACAGTACCAGGATACAGTCGCAGGATCGTTGGGCCAAAACGACAGCACAGTGGCTTGCACAGGATGGCAAAAAAACTCCCGGCGGCCCAAATGGAGATGGAGGCATGAACTGGACTCAAATTACTCAAAACAGACAGGAATGGAAGGAGGAAAGGGAGGAGTTTGCTCTACCCAGTGGGACGATGCAGGCTAATATATACTAGCTGCGCCCCGCGGTTTCACCCGCGTAGTGATGAAAAATGGTGATGATGATATTGATGAAAAGTAGCCTATGTCACTCTCCAGCCCTTGAAATATACCCATACAAAAAATCTGGTTGATCCGTAGCTCTGTTGTTGCATGAAAGAGGAACTAACAAACAAACACACCTTCGCATTTATAATATTAGTATGATATACAGCCGGGTTTCAACGCCAAGGGAACTGACAACCCTTAAGATATTAGAGTGGGCCATGAAAGAGTGGCCAGCTTAATGAATGCCGGAGACAGATTAATTGATTTTTAAGTTTATTTAACAGTAGGACTGCAAAAAAAGTGTAAAAAAAGAAAATAAATATTTTTAATAAACAAATTAGTTAACATTGTTTTACTCTGAGACAAAATAAACAAGAGAGAATGGTGGTGCGGCAGGTGCGACACATCTAGCGAGAGGTATTAGCATGTGGGCTTTACAATGTGGTGAAGGTAAACATTGTGAGACCAGTATGTCCAAGTACCTCAAAAGGTCAGACATACTCACCAACATGCACAGGGCCAGCACATGGATAAGGGCCCATCCTATCTCTATGAGGCCTGTCCTGTTTTTAACAGTAAGAACATGATAGGCTAATAATGATGATACCTCCCTTGTTTTTTTTATTATTTTTTTTATAGAATAAGTGGCAAACAAGCAACGGGCCACCTGATGGTAAGTGGTCACCGCCGCCTATAGACACCTACAATACCCGGGGCATTGTCAGTGCGTTTGTTTGTTTGTCTGATCTGAGATTGTACTCATGATATAGCACTGATTTTATAAAAAAGGACACTTCCTATCATTAGTTGAAAACTACCTCCTACCTAATCAACAACTAAGTAACTGTTCAGTGAAACAAAATCGGAAATTCAATAACACTAGTTTATTTGTACTTGACCATGATAATATAAATATAGCACCGATATTATGCAAAAAGACCACTTCCTATCAAAAAGGTAAATGATGACATGGTTAGGACTCTGTGATCCATCAATGATGGGAGGCTGGCTGTCTCGGGTAGCGACACCGTAGTGGTGCGGTGCGGGCGTATTCCGCAACTAGGCCATCCATAGGCCCTTTTTGCGTGAACTGGCTGCACCTAGTTCAACCACTTGGTCTCCTCCAGGATGGTCAGCAGCTCACTGACGCCGGTGCAGGTTTTCCGGAGCGTTGTCGGTGACCCGAGGATATTATTTCGGTGTTCCGTCACACTGGTGCGGCAGCGACAGCGCGTAGTCCATGCTGTGATGTAGTGTTGTGTGATGCAGTGGTAGGTGTTGGCCCTGGCTTCCCGCCCGCGCCGGGCGCGGAGGCGCGGGGCGGGTGCACAGGGCAAGACGGTACCGGTCGGCCATACGCTCCAAACACCGGTAACATCGTAGCAGATAGTGGCCGCCGCGACGAGTCACGGGCGGCGTCGGTCGAGATGGTAGCACGACGGGCGACGCTGCCGGCCGGTCTTTGCTAGGCGTGGCGCTGATCGACAGGAGTCGCGGCGGCGCTGGTGGTAAATGTAGCGCTATGACGATGCGTTGGCGACGAGGTGCAGCGGCGTGTCACCATGCGCATCGCGTGGGTCGGGCGCGGCGCCCAAGCGCAGCATGAGTTCGACAAGGCGCGGGCAGCAGCACGGCGACGCGTCCCCCGGCGCCGCGAGCCATGCGCACGCCCTCCGCCGAGCACGCCACGTGCAGCGCCGACCGACACTGCCGCACCTGCAATAAACACATGTTACTATTATAAGAGCGATGGTGGCCGAGCGGTAGCATGCGCGCTTTACAATCTGACGGCACCCAGTTTAATCCTCTGCCACATATCAAGAACTTATATATATAAATTACTAGCTGCGCCCCGCGGTTTCACCTGCATTATATACTTCCTTGAAGCAACCACTAATCACTTATTTAGCCATCGCTCAAAAACAGTGAAGGAAAACATCATGAGGAAACCAGTATGTCCAAGAATCTCAAAAGTTCAAAGACGCATGACGTATGTAAGATAAGGTGTATGTATATGTCGGCGCAAGACCAATATAAGCTTCTAAATAATAACGTCGAATTCAACAATGTCCGTTAAAATGAAGACCAGAAAGGTTTACAAACTGATTGATGTAATTAGTTTACTTATTTAAGCGTAAAGTTAACTGTGGAAAACTAAAATGTAAAAATATGTTTTGTTCTCTTTCCGGACAGGAAACAATGACACAAGACTATTTAATCTTTAGTTAAATGTAAGGTTATCTATTGCTAAATTCATGTCTTGATTTGTAAATGATAAACATTAGGTTTAAAATCATTAGTTAATGATTACATTAAAAGACAGCTGATTTGATATTCGATTTACGAAACGAAAAACATGGCGCCTTGTTTCGATTATTTAAATGTTTAGCTTAAGTGTTAATAAGAGCTAAGTTCTGTAAATAGTTAAGATTATTTAACAAGTTATAAACTACTGTAAAGTAGGTTATTTGTAGATCTTTAATGAACAGTGTTATGACTTCACAACGACATGACGCCATCTTTATTATAAAATGGCGAGCTGTTGTGGAGCCAGGCTCATTCTGTTTGAGGCGTTCATCGAGCACAGTACAAAGTGCAGAAACAGGCAGTCTTGCTTGAAGCGATATTCGGTGCACTTAGAGTGCTGTTACTATTTTGTTAACTACTATTTATTGCTCAATAAGTGTTATGAAAAGTGTTATTCTGTAATAATTGTGATAAAGTGATGGCGCTGTAGTTTCTTGCCCTTCTTCTAAAAGCGTCTAGGGTTTTACGAACGTGGCGGTAAATTAGCATTAGCATAGAGCACCTTCTTAGGGTCTATGCAGAAATAAAAGAACAAGGAGAACTTTCAATGTGTTTCTTTGACCTACCCCGTGAATAAGTCAGTTTGGTACAGCCTAAAAACTACAAAGTTGCTTAGAAGAGAGTAGTTCTGCCAGTTAAGGTTTTATCTCCAAATGGTAGAACCCAGTGATGGAAACAGTATCATCATCACTAATGACGTCACAGCTTCAAAAAACATCCTAGTACCGGGTGTCTTCCGACATATATATTACAAACTTACGTTCGAATTGGACATTGAAGCAGCATCAACATGATTTTGGATTTTTGTTGGAGCAGGGCGCCGTGGTAAGTATGCACCTCCTGCACTCAGGCAGTTGTCCTACCCATACTGGCTCTGAGGGTAGCGGGTCATGTGGAGGTAGGGAAATCTACATTCTACGCATCATGACGCCTAGGAGTTCACGTAGATTGGTCGCTTCCTCCAGGCCTGTTCACATCTGCAACCGAAAAAGGACATGTTTTTCATAATCATTGTACCGTTATGATAATGTGAAATAAATAATTTTGTATTGTATTGTATCCTCATCCAGAAGACGTCCACTGCTGAAAATAGGCCTCCCCTTTTAACCTCCATACTGAATGACAGCATGCCATTCACTGGATGCCAGCGACTCTCACAATGTTGTCGGTCCATCTAGTAGGAGGCTTACCTACGCTGCGTCTTTTGGTTCATGGTCTCCACTTAAGAACCTTTCTATCCCATCGGTTACCGGTTCTTTGTGTTATTCTAGGTTATAACCTCACTCCATACCCATACAAATCTGTTTCAATGTTACATGAGTTGAGTGCGGATAAATATACACTTAAATGCAATCTTACGCATTTATAATATTGTAGAATTAGATTAGTGTATTGTTTAGTTTAGGCCAATCCAATAGTAAAAAGGTTTTGGAGAATTCCTTACAGAAACGGCGCAATTTCCGCCCACTTATTTTGTTCCTAAACCCGCTGTGGGGTATGCGTATTCTCTTTGGGGTATGCCCATGCCCATGAGGCATGCTTAATTAAGACACTGTTTCTACAATTAGTAGTAGATATGTAAATTAGACGGAGTAAAACCTACCGAAAAGTTAAAATATTTTCTTAACTTCTCCTATGTATTAAGTTCACTTGTTATGAAGAATCATGACTTACCTCTGCGTGAAATCCACCACAACTTCAAACTGCACTTCCAACATTTCCTTTTCTTCATGTCTTCATGTCTTTATAGTGGTTTATTTGTAAAAAATTGCAGAAAATTTTATTCATAATTTGTTTTGATCCGCCATGACACGAGAAAACTGAATTCAAAACGTCAAATTGATCAATATGGCTGTCTCTATATTTCCTACGGTGTGTAAAAGAGAGAAATGAAGTTCATTCAAGTTCATTCATCGAGCTCTCGATTAACGATATCGTGTAAACTTTTGACGCTCTAACTGCCAAGTTGATGGTAAACTGTTGGTTTTGCGTTAAAACGAAAACTATAAAAGTTTCCGTTTTGTCATATGTCTGACTAGGGGTACTGAGATATGCTTAGTTACCAAACCGACATTGCATAGATAATTATGAACGAAATATAGAATGTCATTTCGATCCTTCCCTTCCCACACCGCACTGTCAGGCTTCACCCCCTCCGCGCCCTGTTTCTACTAGGATAGTGGATGGAATTCTGAAATCGAAACATGAAACAAACGAGAATCGAATTTATTTTATAGGGAATTGATATTTAAGCTGTTGAAGTGTTAATGAAAATGTTGAATTAGTGCATTCTGCCCAGTTAAGCGTTAAAGTATTTTAGCCAGCATGTTCAAGAGCCGCGGTGATATTGTTTATAAATGCACAGTGCGACTTTTGGAGGATACAGAAATATTAGAATGCGAATTTCACGTGAGTTCTAACCATTAGCCGAACCCTTAAATTTTAATACTAGGTAGTTAATTATGGTAATGTGCAATATCCAAGCTTTTTATAGCAGTTATTGACGTACCAATTCTTATTCTCAATGTACTGAACTAAATAAAATATTAAATGAGAATTTTGTTTTTGCAGCCCAGCTATAAGGGTAAATTCTTGCTGGAGCATGTCTGTCAGCAGCTGAATCTCACAGAAACTGACTACTTCGGGTTGAGATATGTGGATGCCAATGGGCAACGGGTAAGCACAATCAAATATTTGAAGATAAAAGCTGGTAAAAAAATCGTAATAAGACGATAATTTTCCACTTAAAATCCACATACGTTACACACAGTTAACACAGTTATGAAAAATGGTGTAGATCAAATAGCTAGCTAGTGTCAACAAGATTTTTTAAAGTGAAGGTTCAGGTCAATGTTTTGATGGGAAAGTAGCATTTATAATGGAGTGCTCCCATGTGTAGAGTGACAGAAAAAACAAGGTCCTGGCAGTGAATTCAATGTACCTAGAACATGATGGGTCCTGGTGGTTATCTTAGATTTCTTAGAACAACAATTGTAAGCGTTGGTGCAGCCTGAAAACTTTGACACTCGGCTTACACAATAAGAGTTCAAAGTATAAACTATCTATAGCGCGTTCGGATAGCCCGTTGGTAGCAAAAATAACTTACAAACGCCAATAATAATCACACATAGTTTTAGTTTTGGCATAGACTTTGTTTTTGAGGTGTGATCAATAGTTGCATTTTTAACTGTTTCGCTTCGCTTGCTCACCATTCGGATAGTTCGACATCTAAAATGCCATCAAAAACTCTCACTTTTGATCCACCTCGTGACATGGGTCATTGTGATCGGATTTTGACCTTGGTTTTTCGCAGTGTTTTAGTATTTGGTATGCGTACAACTGACACTATTTTACAGTTTCTAGTTTTATAACAAATCTACGTTGTTTCATTTCCATTCCTGTTGCCAATAGAAATATAAAGGAATACCACAGTGAGTACTACAACAGGCGGAATCGGCAGTTCTAACCAGTTTGTGAGCGGAATTACTACAATTATGACCAAGAAAATAACAAACATAACAGCTCAAGTGCGTCCTGTCACATGCTATTGCAGTGACATTTACATCGCTGCTGGTGATTCTAGCATTTGTTTTGGGTAGTCAACAAGTGGCAAAAATTACAAAATTCTCAAACTGAATGTGTTAGATTAATGCCAATTTTAACAATGCTAAAAATGACACCATAGGCTATCCGAACGCACCTATTGTAATGATAACAAAAGAAGGCAATTTTACGATTTACTTTGCTAAGACTGACAGATGTCAAATGTGATCTATCAAATTGGCCCTACTTTAAACTTAAAAGTACAAACTATCTAGATCTAGAGATTAGGGCTGATTATGCTGTTGGAAAGTTGCCATACTTTAGAATTGATAACAATGCATTTTGCGAGATAAAATCTAGAGTAATTTCCCATTGTTATTATAATCATAACTTCATAATTACGCTTTACGCAATATAATTTAATATCTATAAAAAATTACATATTTAAATAAGTAAGGAAAGTGTATTTAACTTATTTCTAAATATTAACTGACCAATGAGACAGGGCCAAAAAAGACAATTTTGACATGACTTATTTTTACAACAATTTGTTGTATTTATTATTTAAGTTTGTAATATTATTGCTATTTTTACTAGGAAATAGATTTTAGGTTAACAGTTGTGAGATAAATGTTAGTGAAATTGTCCATTTTTATTCTCAATAAATAATTGGAATTTGAAGTAATTTAGTTTTAGTTTTAGATTAATTTTAGTTTTACATTAGTTTTAGTCATAAATTTAAATTTAAGATAGTTTTTATTTTACTTTCAATTTTTATTGAATAAAGTAATTTAGGTGGATATTTGTTTGGAATTTATCAATCATTATGATGGCTTTGGACAGCAGCTCTTTGGTTACATCATATACAATTTTAATTACATTACATGCTGTCTTGTTATGTTTAAAATTAAAATTTTATAATCAGTCTAATATTGTGTACAATTTTTTTTTTTACTGGCTACAACAAAGAAAAAATACATTGCATGTAAATGCCATATTCCATTTTTAAACGTCTAACAGTGTTTACATTCATCAGCTGGTAAACACTGGCTGGTTATTTCGGGATTCTTTATAATGATGTTCTGTATTCAACTGTTCACAGCACTGGCTGCACCTGGCTAAATTAATACTGAAACAAGTGAAAGGTAAGAAAGTAGTTCTATACAAATTAACATGACAACCTCTTTGAATTAAACTTTTGAAGAGAGATTGTTTTGTTCTCTACATGATTTGATAATATTATAACTTTACTAGCTGAATCCCGCTACTTCGTACGCGTAGAGCTCGGCCTTCGGCCTCGCTACTAAACCTATATGCTATAAACCTCACGGAGCCCGAGACCTTTCCAACGAATGCAAAACCGTGGAAATCGGTTCGTGCGTTCTGGAGTTATAGCGTCAGGAAGGAAAACCCGACTTATTTTTATATAGTAGAAGATTTACGCTCAGGGTTTACCCTGTTCACATAATCATAAAAATGGATAGTAAAAAAAAATATGTTAGCCATAAATCGTGGAATGCTGCCAGCCTGATGGGCATTAGAGCGAATTTGTCGTTCCTCTTAGTCTATCTTCCTTGGTTCTACTCATCATTATGAACAAATTTTATTACGGGACCAATACAGATATCGCAAAAAAAACAGCTGTTCAGTGTTCAGTTTGTACAGTGTGACTGACCATTTTCTACAGAACAGCTGATAATTTAATCGCGATTTCAGAGTTGGTCCGTAGTAAAACTTGTTCATAATGTGAACAAGTTTTACTACGGACCAACTCTGAAATCGTAAATGAGTACATTAACCTCCTTTCGGCTTAGTACAGTATGGTACAGTATATATGCGTAAACCTGGAGTGATATTTTTTTAATGAAAAAATTGAGACGTTTCAACACGGTTGATAATTTGTACCAAAGCATATCTCCCTTGTAATTTGTACTTAAGCATATCTCCCTTGTTTATATGATCTGAGTTAGAAACAACTCCATGATAGTGAATCTTAAAACAATTTCTAAAGATTCCGATCTTGGCGACTGCTCAGTATGAATTTATTTGCAGTGCTCTTCGAGGTTTTTATTATTAGGTCAATCATATCAATTGTTTATGGAAGTAAATGGGCGAGGATTTTGCCCAGCTGTGGGACAGTGTAGGTAAAAAAAACAACTATTGTTTCATTCTGAATTTCTATCAAATAATTAATATATCTACGTATACCATATGAATTTGTTGGAGTAGTATAAGATAATGACAAAAAATTGAAATTATACAGGGTGGTGTCCTGCGATTGGCTCACATAGTATTTAGTATCGCTTTGACTTGACATTTCAAGTTCATGTTAGAATCTGAAAGATCATTTTGCAGCAGATATTATTAACCGGCTTCAAAAAAGGAGGAGGTTCTCAATTCGATTGTATGTTTTTTTGTATGTTTGTTACGCGATTACTTCGCCAATTATGAATTGATTTTGATGATTCTTTTTTGTTATGTAGGTAATATTTCAGAGACGGTCCCATATAAATTTTAACTAAACTGATTAAGCGCTTTTTGAATAAATCAACAAAAATAAAAAATATATACACAGATGGCGTTTTGGTTTGTAGTTCAACAATTTTTCTACGTTTTTGGTTTTTAACAATTAACTTTATTATATTATTTTCATCATCATCATCATCATCAGCCAAAAGACGTCCACTGCTGAACATAAGCTTCCCCCCTTAACCTCCACAGTGAACGACAGCCTGCCTTTTGCATCCACTGGATGCCAGCGACTCTCACAATGTCTTCGGTCCATCTAGTGGGAATTATAGTCATATTATTTTATCAAACGTTTATTCATAAGAAGTTAAATTATTTTCAGATGCCTCTCCGATACTGTTCAGCTTCCGAGTGAAGTTCTACCCTCCGAACCCACTGCTATTGAAGGAGGATGCGACGAGATTCCAGATCTACCTGCAGCTGAAGAGGGACTTGCTTCATGGGAGGCTGTACTGCACGCCTAATGAAGCTGCCATGCTCGGCGCTTTGATTATACAGAGTAAGGCATTATGATAGTCAGACGTGGTTTCGCCAGTCATACACCACTAAGTCCCTTTTACGGACCGGTAAGCGCAGCGTAGGACGTCCACCCACAAGATAGAGAGAAACTAAAAGAGGCCGCAGCAAAGCGCTGGACCCAGGCCGCTTCCAACCGGTCCTTTTGGAGATCGATGGGGGAAGCCTATTTCAGCAGTGGTCGTCCTACGGCTGAAATGATGATGATGATGATGAAGCTCAGATCAGACAATCAAGGAATATACCTGAGTACAATTATCGTTTGTGTTCAAATTTCTCTATTTTTAGGGTTCCGTACCCAAAGGGTAAAAACGGGATCCTATTACTGAGCCAACGGTGTCTGTCTGTCCGTCTGTCTGTCTGCCTGTCCGTCCTACCTTTTAACGGCTGTATCTTTCGAACCATAATAGATAGCCAGTTGAAATTTTCACAGAATATGTAATGTTACGGCGGATTACCTAAGAAATAAAAAAGTCCAAAAGTAAAAAAGAAAGGTGGGTCCCCATACAACAAACGTATTTTTGTATTAGCTCTAATGTAAAAACGGTAATACGTCCGAGCGTCAAATTTAGCATAATTATAGTACACACTCTAAAGTATAACAACAAATAATAAATAATGAACAAGTGCGAGTCGGTGACAAGTTTCTGTTCATTACTCGTTTCTAAATTATTAATAGTCTGAAATTAACAGTGAAATAACCAAAATTATCGTTATCAGTAAATAACAACTGTAGAGCTTGTCCGCTACTTCGGTTTCCGCCCATCGTTTTCGTGTACTCGTAGTCCCTTGGTATCCTTATTAGCAAATACCTATGCCTGATGACTATAAATATAATAAATATTCGGGACATTTTTGCACACACGGTTATCTGACCGCAAACTAAGCAAAGCTTGTGATATGGCTGCCAGAGACTGATTACATACATTTATTTATTTATTTTTATTTATTTATTTCAAAGGAAGACCAACAGCCTTAAAAAAATATAACAATCTTAATAGATCCAGAAGCTAATTATAGGTCCTCGCGGATAAAAATTTAAAAAGTAACAATTTAAGTGACATTACGCAGTTACACAATATGCGTTTGTCGAAAAAATAAAAATGACATAACAATAGGCTTAAACAAAGAATTCCCTACTCAACAGCTGCCTAACCGCCACAACGCTCATGCAGAATAGATCCAACCCTAAGCGCTTATCGATGGTGTTAAAGTTCTTGCTCACTCTCAACATGTCTGAATTTCGTCTATAGTTAGTGTAGAATTTTGGTATATTGATAAGAGGACAAAAACGAATAGGCTTATGAGGGGTATTAAGCTTGATCTTGCTTAAAAGCTCAGGACAGTCAATAAGGTTTGAGGTTATTTTAAACAAAAAAGTTATGTCTGCAATCTCTCTTCTTTCAGAAAGAGGTAGTAAGTGATTTTTTTACAAAGCCTTAAATATTTATCGGAATTATATATATCTAAATACATACTTAATTAGATATTAACGCCCAGATATAGAACAAACACATGTTCATCACATGAATGTTTATGGTGGGAATCGAACTCACGCCCCCAAGCTCAGAAGGCAGGTTCACTCAGGGTCGGACTGGGCCGGATGAGTCCGGGTGGCTCCCTACAAGCCTGGGGCCCGAGACTGGAGACCCCTATCCTACCTACCGCCTGGCTTCCGGCTAGCCCCGCCAGCCCGGACCCTCGGGGGCCCGCGCACGTTGGGGCCCGGCTGGCAAAGACCACCTCGACTATATGGCCAGTCCGTCGCTGTTCACTACCAACTGGGTCTACTGGGCTATGTATATAAATAAAGCGTGTTTTGCAGTTGAACTTGGCGACTACGACCCGAGCATCCACGTTGGGAACTATGTTACGGAAATGAGGCTGCTTCTGAGACAAACAGATGTGATCGAGGGTAGGATACAGGTAACAACTTCACACTACACTTCACAGTTCCAAGTCCCAAACTAGGCTAAGCCTGTATCTTGGGTACCCGGAGAAGTCAAATAATAAATTATTTCCAGATTTGCGCTGACAGTGTGTAAAAGTAAAAGTTTCAGTATAAATATTTAAGTATCAATACATATATTTATGTATCAAATTGTACATTGTATTACAGGAGTTACATAGAGAACCAGTAGAAGGCACGCCGGGCGGCAGCGGCGGCGTTAAGGGCATGTCCACACAAGAAGCGGAGCGAACATTCCTCAAGATAGGCTGCCAGCTTGACACGTATGGCGTCGACCCACATCCTGTCAAGGTAACTCCACATCAAGGCCCATTTATGATAGCCCGTTGGTCTAGTTGGTACTGATCCTGCCTTCTGCGCTTGGGGGCGTGGGTTCGATTCCCACCTAGGGCAAACATTTATGTGATGAACATTTGTGTTTATTCTATATCTGGTTGTTAATATCTATTTAAGTATGTATTTAAAACTATATATGTATGTATATCAGACTCTGGCAGCCATATCACTAGCTTTGCTTAGTTTGGGGTCAGATGACCGTGTGTGCAAAAATGTCCCGAATATTTATTTATTTGTTATATAGTTTTAAATACATACTTAATTAGATATTAACAACCACATATAGAACAAACACAAATGTTCATCACACAAATGTTTGTCCTAGGTGGGAATCGAACCCACGCCCCCAAGTTCAGAAGGCAGGTTCACTACCAACTGGACCAACGGGCTAACAAAGTTGTTTTGCCATTTAATCCTGGTGTATGCCTTAAACACTTATTAGCCTAAGTTACTCAATATATTATCTATCTGCCAGTGGAAGTCCCGTCAAAATCAGTCCAGCCGTTTTCGAGTCCACACATACATAGTTTTTTTTTTAAATTTTATTCCCAGGACCATCGAGGGAACCAGCTATACCTAGGCATCAATTACAGCGGGATCCTGACCTTCCAGGGCAGCCGCAAGACTCATCACTTCAAGTGGAACGAAGTTCACAAGATCAACTTCGAAGGACGCATGTTTATAGTGCACTTGAATTACCCTGAGGTAATATTTGTTCTAGTAACGGTGTGGTAGCATGTGCGATTTACAATCTGACGGCACCCGGTTCGATCCCCGGCCCTGCACCAATTACTTATTTAGTACTTAAATAAATTATGTGCAGTTTCAATGCCATCGAGAACCTGTTCAGTTATAATGACATTCACCAATATGCAGTGGGCCAGCATGGTGGATTAGGTCCCATCTTTTCTTTCTGAGAGAATGCTTATGTCCCAGCAGTGGGAAAGGCAAGCAGCAGTGGTGGGTGGTGGTGGTGAATGACTGATAATGATTATTTGTTATAGCAAAAGCTTTGACACCATTCTGTATTTACCGGAACAAAACGGGTGCTTGAGAGTCGAGACAATTGCCAGTCAAAGGGTTAATAGTGTTTGGTCGAAGTCATTTGCCAAAACGACTATCAGGACACATCGTACGGTGCTTGTGATTGCAGTCTCAACGCTTGTGATTGGAGACTCAAATGTCATTTATTCAATTCGAACCTAGGATTGACCCGCTCGAAAAAGGTTATGCTGAAAATTTAGTATCTTTGGATTACGGCGGGGTAAAGGATTAGCAGTCAAGTGGTTATATCGTCAATGACATCTACAGTATATAGGTTTTAAGAAATGCTGTACAGTTTACATTCTAGTGCTGTAAAATTAAATCTGATTACACTCAGGGGCCTTACGGCCAACGGCTAACTCGGTATCTAACTAACGTTAAATCCGCTCAGTTGGAAAATCACGCGACCGCAAACCGTATCTGGGAGTCTAGACAAGACCCATTTTCTGTTAGCGTTAACGCCTGCGGAAAGATGAAATTGTATGAAAATGACATTGACAATGACATTAGCTTGAGAGATGTTATCTCAAACTAATGTCATTTTCATACAATTTCATCTTTCCGCAGGCGTTAACGCTAACAGAAAATGGGTCTTGTTAAACCCCCCTGGTCGCGTTAAGGTTCCCGGTCGCGTGATTTTCCAACTGAACGGATTTAACATTAGTTTGATACCGAGTTAGCCGTTGGCCCTAAGGCCCCAATTCGCGATTAACCCGTCGAATGCGAGCGAAGGAGTTTTTTTATGGCTAAAATGGGGGATTTCACTTACATTTCAGATAATTAAAAAAAAAAAAGTTTAAAAAAGTATAAAATACGTGCATAATATTATATACCATTGGTATTGGTATTGGTCTTCTTACACACAATACGCGCATCGGAGCAGTTTTTCCTTACGCCGACATGCGGTGCGTAACACATTTGAGGGGTTAAGGTTCTTTTGGCATATTTTAATATAATGTTATTTTACTTTACTTAAGAAAATACATATAATAACTAAATCTTTTTACTCTTTTCCAGAAAAAACACACAGTAGGGTTTAAATGTCCGAACGGCGCCTCGTGTCGTCACGTGTGGTGTTGCGCCATCGAACAGATGCTGTTCTTCACGTAAATATAATCTTTATTACCATAACAATATGGTGTATTATATTAGCTAATAATACGCCTACTATACGATTGATGGTTTGGTAAATATTTGCATTATGAATCTTATGAGATTGGATATATCATAAAGTATTTTGATTGATCATAGCTCGAGCGAAATTAATGTATATTCTTATTCATTGTTAAGGACTTCCATATACGACCGCGAAGGTCGAACTCAGTGAATAAGAGTTCCGCCACACTGTCATCCACATTAATGTCGCACTATGGCTGTGATGAAGTTCCTATAACTTCCAGGCTCTCCTCATCATCAGACGCGTGCGTGTATTCAGGCGGGGGGCTTTTCTCGTGGGGCACCAAGTTCAAGTACTTCGGCCGCACTGAAAGGGAGATCCTCGAGCGGGATGGACTGCTAGCCCCCAGGGACTCTCATGAGCCTTCCAGTACGACGGGGAAAAGGAAAGCGAATAGCGTCCCCGCCACGCCTTCTACGCCTATGACCGGAGACTTTGGTAAGGATTTACAAAATGTGCACAATTTTATAAATTCAATTCAATAAAACGAAAAATCTAAGAAACATGAAGGGGAATTTGCCAGTAAAAAAAAAGAAAAAATAACTCTAGAATAACGTTACAAATAAATATTGGCCAAACACGTTTCACACATAAAAATTTACTAATTTTCTTACAGTTATTAACAAACTTTTAAACAAATATTATACAAAAAAAATAAAAATGATTTTAATTAAGTTTCTTGCGTAGCGTTTTTTTAGGTCTGTGGTTAATGTATGTTTTTTTTTATTCTGTTTTTATCACAGAAGAGAAAAATTTGGTTTTTATGTATGAAAACTTGTTTTTTTAAATTGTTTTTTTGTTTATTAATAGGCTTGCGTTTGGCCGCCAACTCGCCTGATGCAATGATGCGGTCTACGATGGAGCACGCTTGCAAAAATAAAAACGATTTTTGTTTGGGCCAATATGATTTTTTTATAAAATGCGCGTACGCGATATTGAGCGCACGTTGCAGAGGCCCTCATGGTTGACTCTTCACCCGCCTGATGCCAAGCTACGATGCTGCCAAAGAGCATACTAACCCTAATTCAAGGTTCATTCACCGCTCCAGGTTACAGCAGCCTGCCTCGGTCGACGCACAGCGCTCCGCTGGACGAGGCGTGTAACGGCGGCTGCCTGCTGTCCGGCCCTAGTGTCGACATTGCGCTCTCTTGCTGCGATCCGCTGCGCTCCGCAGACGACAAGCAACGTATGTTTCTCTTTAACTAACTGACAAAATAGTAGATTGTATTACAAGGTAGTATAATCCTATCCCGAAGCCGCCTGCCATGCGTGGGGATTATGGTAACATCCCTCTAAGAAGACCTTTGTTCAATAGTCGACGTTTACTGGCTGATGATGTGAGGGCCTTATTTTAATCTAGAGTAGAGTAGAAATGAGGATTCTAGCAGAAAGTAGAATCTTGAGTGCAGCAAAGGAAGTCAGTATAATACGTAGTCTGCAGATAATGAGAAAAATATTACATTGCAGCAGAGTGGTACTAAGATGTAGTGGTTACTTGTTCAGTGGAGTGGAACCACGGAACACTATTACCTCTAGAAGTGGAACACTACCCCAGATAGCAACTATACTAGTCGAAGACACTCTACATTTTAATTGAAGTACACCTTACTTACAATCACAGCTTACAATTAAATATTTCATCATAGAAAATTATTTCGTTTAAGTCAAAGGAGGTTGCTGTCGCTACCAAGGAGGTTGCTTTAAGGAGGTATATTAATTTACAACACATTTGCTCAAAAAGTGCACTTACGAAGTCTGAATACATCTTTCGAAAGTTAAACATTACGGATCATACAACGGAGCGTGCTGTAATGAATTTTACCGCACGCTCCGTTGTATAGCACCGTGCGTGTACTTTACGGTATTTTTTTAATTTCCATTTTTTGTTTTTTTCTCGCAAATGTGTTGTAAAACGTTGTATGGCACACGTGCGGATTGGTTATTACAAACTCGTGACTATGGTAAGCCCTCGACTTCGTCTCGGGCTTACATTCGTCTACTCGTTTGTAATAACCAACTTTCCGCACTTGTATCATAAATAACTATTTTAAATTTAAAGCGATTTTTTTTGTTTGCTTTAACTGCGGAGCGCTTCTAGTTTTATTATATTTTAATATTATTTGTATACTTATTGTTTAATTGTGTGTGTTATCCAACGAGCAGCGTGCGACGCGGCGGATTACAGCATGCGCGACTCGTTCGAGCACTCGTCGTCCGAGTCTGGCGTGACGTCACACACGACGCACCTGCCCGCCGCCGCGGCGGAGGAGTGGCGCCCGCCGCCCCCCGCGCTGCAGCCCCCGCCCCGCCCCTTCAGCCTGCTGCGCGCGTGAGTACCTTCCATCAAGAATCAGAATAGTCTTTATTGTACAAACTGGTACATTATAAGGTGTTACATTTTAGTAGAAATCACAGTTTACCCATTTTCGGCTTACAATGTTTTGTTTGTTACTTACAAATAAATAGAAATATTTTTATTTTCAACGTTTGAATTGTATTTGAGACACGTTGCTACGTAAATAAAAACTAAAGTAATAATTTAAAAAAATATAACTCTTCTTGTTCCTTAAAAATAATTTCAGAAATCCTTACTAATATTATAAAAGCGAAAGTAACTCTGTCTCTCTGTCTGGATGTTTGTTCGCTTTTCACGACTAAACCGCTAAGCCGATCTTAACGAATTTTGGCAGGATGATAGTGTACACCCACGCCTCCAAGCTCTGAACGTAGCCTAGGTTCACTGCCAACTGGACCAACGGGCTATGTTGCTCATCATGCTCGACGCACTGCAGTAACGCGGTAGCTTCATAAGTGCCCGGAATGCGTCATTATACTACTCTTATGGTGTTGACCTTCTTCCGGCTTAGTACACGGTATATGCGTAACCCTGTCATCATCATCATCATTAGCCAGAAGACGTCCACTGCTGAACATAGGCCTCCTCATTTAACCTCCACACTGAACGACAGCCAGCCATATGCATCCACTGGATGCCCGCGACTAACCCTGTAAGGGCTTTTTAATTTAAATATTTCCTTGTTACGTTTCAGGTTCGTCCCTTCCTTCATATTCGTGTGGATGTCTCTAGGGTTAATAGCGTTGCTAGTGTTCGAAACCGACTGGCCCCCTTTTCGAGCTTTGAAGCGGAAGCCCGAGCTGGTCTCCCTCAGGAGGCACTACTACGCGCCGTTGAAAGAATATCTCAAGCGGAAGGTGATCGAGCTGTTTTGATTTAGACGCAGGGTTGTGCCCTTGACTTATAGTGAGGTGATATTTTTGTGAAGTTTGAAGCCTCTGGGACTAGGTGTTGGACTAAAACTGCATTATGAAAATTTACGAAAAAGTAACTTCTAAACTTTCGCAATAGACAAATAGACAAATTTTTATTTATGGAAGAAAAAAAAAACATTTATAATATGATCACACAATATGATCACATGTTATAATATATCATCATATTTTCTCCGCTAACCAAGAATAAAGTTCATATCACAGATCTATTTATATCCAAATAGGCTTCACAAGCGGTTCAAACTATGAAAACCAAGCATGTATTATATATTTGTGGTATTCTTACAACTCAGTATTGCATAATTAACCATTTTCATTTCCAACTGACACGTGTTGTCGCAGCACCGATTGAAAGTAGACTGGCTTCAGCCGGACTCAACTCCGACAATAAATCGGAGATATGACATGCAAGTCGGCTGAAGCCTGTCTACTCCTAGTAACTTGCGACTTGTGGCGTCTTCTTGGATATAGGTCTGTGTTACAACCGCACGCAAATGAATATTCCGCCTATAATATATATATATATATATTTTATATAATATAATAAAGGCGGGTACAGCGTTGACCGAGACGTTATAGTCGCGCGAATGATTGTAGGTCACCGTATCTGTCGAGCGACCCAACATCAGTTGGACCTAAGGATAACAAGAATTTACTCGACACTTTCTATTATTATGTATGTGGACAGGAGCGACGACCCAACATCAGTTGGACCTAAGGATAACAAGAATTTACTCGACACTTTCTATTATTATGTATGTGGACAGGAGCGAGCGAGCTGAATTCACACTCGTTTATTCGACGGGTTGTTTGGAGGCCCAACCACCACTATAAGTACATACAATACATAAATATAACCTTTCCACCTATAAAAATTTAAATAATTTTTTTATAGTCCAACACTGGCCTGTTACGACAATTACGGTGGCAATAAAAAAAAAAGTCGGCTTGCGCTTGGCCGCCATCTCGCTGATGTTAAGCGATGATGCGGTCTACGTTGGAGCACGCTTGCCTAAAATAAACCGATTCACTCTAGATCTGAAGACACCCAGATTGTAACAATCGAAGCTCTACCATTCGCTAATGATAAGGATAAAGTGGCCATGGTAAAAAAAGCAATTTTGTATTTCGAGAAATATTTAAATGCAGATTTATTCCAACACTGGTCCTTTACACATGATTCCGAAGTGTCAAATTTTTAGACACATTTTAATCAGTAAGCATTTTAGCGCGTCGGCGGCCTCATCAGAAAGATAGTGTAAATAAACGATATTAAACACTACTAGTTAATAAATTAATAAACGTTATAAACGCTACTAAACCAATCACTGAAACTACTGATAATTTAAGAGCCAAATATTTTTATTGAATCTTATTAAACTTGGTTTTAAAATCTATTTATTTACACTTTTTTCCAAGCAATGGTGAGAATAATCAGGTTTTCTAGGAGGTGCTTAGCAACTTAAGAAATGGTGCTTAATTTATAGTTTTTGGCACCTTAAATTCTCCTCAAGTGTCATGCCGGCTTAAAACTAACGACAGTTTTTATGAAATATATTGCTTACACTTTGATCACTAAACTAAACTAACAAACTAAATTAGTCAGTACAAATATTTCCCTTTCTGGTAAGGCCGCGAAAATTTTAACAGTAAATTAACTGCTGATTAGAGATAAGGCACTGCTATACGCTTTCTATAGTACAATTAATTTGTAAGCTTAGCACTTTGACCACTGAGTAGAAAATGTACAGAGATACAGCTCGAACGCAAAACTATAGAATATACTTGGATGATTTGATTGATTTTGAAAGGTCTTGAAATTGTAAATAACTATGATAATAAATCAGTTATTTTCAATTTTGTAGCACTCCGCATTAGTAGACTATGCAACAATTCATCTTATTAATTATTTCCTTTTGCAGGGTTCTAAAACTTCAATCTTAACTGAATGTAAGCAAATTAGAAAGTACGCCTTAAATCCCAATTTGAGAGTAGATCACTTAAAATTAAGTTGCGATTACATACTACTTTGCTATTTCATATTTTTAACATCAAATATTGACGGGATTACATTGGAGACCAGAGAATGTGTGGAGGGTCGACGCTACTGCACGCACACAATCACACACTTTACCCACAAATGCAGGTTGGCGTCGCTGGCAATAAAATCTTTAGTATTACTATATTGCGTAAGCGATGCGACGTTAAACCGATTCGTTTCGTGTGTGTAAACACTACAAAAGTGCAATTCATGGTGTCACCTGTTAATGTCCAGTAACTAGTTTTGCGTTTTCTGGAGCTGTTACTCTGCATATTTCCTACTCAGTTCTTTAACTATTTGAGCACCGCACAAAGGATTTGTGATGTATTTCCTATTAGTTGTTATTTATGACTTCAGAAATTTTATTGTTATTTTTAAAGTAAATGAAATATTTTTATTCTCGGTGCACGCGTGGGTTTGGCGCTGTTGCGGTGATCACGTTTTTTTTTTACTTTCTTACTAAACTTTTCGTAAGTTTATTACGAAAATGTTATGCTTTATTCAATGCTCTCTAGTCTCAATGGAATCTCATAAAATTACACAACATGTCGATTTTGGATGCTTTCGTTGACAAAATAAATCTAAAGTAACAAAAAACATTGTTGTCTTTTTCAATGTATTCTGTTGACAAGAGCCACTTTCTGTTAGCGTTCACGCCTGCGGAAAGATGAAATTGTATGAAAATGACATTAGCTTGAGATAATTTCTCTCAAGCTAATGTCATTGTCAAAGTCATTTTCATACAACTTCATCTTTCCTGACAGAAAGTGGGGCTTGTCTAACCCCCAGCAATACATCTCAAGCCTGTAAAATGTACTTCAATGTGATTCCACGTATTTTTTAAATACTTGATTATCATACTTATATTGGTATGTATGTTACTTTTTTATTGAGGCGCAAATTTACTAATAATTTTTGTATTGTTTTCTTAACACATTCCACTTGACCTTTTTAGTCTTCCAAAAGATGTTTTTTCTTTAATTTCTCGTTAATTATTTTTACATGCACAAAGCGTTTATTTTTGTATTAGTGTGCACAGTTTGGGTTGTGCCATTGTAATAACTAGTCATAATTGTTATAAATTATTAATAATTTCATTTATTTCAGTGATGTTATATTTTTTTTAATGTAATACTTTTTAATGGAACACTATGTAAGTGTTATTTTTGTTATTAAAATGGAGTGACAAACAGGCAATTAAGTGGGTTTCGGTAGTTTTACCGGCTTATTGAATTTATTTGCCATTTTATACTTGTCCATATTTCACTGCTTTACAAAAACAACTGCTAATTAATTACAGTTCATACCACAGATCTTTATAAAGATAGACAACGCGACCACGTCAAGTTGTGTAAAAACCTAGCGAGCTGCAATGTCGTACCTACTAAGACGAGAGCAATTTGGTGTTTAACTTTAATCGCACGGCCAACTGCTTTCGAAGAGTTTACAGTTTACAATGGCGCATTTGACATTTTTGTATTGACGTCTAACATGCCAATGATTTTATAGTTTTAATGACTAACATGCCCTCAGATGAGACGAACAACTGAGAAATGCCTTAGTATAATTATCGTTCGTGTTAAAATGTATCCGTTTTAATTCCACTTTTTTCACTATTCCGCTAAACCAATGCAAAAACTATAACTATAATTAAATATTTTTTTCACGTATCGTGAGAGACTTGCTGCAACAGCAATGAACTGACTAATATTATAGTCCACAAGCTTCAGGGTGAGTTCGACTAAAGCCCATTATGCCACCATACCATATCTCTCCTGTTTGTCCGATCTGAGAACGTGCTACTGCCAATATGACTGAACAAACTGAATTATTCAGTGCAAATTGCAGCATTGATCCAACTTTAATCTGGCCATAGACATGGAAAGTGGATGAACTCGCGGTGTCTATGTTGGTAAAGATCTGTCCGGGGCATATAATTTTGTTACTCTACTTTCATAGCTTTATTGCGTACAAATACTTATTTATTGTAAAACTAACAAATTAATTTAGCATAAAATCGTTATTTACCATAAACAATTCAATACTTATTTAACATGATTAAAAATTGTTATTGCCTTATTAAAAAGTGATTAGAATAAGCTATAAGATAGATGCTTAATTTGGACTAGTCAGATATAGTATGGAGGATTGACACGAGCTTTTCTTTTATTAACCTAAATGATATGAGGAGCTGGTCATTTGTATGATAGTAAGCATCTGTCCATAGAAATGACATTGTTATTAGAACTAAGTTTTGAAATTACATATTTGTTATGGCAATATTGGAATCTTTTCACACATGATTAGTAATGCATGACTGGCGGATCCAGTATTTCATTTGGGGGGGGCATTCTGACAAGGTTCGAAGGAAACAAATCGATTTTTTTTGTCGAATGTATGGAATCGCTAGGTGTTTTAGGGGGCCACGGCCCCCATGCCCCCCCCCACCTGGATCCGGCAATGATGCATGATTGTGCCTCTCATTGATTTGCTAACATGTGGATTATTGTGGATGTTAGGTTTAGTTAGAAATTCACGAAAAAGGTGTCCTGAGTTTACGCACATGGGGGTATTCTATTAAACAGGGTTACGCAGACTGAGTGAGTGTACTGAGTCGAAAGGGGTCCGATATACTCATCATTATGAACAAATACTATAGGACCAACCTTGAAACATCGTAACATTAAAAAAAAAAAACTATATATATATCGAGATGTTCCATACATTTTATCAATTATATATTTTTTTGTTTATTGTAGCAGGATTTTTATTTAAAATGTTATTAAGGTCATTAGTGCAAGGACGTTATATACCTTATTGAAAGGGTATATAACGTCCTTGCATTAGTGTAATTCGTTTTTGTGCGGTGCTAATTTGAAATATTAAAAAAAGTGTCATTGACCGTTTCCTATAGAACAGCCGATATATTTTCTCGATTTCGTTGTTGCTCTCTCAATAAAAGTTGTTCATAATGAAGGGTACTATAGACCCCTTTCGGCTTAGTAGGTACACACTTTCCGCGTAACGCCATTATCTATACTAATATTATAAAGAGGAAAGATTTGATTGTTTGTTTGCATTGAATAGGCTCCGATACTACTGAACCGATTTGAAAAATTCTATCACTGTTGGGAACCTACACTATCCCCGGGTGACATAGACTATAATCTAAACCCGTGCGAAGCTGGGGCGGACCGCTAGTAATAAAATAAAATACCGTCGAACTAATTTAAATCCGATGTCGTTACATTAGAACAATGTCTAATTTAGTTTGAAACAAATATTTTCCAAATACATAAATTACCTTAATAGCCTAGTATGATTTTAGTTCAGTTTTAGTTCGGATATTTAAGACTGCTGGGGTGCAAGTACCGTTCTTTTATCGATCGTCAAATTGACAGTTGAGGTCGTCAAATTCGATAATATGCCATTTTTTTCAGAACTCGCTGTGATCGATTCTATGGCATTTTAGCGAATTTGACGATCGATAAAGAACGGTACTTGCACTGCTGACTCGATAGTCTTAAAATAATTGGTCCATTATTATTTTTTTACTTATGACGTGTGTTTCACCGAAATTCTAAATTTGTTCGTATTTCGTTAAGAGCTAGTAAGAAATATGGAAGCGCCATACAATATAAATAATTTGTTATGTATTTGTGCCCGAACTGATTCCAAACATGACGGAAAATAAAATAGAATATTAATTCTCATTCCTATAAAGCCGCATTTTGGACTTCAGCGGGCAGCGGAGAGGTGGCAAGATACGCGGAGGGTTCACATCGCGGTTAGCCGTGAAACCGTAGAAACGAAATATTTTAAATAAAATGAAATTGCAGCGAAACTAGAAAAATATCTTATGAAATAAATTAAAGTAGTGTTCCGAGATTACTTGAGAGCCAGTTTACATTACCGGCTATGTGTTTTCACCATCTTCGACCACAGCGTCTAGACTGTCAACAATAATAAAAAACCTTATACTAAAAGTGTAAATATGCTCTACATCTCTACATATACCATTTAAAATTACAAATTTCGTCCAATAAAGCATTCGCTAAAGTCGTGGTTTGTCATTGGAAATTGATTAAAGTCGTAACAGTTTCGCTGCTACGGTTTTGCGGTGGTGTGCATTTCGCTTGTATAGACGCCTAGCTGTTGTTTGAGGACTATTTCATAATCGCTGCGCTCGTGTGGCTCTTGTCTAGACCCCCTGCATTAGCATTAGCTTCAGATAATTTATCTCATGCTAATGTCATTGTCAATGTCATTTTCATACAATTTCATCTTTCCGCGGCGTGAACGCTAACAGTGTGTGGCTCTTGTCTAGACCCCCAGATCAAACACGCGGCCTTACGGTGTAGAAGTAAACACACGCTCAATTAGGCTATACACGCTACTTCGTGACAACACAATTATGTTTAAATATTATGTTGTATTGTGTTTATTATAGAACGCATTGGTGGCCTAGGAAATTATGGAAGTTATAAAGCAATTTTAGTTTTCGTAGCTGGTTATCAAACAAGAAGAAAATTCCATGTTCGTAGCTGGTTACGAAAATTCAGTTACAAACGTGGACGAAAGTAAAAGAAGCGAACTAAGCATTAAAATACTTTTTTTACCAAGCCTGTTTTTTTTACATATCAAACACTTATCCGATAGCCTATTGCTTGATCTGTGCTTCTGATTTTATTTATTATTCTACTGCCTCAGCATTTTTTTTCATATATGTGGATGCCTAGCCTATGGAATGCATACCTCTCCTTAGCCGCGTTTGTAAAACGCAAGATATGTACTTACTTGACTATAGGTACTTAAACATGTTTTCAATATTTTGTATGATCGTGTTAACTTTTAAATATTTGAATAGTTTTTATTCCTCGTACTTAGGTTGTTTATAGAAGCAATAGTGGACATAACTAATCCGTAACACGTAGAACTGTATTACAACGGGCTAAGGTCTAGAATAACTTAGCTCTTCACATAGGCTATGCGGAATAAATACTAGCCAGATACTAGCAAACATTGAGTAATGTTTGATTTCATTTGTGGACCAACAAGCTACAGACGTTGTGTACTTTACAAACAGAACTTTATTTTTGTATCATTACGGCTTTTTCGAATTTGCGCTTAGAAATAAGATTGTCTGTAAAATCTGTACATTGAATCTCATGAACGTTATACAGATGCCAAAGTAAAATGTATGTGAAAACTGTGATTGCTTTTTAGACTGCTGCGGCCACATTAGTAGGTTTTGCATATATACTTGGTCCCAGTTTATTAGCTGACTGACAGATGCAGTTGATATAAAACAGTAAATAAACTTGAAAACCTTTTGCAAGGTTTTTGAACGTAATAATAGCTATACTAAAAAAATAATTTCAGTTGACTTTTTGCAATATTATTGCATTTGTCAGAGATATAAAAACTCGGACAAAGTATAGGTAAGATAGTTGAATCCAAGATGTGCTACACCATGCAGGTGTTCTATGTGGGCACGCACACTTAAATTGGCTAATCACACATTTGCATTATACGCACTTATAGTTACTGTATTTTGCATAAAATAAGCAAAACTAAAGTTCACGTTTTGGTAAAAAGGAGTGGTATTTTTTTGTGTCGAAGCCCTAATGTAGCCCCAGCATATCTTAATCTGTGCCGGATTAGTAACGCAACCAAAATTGTAACTTCAACATTCTAACTGTAGAATAAGAACTAGCTTTTAGTTAACTTTTGGAGATTCATAGAGGTTTTAATAAAAACATCCTGCCGAAATCAGTTTGATATTTTATTATTAAAAATACTTCCAAAATAAGCAACAAACAAATAACAATGTAAAAAGAACATTTAGAGGTGCTACATATAGACCTGCTACATTTATATTCAACACTGTAATGATTACACAAGCTTAACTTAGCCTTTCTCGAGTTCATCAACCTTAAATATGGCACTTATTATGAAGACGGTATATGGGAAATGTTCCAGCTTCATAGTAACCTCGCTAGCAGTGCTCAAATCTAAGTTGCCAGTAGTCGCGAGACCCCCTCGCGTTACTACATCAAGTCCAATATATAAAAATTATATAGCTACAGTTAAAATCACATTTCATAAGTTAAATTATTCAAATCATGATACGATTATTTTATTACCTCATTCGGGTATAAGTTTAGTATAAATATCATTTCGAAGTTTGAGGCGGGGAACGGTCCGAAACGCACCCTCCAAATCGATTACAGTGTTTCAGTAGTAAAGCAGCGAAATTGACACGTACGATCACAAAAAATATTCTTACAAATTCAGATTCACCCTTAAAATGTAAAATATTACATACATTTGAGCTACACAACATTACTTCTCGTATACCGCGTGAGATCGGTCGAATTTTAACACCCGGGCAGCACTCTCACCGACGAATCGGCAGTTTATTAATTCACAAAGTAAATAGGAACAGACCACACCCTCGCGCGGTACACAAAGAGTAAAGCTACATAAACGGTACATAATAATATAACTAAAATAATTCCATATCCACCCATATAATATGTAGGTATCTAAGCGTAACATAGTAGTATAGAGCTCGTACAGTTATAATACAGGGGCGAGGGGTGGGGCTGGCGGGCTGGGAGGGACGGGACGCGTAGTTCAGTCGAGGATGGAGATCTGCGCGAACCCGATGAGTCCGAGCTCGTCCATCTCCTGCGCGGGGTCGGTCGAGTCCAGCGGGAAGGTGAGCGAGCGCGGCGGCGCGGCGTCGGGCGCCGACCCGGCCGGGAACAGGCGCGCGTCCACGAGGCGCTGCAGGTGGCGCGCGATGCAGGCCGAGTCGCGCGCCTCCACCAGCCCCGCGCCTACCAGCTCGGTCGCGATGCCGTCCGCAGAGTCCTTGCCAGCCGCGAATTCGAACCGGATGTCGTTGAGCTCGCGGTGCGCGTTCCGCATGCGCAGCACTAGGTCGATCTGCGGCGGCTCTGCGTCCCCGCGGCTGGAGCCCACCGAGCCGATGGTGAAGCCGCCACGGCCCGCGGCGGCGCCCTCCTCGTCGCTCTCCTCGTCGGAGGAGGGCGCGCGCGGCAGCGTGTTCATGGGCCGGTCGGCGGGCTCGGGCCGGCCGGCCTCGTCGTCCTCGTCGTCGTCGCTCTCCCAGACCCACTCGCCGGTCTCCATGCGGTGCAGGCGGCCCGAGGCGCCGGGCTGCCTGCGCGACGCCTTGTGCACGCGCGTTTCCATGCTCGGCCCGATGGTGACGAGCGTCTGCACCAGGTACTTGCGGTCCTTCGCCTTCTTGAAGAAGGAGTGCTTGAGGAGCTCCGGCGCCGAGGGTCGCTTGCCGGGGTCCTTCTGCAGGCACTCGGAGATCATCTTGCGGAAGGTCTTGCCGTAGGCGCGGTACTGGTCGCGCTCCTCGGCGCCCGTGTCCAGCGTGGGCGGCTCGTTCTGCAGCGTCAGCATCAGCACTTTCATGGGCGGGTATTTGTGGTAGGGTGCGGTGCCGGTCGCCATTTCTATCGCGGTGATTCCGAACGACCAGATGTCCGCCTTGAAGTCGTACCCGTGATTCTGCTCCATCACCTCGGGCGCCATCCAGCAGGGCGTGCCCACGAACGTGTGGCGTACCTTCTGCCGCGAGAGGTCGCGTCCGGTCGCGAGCCAGGCGGAGACGCCGAAGTCTGCGATCTGCACGGTGCCGTCGTCACCGAGCAGGATGTTGCCCGCCTTGATGTCGCGGTGGATCTGCCCGTTCTGGTGGAAGTACTCGAGCCCCTTGAGCACCTCGCGCAGCACGGTGGCGATGGTGGACTCGTCGAACACGCCGTGCTTGCAGTTAGACACGCGCATCTTGTGCTTGATGATGTCGAGCAGCGACCCACCTTCCAGCAGTCGCAGCACCAGCCACAGCTCCTCTTTCACCACGAAGCTCGTGTAGTATGTGACCACGTTCTCGTGGTTACAGCTAGACATCGCCTGGATCTCTTTGAGGAGCTCGTCCATGGATGTGTTCCATTTCTCGAGGTTGATTCTTTTGATGGCGCACTTCTCCTGCCTCGGCCGGCAGAAGGCGGCGTGCACCACGGCCGTGGCTCCGCATCCGATCACCTCCAGCAACTCGTAATCCTCCTGGCTGTTGGGCCACGTGTGACCCGAACCCGCCATCTTCTATCTACGTATTGTCGCAATAAACTCGCACAGCTACCGACCTACTCCTAATAAGGCCAAACTGTAAGGCATGTACTGGAACTATAAAATTTGTATAATTTAATGTATTACAACGTTGGCCGTTATAGCTCTGTCGCCCATGTTGATATGGTATTTAGGTTTGTAGTTTTTGAATATGAACTGCCTGGGCTCCGTGAGTTCGAATCTGTGGACCACGTTACAGTTTTGCCGCAGTTCTTCTACGCTTTTATCTACGGATTTGACTGTTGTATCGTAGTAGTCTACACTTGAAGGGTAGAGGTCGTCACCTGAAAAGGTAAATTATATTGTTACCATGCTAAAAATATAATAAACACCGGCCATGTGCGAGTCGGATTCGCGCACCGACGGTTCCCCGCAACCAAAAATTGTGTTTTCTTTAATTTAGTTCAGGATTTTTAGTGCGCCCGATTCACACTTGTCCCGTGTTTATCATTTCTTGTTTTACCTTAGAGTATTTGTACTACAATCATGTCAAGTTTAACGCTTGTACATATTACCGTTTTTAATCTAGAGTAAAGACAAAAATGTTTGTTGTGTGATCCCCTTTTATTTTGACCTTTTTAGTAGGCCTTATAACCGGTCATTGCAACTTATATAAACTGGGAGCCCTAAACTAAGTACTAAGCAGTCCACTGTGTCGTGGCTCCACGAAGGAGAACGAAACTGTGGAGCACATGCTGTGGCATTGTGAAGCCATAGAAGAAACTAGAATCACTACCGCGTTGCATGAGAAATCATTATCTTCGCCATCCACGTCACCACAACAGCTAAACTGCTTTTCATCAACATTATTTACAAGTCCATCTACGCCACTGGAGCAACTGTGCCAGCGCCCCAGAGCCTCACTCCAATATTTCAAGGAGTTGGGTTGGCTCGGGTAGGTGCTGGTAGGGGGAAATGCACAATACACCCCAAGTGGGCCATCTCAAATAAGAATAATTTATTATTGTAGCAGTAAAGTTGTAAGTTGAAGTGTACCTGGTAACAAGTGTAAACTTCCATCCTTAGCTGTCAGGCTAACTGGGTACAACAGTTCCTGACCATGGCAGCTACGCTCCTTAGCGAACTTCGCAAGTTCTTCTATGTCTGGGACATAAGACAGTCTATTCAGTTCATAAGCTTGGGGCGGGTATATCACTAACTCAGGGTTTTGTAATACATCTACAGGGCTGGACCACTGAAAAAAAAGACCGTCGGATTGTAGACCTAATAGAAACAAGTAGAAATTGTTTTGTAACCCCTGATAACAGAGCAGAGTTTGAACGGTTTTTTTTTCATTTTTATATAAAAGATCAGGTTCGAATATGCACTAGGCTCTAGGCCCATGTCGTTGGAACCTCATTGAATTAAGTTCTTTTATAACTAAGAACACTCTCAATTAAGTCACCTTTAAAACAAACAAAAAACTAAATCAAAATCGGTTCAGCCGTTTGGGAGCTACGATTCCATAGACAGACACAGACTGATATACACCACAGAACAGTACAGAAGGTCGGCTCCATACAAAGAGCGTGTTCGGATCGAATCGGTCGACGCGAGTCGCGAGGGCACTACATGTAATTTTAGTTTCGCGCGTAAATTAATTATAGCTACTTTGCGTACCCTAGCGCTACGGCGAGTAGGTAATTAAAACCAAGGTCGACCGGAACCGACTTTCTGTACCCTTTATATTCTGTGTACACACGTTAAACTTATAAAACCCCGCGTCGGGGGTTAAAATCTACCGAGGATCAAAATGTTATTTAAAATTGTGGCCTTTATTACCTTTACATCAACCACCTCAGAGTTACTTTTAAGACCAGCCGGTTTACTCGCTAAAGCTGTGACAAAGAATGCTGCAGCAAATCTCTTCGGTAAGTGTACAGGACTGAGCCAGTTGCTCCAGTAATGAAGCGACCAGATGTCTGGGTAGCAATTGTACTCTTTACACAGGCTTAGCAACTCTTCTGGATGCTTGCTCACCTAAAAACAAGTTACCAGTTACATATGACTTTAAAAAATCAATAGCTGTTGAAAATCGCCCACATGTTTTCTACATTACAGATAACGTTTTATCCACCTCAACATCCTGAAAATATGGTAGCATTAGAACAAGACAAAGCTGATACTGCAATGGGTCAGCATAATGTCTGGTGATAATTCACGTGCAAGCTACCTGTACCCATAGTACAAGTTCTGGTAATTTACGAAAAAAAACCTTTTCCTATTGTTCCACGCATTTTAGCAAAACTAAAATCGGTAGTAATTGGCAGTATACGGTGCTTCACTCAAATACGGGAAAACTTTCCGAATAGCTTTCAGCCCAGCAATGTATGGAACAAAACGAAAAAAGTTTTTAATAAAAACTATCAAAACTTGTACCTAAAAACTTGTTTGACCTAAAATCGGAATGCCAATTAAACATATAAAATCTAGCAAACAACAGCAAACATTTGAAACAATTTCTTACCCTTGGCTGCCAATGCTTAGTATCGATATCAGCTATGAAACTGGCACAGTACCCGCTTCGATCCTTCTTATTGACCCGACTGCACAGCAGAAGGCCCAACTCTTCAAACGTCTCCCGAATAGCAGTTATTCTCAAAGATATGTGTCTGTAAACAAACATTCATATTAAAGTAAGCTTTGCATGTAACAAAACTAAATTAGACAGCTCTAATAACTATCTCATTTCAGTCTAACAAGGAGACCAGTAATTTTATTGGATTCTCAAAGATATGTGTATATAAACAAACATTCATGTTAAAGTAAGCTTTGCAGGTTGATTCTAAACAAAACTAAATTAGACAGCTCTAATAAAATTATCTCAGTTCAGTCTATTACACAAGGAGAACCGTATTTTTCACCGATTTCATAAAAAGGAGGTTATCAATTCGACAGTATGTTTTTTATTTTATTTTATTGGAAGCATAGTTCTTAGTCTAGGAAACCATGTTGGCATTTGTTTGAACGTACGTATTTTGTATTGATGCGATCTCAATTAATTCTATGCAATTTTTATTTGCTCTGAGTATGCAATTACAATTTTTAAGTTTCAATATAAGCGAAATTATTTAAAGAGTTTTCAAAACATGTCATATTTTGGGCAAAGAAATAGTACTGTTAAAACTGAATTGTATAGAAAATGGTCCAATAGAATCTGCACGAAAATTAATTGCAAGGTTCGTCAAAATATTTTTTTTATCTTATCTACCTATCCTATCCTATGTTGATACAATACAAAGAGAATATAAATACTACATACAACAATGGAACTGATGACAAAAATAAATTGTCAATTCAATTTTTCTTCGTGGCTTCCTGCCTGTAACATAAATTGTCTTCTCGTGGTCTTCTCGGTAATTTGTTGAACAATTAACAGGCTGCACTGTCAATGTCATTGAATGCCTAACTTTTCAGAAGAGAAAAGATTCAGGGCATGGTAAAATACCTACAAATTGGTATAAAAAAAATGTGCAAAAATTTCATTCGTCGCCAAGTTTCTATCTTTAAAACAATTTAAAACTCGACAACGGTGTTTCAGATCAAATTTTGCAAACGATACGCGTGATCAAAAATTTATGTACCATTCCTTTCTTTCATTTTAAAAGACCTACGTCACAGTTACGTCGTTACGTACGTCGTACACATCGCTGGTATGTCACATGCAGGGGTGCAATCTAGTTTTTCTAGGGTTTCTTTACCCAAAGGGTAAAAACGGGAACCTATTACTAAGCCTACGACGTCTGTCTGTCCGTCCTACCTTTAAACGGCTGTATCTTTCGAACAGTAATAAATAGCCAGTTGAAATTTACACAGAATGTTACGGCGGATTAAATACAAATTATTAAAAAAACTAAAAGGTATATTACAATACCATACAACAAACGTATTTTTTTAACGTATTTTTATACTAGCTCTAATGTAAAAACGGCAATACGTACAAGCGGCAAACTTGGCATGATCATAGTACACACTCTAAAGTATAATAATAAATAATGGCAAAATGTGAGTCCAGTAACAAATTTCTGTTCATTACCAAGTTAAGCAACGTAGGGCGCAGTCTCCGACTTGGATGGGTGACCGCCTGGCCGGGATGTTGTTTTTTGCACTACTTTTTGTATTTTGTGGTGGAACGGAACCCTCAGTGCGCGAGTCCGACTCGCCCTTGGCCGGCATATTTGTTGACAAGACGCCATCTTGTATTTATGATGACGTCATCTACCTAGTGACTATCACTGACTCTACACGAATGTATCAACTAATCATTTATCAAAATTGGTTGAATATAAAAAGCTATAGGATTATACAAGCATACACAGGCACGATAACTACGATGTTCCGCTTAGTTTGTTCGGTAACAAAGATCATACTTGGTGGATTTAAGAACAGGAGCCTTACGGTCAACTGCTAACGCTGAATCAGACCATAGATAAATATACTAGAAATTAACGTTAAATCCGCTCAGTTGGAAAATGACGCGACCGCAAACCGTATCTGGGCCCGTTAAGGTTCACGTTTGCGTGATTTTCCAGCTGAGCGGATTTAACGTTGGTTTGATACCGCGTTAGCAGTTGGCCGTAAGGCCCAGGCCTAAAAAACATTAAATGCAGTCCAATCGAAAGCCTCGACTTTCGTTAGGTCAGAAACAAGACATGTAGAATCTTCAATCAGTTAGTAAATATAGGCATGGCTGAGCAATTTATCAGGAATTGGTCGGCGGTCAAGGCCTGACTCTAAATATAGACCATAATGATTGTTAGTTCCTAGTCACTCGTTGTGTTAACTAGATGATTTATACTTATAGCATGACTAGAAAATACTAAGCAGCTTTTTGTTATGAACTAGCTGAACCTTGAGATATTCAAACTTCCCAAATTAATAGTACACAAAAGTATATTCATCTTGAAAATGCATACTACTTGCCCAAATTTATAGATATTGGTTCAGCTGGTAAGTTGGGAATAAGTAACAAAGACAGAATCAATTTCAAATTTTCATAAGTACTAAACTCGGTCTAAGCATTTATTTGCTCTGACAGCTGCAATAACATTGTAAAAAGCTGAATAAAATAATTTTCTTTTAACATTCCACTGTAGTATATCTGGTACCGACTACAGTCTTGCATTCAAAAACCTAGCTAAAGTGATCAAAATCTTTGCTTTTTTGCAATATTATTGCAGCTATCAGCAGCAAATAAATGCTTGGACCGAGTTTACTGTAATATGATGACCACATTCTGCCTTTAATTATGCGTCTGACGAGATGAGCAAGTCGCTTGCCTGATGCTAAGCGGCTTAATTTATCTTTGCCCATAACAGTGTCCCCCAGAATTTTGTTCCATACTTTAGAATTGACTATGTAAATATTATTGACAATAAAAAAAATACTGAAAACTGTATGCGGCAATGCATAGCGCTCGTCACTCTTTGATATTAGATGTTAAAGCCTCTTTATACCCAAAACAATAATGTTTGCACTATGACTTAGTTTTTTGCGTTTGGGGTTGTTAGTGTGTATGACTGTTGCCATTTTTCTTCAAAACGGCTGGATAAAATGATTTTGAGTGCGGTTTTTTTATCAACTATGTTTGATCTAAATTTCTCCAGCAATCTAAAGTGACAAGCTTTGTACCGGATTCAAAGAGGATTTAAAAATAAAAATTTGCTTAGTAAAGTTGTCTGTCGAAAACAGAATTTATTCTGTGACCTTGCGATATTCTCACATAGTAGGTATGTTTTAGTTTTTAATTTATTTTAAAATATGCAACAGAAGTAACTTGGCAAGACTGGAATTATGCATGCCTTGTGATAAAAATTTGAACTTTGCAAAGAGCTTACGAAAAGTCGATTTCCTATGAGAAATCACAACAATATAATAAGTACATAATACCATGTTCCAATTTTTCTGCATTGTCAAGTTTTCACAATGCCTACTACTTCCTACCTCTCAACCTTAACTAATAATTTCATAGGTTTACCAATTCTTCATTATCATCATCAGCCACTCCAAAACAAGCCAAGATGTCCACTGCTGCACATAGACCTTCCTTGTTAGATTTCCACACTGAACGACAGCCTGCCATCTGCATCTACTAGATACCGGCGACTCTACAATGTCGTTGGTCCATCTAGTGGGAGGCTTACCTATGCCTCGTCTTCAGATTCGTGGACTCCACTCAATAACCTTTCTTCCCCATCGGTTATAGGTTCTTCGAGCGATGTGGCCTGCCTATTGCCACTTGAACTTGCAAATCTGAGCAGCTTTGTCGATGACTGTGGTTTTTTGGCGAATATCCTCATTCCGGATTTTATCACATAAAGAAACTCTGAGTGTAGCTATCTCTCTTGCTCGCTGTGCAACTCGTGAGTTTTTCCAAAAGGCTAGAAGTTAAGGACCACATTTCAGTACCATAATATGTCTACTGGTTAAAGACCCTTGTTTTGAAGCACAGTGGTATTCTTGATGAGAAGATGCCATGCAATTTCCAGAACGCTGCCCATCCAAGTTGGGTTTATCCAGCAACCTCTTTGCGTAAGTTACATTAACATGTATATAAAATAATATTAATAACAACCATTTTTTTTTGCCATTACCAAAATGATTAGCTAAAAAAAGTGTAATGGCCATTTCTTTCCAAATATATTTATATATTTGATCTTATCATATTTAAATAGAAGTGTGAGTAAAAATATTATCAAGATTAAGAATGGTTTTAGATAGTGACTCTCGGACCAGTCTCATCTGAAGTACCTACTGTCCAGTGTGATAATGAATATAAATAATGAACTTATTAAACTATGTAAATAAAATCCTTTCCATTGCCTGTTTATAGATTAGAAAAGATAAAAATATTTGAGTGCCAAAGTACAATATTAATGAAATTGATAAGAGTTGTTATTTAGATAGAATACTTTTAGAAATAGTACCCTTATTTATACATTTATTTCTATGTAAAACTTTTCTAAAAGTATGAGAGAACTACTGCTATGCGTGACAATTATGAAATTGGGTATCATAAGGGTAAGCATAGGGTACTTTTTATCCAGGAAACATTAAGAAAATCTAGTTAGGCTTAAATATTTGGTGGAATTTTAAATAACTGAAAATATAAAGTAACACTGAATCGCAGCTAGTTATTTGTGTAGAATTTATAATTTGGTTGTAAATGACACATAAACTAAACATGATGAGTTAAGATATAGTGTGTGTTACCTTTTTACAGGGTTTTCTTCAAATATAGGGGTAATGGCAGTCCCTGGGCAGTGCAGGGATTCAAAGTCTGCGTTGTTGTACCCGAAAGAGGCGAGGTGAGTCAACCAGGAGTCGGCGGCGTCAGCGGGCTCGCTCACTCCGCCGGGGAACACCACGCTGTTAGGAAACGAGGCACTGCGCGTCCGAGTCTGTAACAAGATGTCGTAGTTAACACTCTCACGAGCCTTCGAGCACTCCACGGCGCGACGAGCCACCACTATCAATGACGCGGAGTTACGCCAACTTTTCCCGATGATTGCCTGCATCGTCCGCTCGAGCGACGTTCTGAAAACCGAGACCGGACTTGGTAACTCTAGGGTTACGCTGCAAGGTCAACTTACGAATCGTACGATGAGTGTCACGATTACTTGTCTAACTTTTTTGCCTTATCGGCAACGGTGAATTTGTTTTCACGATAAAACAAGATGGAATTGTAAATACAAAAATAGCACAAAATTGACATTCACTTCTCACATAGTTTTTGTGTCAGCTAGACGGGTTTCGGTCGGTGTTGTCAGACGTACAAACTAACAATAATAGTATTTTGAACAGATTTCTGATAAAGTTGACCGCAAATTTAAGTAAAAGTATGTCAATTATTGGAAATTAGATTAAATTATTACCAATTTTAAAAATAATACAATATTTTCGTGAAATCATAAATCTACAAACTTTGCAACGACGGCGGTAGCTACGAAACGTCACCGTGACATTGACACTGATGCTAAGATTGTTGTGACATTGACAATGATATTTCTGCGTCAAATGTCACGTCATAGATTTTTATTTTCTTTATTTTAATTCGACATTGAACGGTTTGTGAATTCTGCCAAGTAAATAATTAAGGCTTCTCGCAGTTTACGCCATTAACTACAATACAATACAACCAATAATGTCGTTAATGTTTATGTAGATGGTTACTATCGATGTTTACCTAGTTACGTTCTATCTTCGTTCTATCTAAATACTAACTAATAAATGCCACTGAACGCCACGTACAATGCCATCCATGCTATAATTAGTTCAATAAAAATAGTGCAGCAGGATGAGTCTTTATCGTATCGCTTTTTTATCGCATGTTGTAGTGCTTAATGTAACGTGGCGTTACTCGATACGCCGCTGTTGCAAGTTGCATCTAACGACACTACTACAGTACAAAATACCCGAATCAAATACCTAATGTAATAGGTAAACATAAATAAAACTTAGAATTTTAGACTTTACTTGTAACGCAATAAAGTATGTTTCACTAATTGTAACTTACAAAGGTTGCATTAGTTCGAATGCAAAAAAATACAAAATTACAGCACCGAACTTTGGACTTTACCTACAGTACAATAAAGTAGGTTTTAGTTGTTTTAAATGCGAGAGATTGCAGTTGGTGTTGTGTCGTGCGCGCAACAAGTGCGGCGCAGGTGCGAGCGGAGGCGGTGGCGCGGGGGAAGCTCATTGATCAGCGCCCGGCGCCTGTTGCGTACCGCGCCCGCTGACCCCTCGATCGACGTGACGTGAGGAATCAAACGGACTCTGATATATAGGATGCTGAGAACACGTCACCCACGTCATCGCGTTCATTATTTCTACCATACCCACTTCCATAATATACCTAGGTACCTATATTATGTGTTCGATATTTACCAAGAGTGGAGCACCTACTAGTAGAGATTACCTAGTTTTGTTTGAGACCGACAAAGGCTGAGTTGTTAGCTTTTACAAAGCCCTTTCTATGAGCTTTCGCTTAACTATGAGTTTATTCCTTCTTTTTCTAGTCTTTGATGAAATGCGATTCTTGGTTGCAGTCTTAATATTGACTTCGACGACGAAATCTTAATAAAAATTGTGTGAAAAAATATTGTGGGTAGGTACCTACTTAGCCAGTTTTTAAAACACTATCACGGTTGTTCACTACATTTATAATTAGGTATATAACTGTCATCATCGACATCAGCTGATGATCAGCCAGAAGACGTCCACTGCTGAACATAGGCCTTTCTCTTTGACATCCACAATTAATGACAGCCTGCCATCTGCATCTACTGGATGTCCGCCTTACAATGTCGTCTGTCCATCTAGTGGGAGGCCTACCTAAGCTGCATCTTCCGGTTCGTGGTCTCCACTCAAGAACCTTTCTTCCCTATCGGTTATCGGTTCTTCGAGCGATGTAACCAGCCCATTGCCACTTCTTTTTAAAGAGTCAGCTTTTTCTTTGAGAAGAAGGCGAAAATTTGTAAAAGGAAGGTCTTTGCTCATGCAAATCACACTATTACCAGTGGTACAGCAGTAGGTATCTGTGAACTTGTTTACTAGTCGTGTCTCTACCACGAGTTATTGAGTCGTTCTCTAAGAAGGCTTATAATTTAACATGACTAATAAGGAGTCTAAGTACCAACTCATATTTTATGGGCTGAAATTATAAGAGTAGAAAAATGTGCTTATATTACCTATGACCGTAAAGAGCAGACAAAAGAGCTAAGTAAATTAAAGCAAACCTTTCAAAAATTACTCAGCTTGGTGGCATTAGATAAGAACCAAGCTGGTTAGAAGCCGACACGGAGGGATGAGCAGCATAAATTAATGTACAGCGCGACCAACTTATCTTTGAAGTTGAATGAGGGAGCAACAATCGTATTTTCTGCACAAAACCAATAGCATCCCATGGAAAAAGTTTAGTTCGGTCACTTTAACACATAAAGTGGTTGCTCCGTAGCCACAAGTGGCATAGGCCGGAGGCTTGCGATATGATGATTAATCACCGCAAGCCTATTTTAGCCACGTAAATCCTGTACAATTAAGGAGCACCTACCTATAAGTACCTGGGGGTGAAGAATGAACACTTTCGAAAAAAAAAATGGTACGTAACGTTCTTCATAAAAAATGTTTTTGGTTTTCGAATTAAAATGGAACGAATAGGTAACTAAATTTTCACGGTATGTTGCGAATACTTTTTCGTAAGTGAAAAGAAAAGAGCTGATAATCTTCAAATGGCTGAACAGATTTCCATCATAGCTAAGAACACCCTCGATCAAATCACCTTTCAAACAAAAAAATAACTAAATCACAATTGGTTCAGCCGTTTGGGATATGCGACGCCACAGACAGACAGATAATAGGTATACCCAGACAGACACACGTTAAACTTATAACACCCTTCCTTTTACGTTGGGGGTTAAAAAAGATTATTTTTGGAAAATAGTAAGCATTTACTTTTGACCGGCTTCCAAAAAAGAATGGGTAGGTACTCAATTAGTTTAAAAAAAAAATGTGTTACCTCAAAACTCCGTCATTGATAAACCGATTTGGAAAACATTTTTTTATTTGAAAGGACATACTTTTAGTTTGTCACAGAAACGTTATTAAAATCGGTTCAGTAGGCTTAGTCCCAGATTTGATAGTTTTCGAAAACTTTTTTCGTTTACGTATTGTTCCATACATTTTAGTAAAGCGCCTCCAGCGGAAACGCGGAGGAACTAAAATCGGTAGCAATCGGTGGTAAAGATTGCTTCACTCTAATACGAAAAAAGTTTTCGAATACCTCTCAGCCCAGCAAAGTATGGAGCAATACGTTAACGAAAAAAGTTTTCGAAAACTATCAAATCTGGGACTAAGCCTACTGTAGTTTGGCTTTAAAATCAAAATAACTGGAAAATTCGGTTACTTGGATGAAAATATTATGTCATCCAAGCAATGACGATATAAATTATCTTTGCACCAGGTAACCGAAATTACGTACCTATTTTACAAATTTTACAGGCTATTTTTAATTGTTAATTATAAATAGGAATTACCTCTCTCCGGTGCGATCCTCGGTCCTGGGGCCTTACGGACAACTGCTATTACAGGCACCTAATCCACTCAGTTGGAAAATCACGCGACCGCAAACCTTGTGCCTGTAATAGCAGTTGTCCGTAAGGCCTCAGTACTAATGACTTATTTAGTACTTTAATAAATAATGTGCAGTTTCGAAGCCATCGCTCAACAGCTCAGAAACGGTGAAGGAAAACATCGTGAAGAAACCGGTATGTCCAAGAACCTCAAAAGTTCAACGATATGACATTCACCATCATGCACTGGACCAGCATAGTGGATTAGGGTCCATCCTCTCTCTCTGAGAGAAGGCCTGAGTCCCAGCAGTGGGATGATAGAACATGATAAGCTGATAATGATGATGATAATAACCTCTCAAGTGAGGCTGTCGGAACACACCGTACACTCAATTATTATCATTTAATATATCTCGTAACACGTATAATATTTACGTAGAATTTCCTCTCAAATTCCCTATGATACAAAATATCTATCAACATTCAAGCGCATACCTGTACAGAGGTATTATTTCATAGGGAGAGGGATGGGGCGCACCCGCTTTGCATAATCCCTGGCCACAGAGTAAAGAGGAATATTCATAACTAGCGTTTTATATCTGAAGGGTTTTTTAATCTGTTTTAGTTACAATCTGGGTTTTGAATCGGTTTCTTCTAGGCAAGCGTGTTCCGGTAAGGTATACAGGTGAGGTGGCGGTCTAGCGCAAACCTATTGTCTAATAATCATCACTATTTTCCACTCACTGCTGGGTATAGGTCTCTTCAGCGTACCATCTTTTCTGGTCCTGTGCAATGGATGATGTGCAGGCAATGGACAAGACTAGTCCATTGCTTTCCTGCTGCTTTAGCGCTGTCTAATAACAATATTTAAAAAAACAGAACTTGAGTAGAGGTTTCTTAGCAGATCATATGTATTTCTTAGTAGGTAATGATGATTAAAAAGAAACGGTAAGTACTTAAGCAGGCGACTTTTTATTGACCGAGAGAAGTGATGGTATCAGAGTTTACTCGAACCTCTGGAACAGATTGACGTTCGTTGACGACGTTTGTTTGAAGGGAATTTGAGTATCGTTGATCAGGGGCCTTACGGACAACTGCTATTGCGGTATCAAACTAAGCTACTAACTAAACTAACTAACCGGTAACATTGCTAAGAACACGTTCGACCAAGTCACCTTCCAAACAAAAAGATATAAGGATATAAGTGTCAAGCTACGATGACACAGACAAATACACAATTTAAACTTATAACACCCTCTGTTTGTGTAGGGGGTTAAAAAAAAAAATTACAACAAAACTTAAGGTCATCTTTACTTAGCACTTAGATAATAATGACTTAGTTTTTTTTATACCTAATTGAGTTGGTGTTTGTAGATAACAGGAATAGCCAAGCGTTGTTTTTGCGTGACGGCGTGTATTATGAGATAACTGGGATTAATTAGGCCTTGTGTACATGAGACTCTACTGGAGCCATGTGTACATGTACGGAGGCCATGTGTACGAAGCTGCTGTTTACGAGATTATGTTAGATCTGTTAATTGAAACGATGATCGTGTAACAAGATAATGAGGTTGGTACTCAGTTCAGACAAACAAGGAAGATATATGGTAAGGTGGCGTGGCTGGTGCGAACGCATCTGGTATAATTCAGGCTTGATGCCTCTTTTTGCATGTGGACTATAATATAAACAACTTTCATTATGGGATCAACCCCGAAATCGCGAATAAAATAGGAATTTATCAGTGTTCGTAGCGTAGCTGGATAAGGTGTTTCTAACTGTTGGACGACACAGAAAGCAGATTAAAAACTTTTGCTCATTTAATATTTCGCTTTGGTTTATCCAGAATGAGCTATATCTTTCGTTTAAAACCTTAGCAAAGGATACACATTGCTAGATTTTAAAAAGATATGGGTAATTAAATTTAATTTTAAATTCTTATAACAGTATTTACAACTATTATTCAGCTCTCAGAAATTTATTGCAGCTGTCAGAGCAAAAAAAGTCTTAGACAGAGTATTTTATGGCTAACCAAACTGTTACGTTTTTGTTTTTGAGTCACAGATGTAATATTTTAAGTGTCCGTGTATTAAACTTTTACATATTATTGTAAATCTACCTACAAAGTGGGTACAAAATTCGTGAGATAGGTAATAATAAAATTGTTGCCTACGAATCATATGCTAGAAGGTAATAAAATATTATTTACAACACATTTGCTCAAAAAGTGCACTTACGAAGCCTGTATGCATCGTTCGAAAGTTAAACATTACGGATCATACAACGGAGCGTGCGGTAATGAATTTTACCGCACGCTCCGTTGTATAGCACCGTGCGTGTACTTTACGGTATTTTTTTAATTTCCATTTTTAGTTTTTTTCTCGCAAATGTGTTGTAAAACGTTGTATGGCACACGTGCGGATTGGTTTTTACAAACTCGTGACTATGGTAAGCCCTCGACTTCGTCTCGGGCTTACATTCGTCTACTCGTTTGTAATAACCAACTTACCGCACTTGTATCATAAATATTTCATGATGGCTACAACACCTGACCTGCCTCGAAGCGTCATATCGTTACTTTCCCCTCATACATAATTTCAGTAAAAGGTCATCCCATTTTTATCACGCGTGTGATCCTCTATGAATTAGTTCATCCATTATGTAGGCGATATTTCATAGCATACTAAATAACTGTTTTACGAACACTGCTATACGAACGTAAAAAAGACATTTTACTAAAATCCTAATAATGTTCTTTTTATGCGACAATTTGGCGAACAACAAACGTTAAACGTTATGATAAACTGGTCATTTCCTACTCCATAAAATTAGGAAAGAGGTCAAGCTAACATGAGGATGGAACCACCTATATTAACATTGTTATATACCAATTTATCCCATTTTCCTTTTTTGTCAAGGCGTCTAAGTATAGGCCTCCCACTAGATGGAACGACGACATCGTGAGAGTCGCATCCAGTGGACGCATGCAGATGGCAGGCTGTCGTTCAGTGTGGAGTTCCGAGGGGGAAGCCTATGTGCAGCAGTGGACGTCTTATGGCTGATGGTGATGATGATAGGTCTGTCTACCTGATTATGTTCGGTTTGTCTGTTTGGCGGTTCCAATTATGTGCTACGCGTATTTTTATTAGGTGCTAATGCAACGGCGCTGTAGCAAGGATTCTCTATTGTTGAGGTTGGGAAATCAGGCACGTGATGCATTTAAAAGGCACAAATGGAGTTTTTGTGGATGTATGGTTTTTGACAGCTAATATACTAGCTTTGCAGGCATGCAAAAATGATCGACGTGCCGCACAGAGGTCCCTGCGGTATATATAGGTACGTAAATAATAGTATTGCGCATTTTGATGACCGGTATGGCTTAGGCGGCTCTTTGGGTCTGGGTGTTAGTTGTCCATGTATTTTTACTTGTTCCATGGCGTTCCCGACACAGGTAATTCTAGTGGGTAGTTAAAGCGTTATTTATTTATCAACATCATCACCTCTGAATGATCCACTGCTAGGTATAGGCCTCCCTTTGTTTATAGCACACTCTCCGGTATCTCGCATTTATAATTATTTTATAGTTTATAGTTTCCACAACCACCACAATTTACCTTATGTTTCAGGTGATGGTTTAATATAAAACGACAAATATTTCAGACTGGAATTGGCTTTCAAATGAAGTACCTGGGCCACACCAATAGCAATCCACTTGGGGCTGGTACTTAGTCGAGTACCACCCTCAGGTTCAGAGTTAACTAAGCATGCACCGAGCCTATAGGAATATGTACTAATAGAACACTAATCATTTCTGTAGGACGTTAACGCTTCTGCTTCAGCTTCCTAATCCTATAAGCTGTCTCGACATCTAAGTTGCCATGTCAGGCAGTTTACCGCGGGTCTTATACTCGATGAAAGCTCCTAGCTTCCTCTACGTAGCTTGCTTAGCGATAAAATTAGTGATTTTAAAAATTACAGTGATTATAACAATTCTTGATTTTCGTGTAGACCATGAGTGCCCAGTTGACTCTGTATAGTCGGGGTCTTAAAATACGGCTTCGGATACATACACCTTGCGCTTCATCTTCTCTGGGCTCGCCTAACTTAATGGGAATGGGACGTCAGATTACCATCTTCCTATGTAGATCATAGTGCCATCCGTCACGCACAGAGGCAAGTCATGGGGGGGGGCAAGTCATGGGGGGGAGTACTAGTAGGTGCAATTCGTAACCTGGCTGTATCACAATATTGCCAGTTATCTTTAGAAGAAAAGGCCGTTGGCCAGTAGTATTTTGAGTGACCCGGCTACTCAACTTAGTTCTATTGCAAGGCTTGATGAGGCATCCAAAATGTAAGAAGCTAATTTTATTTGAAATATAAATTTATTTAAGTGACTGGATACCCGGCGAGGTACATTATACTTACCAATGGGCTGGTAAGCGAAATGTTATAAATTTTCAAGCCATTCCTAACACCTGAAAGGACTCCAGTGCCCTGTCGCTGCCCTTTTTGCACGCCCTTCGTCTATACCATGAATAAATTAACATTCGTTTCAATCGACAGGGTGCGTAGAGGGTATTGAATGTTTTTCCGACAGCTCGACATTGCATGGAGGTTTTAATTTTAATTTCTACGCCAGTCGTCGATCTAAATCAATTGCAGCGCAACGTGGTGCATTTTAAAATATTGCGTAACACAATAACTTATCATGTCTAACATCATTTATCAATGCATATTCTAAGTATGATAATTAACATTAACAATTATCACGTGTAATCCTGTCATTTGTAGAGCAGCGCACGGCATTACTCCCGCGTAGCATAGATTTAATAGCTGTCATCCATCTCCACAGCAATAGATAACTTCTCCCTGCCATCCTGTGTTTACGCCCTCCTGCAGCGAACTTTCCATGAAATACGTCACAACAAACATAGCAAAGACGAATGGTACCCCTATCTCACAGCGAAAACGCGTCTTGTATGAATAAATCATCCGAACAAACTGTAACTCGAACACCGCCACAATGCCCATAAACTTTGTTTTATATTTTTCCTCGAAACCCATAGCTTCAGATTTCCTGTCCCCTTTCTAAGCGCCATTATCGGGAATCTCTACACGTTCCGACAATGCACCTATTTATGCGGTCTTAAATATAACTTAAAGATGGGCAATTTAGACAAAAGGGAAACAATTGCACGTTTGGGAGTTACGGGTCTAGGATCGGCCAATTACGGGGGGAATGACGAGGCGAACCCTGCTCGGGCCGGTTGAGAACACAGACCTTAAACTGCTATTTTCAAACGTAACATGACGGCTTAAGATCTAAATCTGTGAGATTAGGATTAGGTTCTACGCAGCTGAAGATGTAGGGAATAAAATGAGGGTCTAGTCATCTAGTGTGATATATTGGAGTAAACAGTCGAAGCCACGTCGTTGCTTTTCCCATCCCGGTTAAAAATAAAGGTGTAGGTAGAGGAAAATCCATCACGGGCAGTCGAGCGTACACGTGTTGATGTAGCGCCACATTCTAACCAGTCACCGGCTGGCCTCGATACATAAAAACAATATACCTAGTATACCTACTTATTTTCTGAGGTTCAATTTTCCCTATTTTCTTGCCGTCTCCTTGTCGTCGGTCTGTTCGCTCACTGCTGAGCTTCGTGATGCTTCTGATGAAGTAGATGATGGTAGGTCTATTTTGCCTTTTAGGAATCCTTCTTTGTAAAATTTCATCATCATCATCATCATTTGCCGGTCCACTGCTGGACATATATAGGCCTCTCCCAAAACATGCCACTCAACCCGATCTTCTCTCTCTTCTTTTGTCAAATTTAATTAATATCAATTTTACTCGTGGCAACTTGAAGGTACTGAGACAAAAAAAAACCTTTCCAATCATAAAAAATAAAATTTCACCTGCTTTATTTTTGCACACGTACTCTACTTACAGCCTTATTTAAGTTGAATAATGCTTAAAATTGCTCTGGCATCTTCTTACACTGGCGGAAATTGTCACGCGCGAAAATGAGAAAGAGAAATTTTAACCTTAGTTTCGTTTTTAAGTAACTTTTTTAACTAAGTTACTTAGACTAACCTAAGTTAGATCTTAAAAATTACTAGCAATTTTACTATATCTGAAGTAGGTAGACATTTCGTTGCCGTAAGAGGAGCCTCACTGAGTCCCAGGAAAAGTGTCATTATTAACTTTTGAAGTGTCCTCTGGTGTCAAATGATTTTCTTTCGTTGATTTATTAAAATGGGGTAGGTAATTAATAGAGCGGAAAACCTCTGCTATATAAATTAGTAGCGGCGCCTTCCTTGACACTTCATTCATAATGAAACCGGCCAAGTGTGAATTTTGTGGGCGTCGAGGGTTTATTACATACTAATGTCCAAAGCCGCACTCACGGGAATAGAATATATTTTCATGCAACGCTTTTAAAGGCTCTTAAAATTGATTTAGGTAACTGTTTGGCGAGTTTTAATTTTTGTTAGAAGCACAGACCATAAAAAAGATCTATGGTTAGAAGTAATTTTATGCATTACAAGCTGCACCCCGCTTTCACCCACGTAGATAGGAACCGTAAATTTTTCCCGGATAAAAAGTATCCAGTGTATCTCCGAATCACTGTGCAAAATTCACGTCAATCTGTCGCTCTGTTTCTGCTTGAAAAGGCAACAAAAAACATACATTCGCATTTATATATATTTTTTTTCAAGTGCCTTTATTAACCTAACAAAATAGGTAGGTATAAGTTAATAAATACTTCGATAAAAAAGACTGTCAATAAGTAGGTATATATTTTATCAGTAGCCAGTGTCATAATTCCTACTTGTAGAGTTTCTGATGTTACGCTGAGCCTAAAAGAGACTGCAGGGAAACGCTGCATGGACGCAGGCAGCTTGCAACCGGCCCTTTTGGAGATCGATGGGGGAGGCCTATGTCCAGTAGTGGACGTCCTATAGCTGAAAAGATGATGATTATGGGTTGCCGGTGGGTACACCGGTAAACAGAAATTCCCCCTTATCCCACTGGTGGGTGTGCGGGTCTCAAAGGATTCCCCCTCATTCTACTGGTGGGAGTATGGTCTTGAGGGATTCCCCCTCATCCCACTGGTGAGTAGACGAGTTAGCAGGTGTACGGATCTTGAGGGATTCCCACTCATCCCACTGGTGGGTTGAGCTGGTGGGTGCACGGGTCGTGCCTCCAATTATCGTATTTATTTTTGGTGGTAGAGCCCGCCTCTTTACACAGAATTTCGTTCACACATTTTCAACATAATTTTATTATTTTCTGTTAAGGAGAAGGAAAAAAACTCGATTTATTTAAATTTGCTTTAAACTTGCTCAAATAGAAAATAACTCCATGAAAATTGTTTTAGGTGATTCTCAATGTAATTTTTACCCACGACGAAACGGAGAAGTTGTATATGGGTTTAGACATACTAATATGTAGTGTTCTGTGGTTTAGGGTGAGAGGTTATTTGTGTGTGCAAAAAACGGATGTTGCCATTTATGTCCAAAACGGTTTGACCGACTTTAATTTAGTTTTTTTTGTTTGATAGGTGACTTGAACGAGTGTTGTCAGCAAGGACTTTGTATACCCTGCTTCCTTAGTTGTTAGCCATGATTCAAGAAAATCAGTTCAGCCGTTTAAAGATCATTAGATCAATTGTTTTTTTTATGTACTAGCTGCGCCCCGCGCTTTCACCCGCGTGGGTCATTCCTTATATCATCAGCTATCTGCCAGTAAAAGCCCTATCAAAAGTTCCCCTTGGAGTCCTAACATACATACATCGCCTTTTGTATATACCTAAGACTAGCGACCTGCTCCGGCTTTGCACGGGTATATATTTTATTATATATAAACTTTCCATGAAAAATTATCTAATTAATGGCGAAAACCGCATCGAAATCCGCTGCGTGGTTTAGGAGGAGTTAGCGGATATATAGACAGACAGATGCGGAAAGTGACTTTATTTTATAATATATGTAGAGAAGAGAAGATACAAATACAAATTCATGTTAAACTTCCACCGCATCGGAGGTCAAAACAATCACAAATTTAAATCTAGCTAAAACCTAGCTAAGAATAGAGAGTGCCTATTTTGAAACCTCTATTGGAACTACTTAACTAGCTCCAACAAAGGAAATGAAAGAATTAAGCCATTAAAAGCCCGCACAAAGCAGTTTTTCCATTAGATAGAGCTAGAGATAAGGTCCCATTAAATGTTGTCAGTTCCATATATCGAGCACAAAGAGAGTGGCGGACGGTGGCAGGCATTATGTTAGATATGTGGGATAATTATAAATCTTTATAGCTAGGTAACGTTTTTATGTTCTACAGGGTTAGACGGAATGGCGGTACTTAACCGAAGGGAAGTTACATAGCACTCATTATAATCAACTTTTGCTATGGGATCAACCCTGGAACCGAAAAAACAGCTTCTTCATAAATTTTTATGAATGTGAATAGCTGAAGGAAAAAAACCAGTTTTCTGAGTAACTTCATTGAGTGACAATTACATACCACCTGTGTTCCACATAGGAACAGTGTTTTTTTCCCCGCGATTTTAGGGTTCGTCCGATTTAGTAAAAGTTGTTCATAATGAGAAGATTCATAATGATGTTGAAATTACTTATTTTCAGCTAGTACCACAGTACCGTGAAACCACAGACAGGTGTACACATAAAATTGAAAGTTTGTCTTATATATCTATCTCTTTTCTCATATATATCTCAATATCAGAGTAGGTTAGGTACATACTAAGCCTACATTGTCTGTACGTCCGTCCGTCTGTCTGTCTGTCTGTCTGTCCGTCCGTCTGTCTGTCTGTCTGTCTGTCTGTCCGTCCTACATTTGAAACGGCTGTATCTTTCGAACGGTAATAGATAGCTATCTATTACCGTTCGAAAGATTATCTATTACCGTTCGAAAGATACAGCCGTTTCAAATGTAGGACGGACGGACAGACAGACAGACAGACGGACGGACGGACGTACAGACAATGTAGGTTCAAATTTTTAAAGAATATGGAATATTACGGCGGATTCATTAAGAAATAGGTATGTAGAGAAATCCAATCTGAAAATGAGAGACAAAAAAAACAGTGTACCTCTACCAAGGCACTTACCCGATCTTGGGCTTTTCGCTTCTAGCCACCTGTCAACTGCCTTACGTATATCGTCCCTCCATCGAGTTTCACGGCGTCCTACGGTACGTTTGCCGATTCCTGGTCTCCATTCTAGAACACCCCAACAGTAGATATAAAGTTATCATCATCATCATCAGCCTCTAACTGCTGGACATAGGCCTCTCCCAATGCACGCCACTGAGGTCGGTCGGCAGTTCTTGCATCCAGTTTTTACCCGTTTCCAGTTGTTTTTTTTCATATAAAGTTATAAGTATCTTTAAATATCAAGGCATCTATTCCAATAATAAGGAAAGTAAGTCCTCACTTAAACTCAATGCACTTAGCCCAGATAAGACCGACTGCTTATTCGGCACAAAAAGCTGCGTCACATTTATCTATTTTACGCCTCAAAGGTCAATGGGAATGAATAAGAAAATAAAAGCCCACATTGAGCATTATTGCCTAATAAATATTAAAATACATGTGCCTTACTTCGCCCAGTTTTTACGACGGTATTATGCTTAACCTTTTGAAGGGAGCTACTTCGTCTTGAATATAACGACTTGTGGTACAATTCTGGAAACGATATGGTAGCTTACTGCCCTTGATAGGGCGGGCTATCGAGGGCAGAATGAGCCCATCTGCTCATTCAGTCTGTGGTGAGGTGAAACTCTTCTCGGATCATTTAGGATTTATGATTTCAAATGGGACGCTACTATATTTAATAGCGCATCAAAAACCTACATTTCATACTAAATTTTCGCACCAAAAATAGGTACTAAGAGCACGCCAAAATTTGCTCATAATTGAAAATAAAATGTTTGTGGCAGAGAATATTACTATAGGTAATAGTGGAGAACTGCAGCGGCAGGCATGAAGCGTAGCCGAGGCATACGTGAATCTATAAATGCTCAGTTGCCACCAAGGCTTTTACAGTACATTTCTTTTTAACATTTAATTTCATTGAAGATCACATACTTTACAATTATTTTGGGGTAACTTTTACATTTCATTAAAACGTTAGTGTGATATAGGTAATGTGGTAAACGGTTTCTTGTTTCCAAAACTCCGTAGAAGCTTTAAAGTCTCCACCCACCACTTTACTAGGGCATGACTTGATCCTGACCGTGACTTACAGTGCATGACTTTGACTGTGACTATGAACTGTTGGTCATCTTCTAAAACATGAAAAAAGTGGTGGAAATATTTTCTTATACGCTAAATATATCTGATGGTCCATTAATTATTTTACCTTTATGATTCATTTTTATAAATGCGTGTTCACACCGTTGGGTCATTCTGCAGCGGTCGTCTGGAGGATAGGACGCCTCTCAAGGGCGAAAAGGCACAAGTTGTGACAAGGTGATTAAAACAATAACCGATCGCAGTTAGTAATTAATTCACGAAGATCTTAACAGTAGTGCCTAAATTCTTGAGAACTTCACGTTAATTCGATTCTAGCACGCATTACACAGCTAAATTGAAATAGTTTAAATTATACCTCTGCTCATAGGCTAAGTGTCAAATCTAGACCAGTAAAATGGACTAGCATAGAATGCGTCACGTGATTTACAAAGCGTACAAGGCCGTCTGTCAAATAGTATGTAGCCTTTAGAGCCTTTTACAGGTCCCTGTACAACCCTGTAATTTGCCGTTATGTCACAAATATATTTGTTACGTTCTGGTAACAACAATTTTGGCATTTGAGTAAATAATGTATGCAAGAATGTTAATGTGTTTAATTCGTTTATGCAAAATTAGCACTACTTCTATACTTCTATGCTTCTTGTCCTTATTCTGTGAGTTAACCGTCATGTTAACAATCTACATAACAACATGTTAGCAGGACAATCTATGACTATCATGAACCTATGACTTTTTTATGACTGACCACAACGCACACACGTAGTCATAGGTCTACGTATTTACCTACATAATACATACTTTTATATATTTTTTATTTAATAAAAGGCTTGCGTTTGTCCTACTTATTATAATTATGGCGGTGTGTTATGTAGGCAGGTAAGCGTAGCTTACAGCATTATTTATTTATAGTTATAGTTATGTAGTATTTCACAAGTTACTTTTGTTCAAAACTGAAATTAATGTTTTATTTAATCTCTTGTTATTCAAACACTGAATAACGCAAATTCAATTAGTAACTGCAGTTACAATTTGCAAAGCTGGTTTAAATCCGAGCATCTGAGTGCTTTATTTTGAAATGATGCAGCTTTTATGCTAATTGTACTCCTACCTCTGTTGTGTTCCACAAGATTTAATAGGTACCTACGTAGTTATAATTCTATTTTTTATTTTTACCTATTTTGAATATATTTATATTAATTTATTTTACAGTTAGAATACAATTTCTTAGATTACTAGTATACTAGGTATTGAAGCTCATTAACAAGTTAGATACTAGACGAATAATAAAAAAAAGTTTAGTCAAAGTTCCTGTCAAGTTTCAACAAATACACAATGTAATGTGGACATGTAATGTAATTATTATCTGTTTTTCCGTAAATAAAAGTTTAAATTAAGTGAAGCAAGTATTCATAATTATGTATGGTTACATATTTGAGCCGTTTGGGGTCGAGACATTGGGCCCTTAGGGACCGGCGTTCACCGAATTTTCAATAATCTTTCAGAGCGCCTGGTTGCGACGCTTGACCAAAATGCTGTCTTCTTTCTAACTCACGCATAAGCATTGCCATTCAGCATGGTAATGCTGCCAGCATGCTGGGTACACTGCCAACTGATAGTAGGCTTGAGCATTTGGGTTGTCTTTAGACCTTCAACGGTCTATGGGCAGTCTTAACTGTTTTTGTAGAGTTAATCTTAGCATGTATTTTGTTTAGTTAAAAAAGGCACATGCCCTATTAAAAAAAGGCGGCATTGGTTACGGATCGAGGCGATTTAATTGATATTAATTAATTCAGGAAAAAGCGATCAAAACCTAATAACTTCATCGAGGCTGAAATCATACGGGTCACGTACGTTCTAACCACAAAAGCCGATGCCCAAACATTTTCGTTGAACTTTGAAACAAAAACGTTTCGCTCCCCAACAGCTGACCCATTGTCCTGCGAATAGGGACAAGTTGTGTCGCAATGCAATGCAATTTGTGATCAAAACTGAATCGCGCAAACTGGACCACGCTACAACGTAAACCACGTCTGTCAGTTCAGCAGCTGGACAATTTCTTAGTTTCTCACTATTTACGCGCCATATGAAACACCTGTGTCAGCGGTCCAGCTAGAGCTAGGTATTTAAATTAGCTGGGTTAGTTTGGGTAGATGCTGGCAGGAAGATATGCACAATAATCCCCAGTACGAAATTTAGTGCGTAAGCCATCGAGATACAATTCCTATAGAGTCACAATCTCTCAGTGAAAACTGTCAAAAAACGTCCGAGCGTCCTTGTACATACATTGTATCGATTATATATCGTACTTCACAATGCCACATTTACTCCAGTTTAGACGTTATGTCGCTTGCATATTTTTCAACGTTAGTTATCCGCTATGTCATCGTAGCTCTGGCATCGCGCGGCGTTGTAGTCGGATCGCGGTTACCATGTACCTAACCAAAAAGTCTGCGCAATTCGTAGCGTGCGCCGAGTTTTGGTTCGGACATTTTTTGGCACGATTGTGGCTCTAAGCTACATTACCTATGGTCAAACCAACGTATTTTTAACTTCCGACGCAAAAAGAGGGGTGTTATAATTATGAGTTTAACGTGTGTATCTGTGTGTTTGTCTGTGGCATCGTAGTTCTCAAACGGCTGAAACGAATTTGATTTAGTTTTTTTTTACAGATAGATAGATAGACATATAAACTCTTTATTGTTCACACCACAAATTTCATACACACGATAAAACAGCTTAAAAACTATTGCAACAATCGGCGGCCTTATCGCTAAGAGCGATCTCTTCCAGGCAACCTTAGGATGGAGAGGATTTATACAGGAGGTAGAAGGCGGGGCGTGCAATATTGAAAAATGTGATAGTTATAATATAAACCGTTCTAATAACAATATATACTAATACATATATTACTTAAAATTTCGATACTAATACTTATATTACTTAAGATTACGATAATATACTAATACATAAAAATAATTAATATGATTAGTTACATGGTGACTTGATCGAGACTGTTCAAAGCTATGATTCAAGAAAAATTTGTTCAGTTTTTTTAATATTATCCGCTCCTATATCAGGGTATCAAAAAAAATAAAAAAATATCACAGTTTTTTTTTTGGGATTTTCCCCTTTTATAGTATCATCATCCAGGATTATTTTCCCTCTTTGTACACTCATTTTACGTTCTCCTCCCTCACTTTGGATGGGAAAATTGCCCTAAATAAAAAGGGGGCAAAAGCCTTGTTAAAATATAAATTAAAAAAATATTTGGAGCTCTTAGCATCGCGCGATTGGCGATTAGGGCAGATTTAGGATGGACGGATCAGAGGAGTGAAACAGAGAAGGAAAACAAATTTCTGACACTTGATTTGTTTGTTTGACATTAATAAACCTCACTTGGCCGGTTTATTATACTTACTTTTAATATTCTTTTAGTGTCGCGTCGCTTCGACGTGTTTGTCGCTCACGTAGGACGATGGGGAGAGAAAAGCTTAGCCGAAGGGTGGAGATGTAGATAAAACTAGTATATAACTACTGAACTGGTAGTAGTTGCCATGCAAATAGGATTGGACTTGTGAGTTGTGACAGTGTTCGGACGCCGAATTGAAGTGCGAACTACCAACTACACTAATGTATGCGCCGCGGCGCCGCTCGGATGTTCGGCGTTTAATATAGAGCCGCCCCTTCTACAGATTTACATATTTCAATCTCGGGGTGTTCGTAGGTTTGCATGCGCTAATGGGGTGAGATTTTTCCGGGAAGGCCCTTTTGTAAATATAATATCTATGCAGGAGATTAAAGGATACTATTTTTGGAAAATGTTCGACGCCCGTTGGTCAAAATGACGCGTCATTTCTTTTAAAACAGTTTTTTCAACGGTATAAACGCGGTCAAGATGTCATTATTTTCATAGACACACTATAATATTATGTAGAGGTAAAGTTTGTAGCTTTGTATGTTTGCAGAGTTAGTTAGTACTTAAATAGATTATGTGCCGTTTCGATGCGATCGCTCAAAAACGGTTAAGGAAAACATCACCATGAGGACATCACAGTATATCCAATAATCCCAAAAGTTCAAATATATATGACATTCACACATGCACTGGGCCAGCATGGTGGATTAGGGCCCATTCACTCTATGAGAGAAGGCCAGAGTCCCTGAGAGAAGGCCAGAGTCCCTGAGAGAAGGCAGTAGGAACATGATAGGCTGCTATGATGATGATGTTTGTAGGGGATAATTTCCTAGATTCAAAACAAGAATAAAAATGTAATTGTCGTGATTTTCACGACACTTGTTGAGATGTTACAAAAGCTCACGAAGTTACGATATGATAGGTTTATATTGACGTATACCAAAAGTTAAATAAATCTTGCTTGAAGAACTACAGCGCTTTCTCTGCTGTGTAAAGATATTGCACAAGAAAGGAGTATACTTGTTAGTAACCCTTACACGTACTTTCCACTATATAAGCCATGTTGAGGAGCTTTTGTGTTGGCTTACCAAGCGTTGCAGTATGAGACGAAATTACTTTTATATAGCGGTTTTGCAGGCTTGTAATAAACCATAAATAAGCAAATTTATCCTTGTGAAAAAAATGTTGGACAGAGTGTTCCAATTCAATTGAATTTCTTTAAGAACTCGGCCGTCCCTTACTTGATGGGCTCGCCCCTGATTTCCCAGAGATCTTTTCAGACTGACGCCCCGCCCTCGGACGGACTTTGATTGACGTCCCTGTACTTAGCCTAATATTATTTTTAACAGCAAAAATGGGGACGTAAAGTGAAAAACTTCTGGGGTGACTACGCGCGTAAGAATCTCTGAATTCTAAATTAATTTCGTGCCAGTTCCAAAGTCAATTATAAAAAAAAAAACAGTCTATAAATTTAAGGTTGAATTCTTAGAAAGGCATCTAAGACCCCGAGCGAACATTTTTAATTAAACTAAAATATAAACGATTCGAAGTAATGTTTGAAAATTTCTCTTAGTAACAAGTATTCGACACGTATCAAGTACCAAAGGTAGATAGGTATTGTTTTCGGCGGCATTCCCAAATTATCATTCCAAAGACAAAAGTTATTCCATTTCCTCAGAAATAACGGACACTAAAAATAGCACAAAAGAGGGTAGAAAAACATTAATAGCTTCCACTGCGATAGGAACCTTGGATTAAAATTCATAAAAGCCATTCAAAGAGAAAACCGGGGTATAAGCTGGCGCAAGTTTGGATCAGACAACTTAATATTTGTAGCTGGAACTTCCTTCTCAGTTGCTTTATTTAGTTTGTCCTCCGTGAAGTTTATAAGAGATAATATGATGTCTGCCAAGTACTCGACACCAAATTTAGACATATTTTTAAACAATTGAGAGATCAGACGAGCTATATATTTCCAAGCGTCCATAACAGTTGCAGTGCCATCAGAATTTTATGTTTACAAATCCCTAAACTGGGCTCATCACCTACTATATCAGTTACTAGCGGTCCGCCCCAGCTTCGCACGGGTATAGATGTCATCCGGGGATAGTGTAGCTTCCCAACAGTGAAAGATTTTTTTAAATCGGTCCAGTACTGTTTGAGCCAATTCGTTACAAACATACTCACATACAAATCTTTCCTCTTTATAATATTAGTATAGATTGAGCCTCGTTGTTTAATTAGCGAAACCTATTACATCTTAAATGTTACTCAAAATAATCCTAGCGTGTATTTATTCATCTACTTCTAGAGTAATATAAAAATGAGGTAAATTTAGCGATTTTGTTTGTATATCCCCAATAAAAAACCATTACTAGAATGCTACGCAATCACTAAGTAACGTAGGCTACGTCGTATCCACAATGCGGGCGAAGTCATGGACAACAGCTAGTTATTTTATACCTACAAACAATATATTTGAAGTTGGAAAATCAATTTAGCACAGCCATAAATATTAGATAACCTAATTTGCTAGGGCTATCGTAAGCCTGTTCATTTCAGCTTAAATTATAGCCAATCAATTTGTACCAGACGAGTTAATTGTCTCTGTTGGTCACTAAATTTCAACTTCTATGTTGCCAGATGCCAGGCAATAAGCTAGACAGCTATATTGATTATTAAACTCGGTCCAAGTATTTATTTGTTCTGACAGCTGCAATAATATTGTAAAAAGCTGAAAGAAATCTACGAATTCTTATCACTTTCACTAGGTTTTTGAACCTAAGATGGTACAGTAGGTACCCGATATACTTCTGTAAAATATTAGAAGAAAATGTTTTATTTAGCTTTATACAACGTCATTGCAGCTGTCAGCGCATATATATGCTTGGACTTACAACCTCTCGCAGGCAGTTCTACATCAAACATAACAACTTTTCAATGACTTTTTACAAAATTTTATACATGAAAGAAAAAAGATTTGGAAAGGAGATTGTATGTAAAAAAGTATTTTTAGGTTTTGTCATTGCAACAGTGGCAAGGGAGCTACCCTTTCTTCTCAGATGAAACCCCATATTATTAATATGTTGTCTTTATATGGCAGAAAAAAAGACGAATGATTAAAAGTCATGGAACTAAACTAGTTCAGTATTGTTGTAGGAAAGCTGCCTGTGTGAGGCATAGTAGCTAATATTGTCAATAGCCCTGTACACAATAATCCAAACGTGAAAAAAAAAAGTCAAGCATTCGCAGAAGGTTGTTAGTTCCATCATTCTATAATTAATTCTATCTATCCAATGGTTGTCTGGAAGAGATCAATCATTTATTGATAAATCATTATAACAAATGCGTGAATTGGGTACTTCGCAAATTGTTATGTGTGTATTAGTTACCATAAATTTATTTAGCGTTTAAGTATTTATGGATTTTTTACAATTTCTTAGTGCATGCGACGAGGAACACTATTATTTTAGATAAATATGTTATCACTTAAGTGACGAATAATTGTCTTTGTGGTAATAAAGTTCTTTAAACCTAAACCTTGATCAGTTAAAGCGATAAGGCCAACTTGTGGCACTAACTCTAAAGGTTCTTTATCTGTAACTTTTGTTTTTGATGTGCAGACAGAGTTTCTATCTATCTATCATTTGGCTGACTCTGTAGATACGTTGGTCGGTCTGTAGTCAGACGGGCTTTCGTAGCATGTGCAGTTAAGCACAGGGTCTTAGTTTCAGAGACATCAGCGACGTACAGCTTTTTATGGCTTAGATAAGAACAGAATTTGTATATTTCTAAATATTCTAGCTGTATTTGAAAACTCTACGTGATATTATGAGAGGCGAACTTTTGTTTATCCCGTATGATAAATAAAGGCAGCATACAATTATTTCTGTTAAAATATACACCTACACGTACTGACCTGAAATAACTGATACGTTTTTTTGATATAATAAATTAAGTAACGATTAATAAAGTTTACTTTGAATTAGCTTTCGGCTCATATTACTTGTCCTTAAAAGGGTATAAATTTGCCTGTTTAAAAATATGACTCATGCCGGTGTAAAACTAAAATATTATTATTTAATTTCTAAAAACTACAAAATAAATAATAATATATAAATAATAAATGATACGTTTTTTATATTTTTATATTTATAAAAAAAAGCATTTAATTTGTATTAGGTTTTATATATTTGCAATTTGTATGTTATTTATTTCTTTTTTTCTTTCTGGTAACTAATTTATTATCTCTTATGTAAAGACCTCGAATGTTTGTTTTCCAATTACTATTTATGTATCCGGACCCTAGTTGCAAATGCTTTCCTGTTTTATCAGATTTTTTTTCATTGGACACCTGACTGCAAATGGTCTATTTAGCCAAATCCTTATGACGTCACAAGCAAATAAAAAATTGTATGGCGAGCGACAATGTTTGCTATGTTGTGACGTCACTGAAATCAAGTGTCCCATATATGTCAAAGGGAACATTTACGCGGTAGCATAATAATTAAAATTTAAGTTTTACAATACAAATAATGAAAATTATGAAGATTACATCACTAGATTGCTTTGTTATAATTTTAATTGTTTTCGTAAAAACAGTCAAATACCCTATTAGTTACCCAGTACAGAGTACCTATATTCATGACGACTATGTATAGAGTATTTTTAAATGGGGGAAAAATAGATATAAACAAGCTTTTGTACCTACATATTGATTTATAGTTGGATGACATTCCTTAACTCCGCGTGTTATGTATTCGTAGAAAGCCCTCTGTAGCCGAAGCTCGTAGCGCGCACGTAGCTAGTATAGCTACAACGCTACGCGACGTAGCTATGTTACAAAAAACGTGAAATATCAAAATCTATACGAATCTATCTCTCAGTTCTTAAGATCCTCAATTGTAAGAATCTTGAATCTATGAAAAAATATAGTAGTAATAAAGTAGCCAAAGCTCGTAGCAGGCGCGTAGCTTCAACGCTACGCGGCGTAGCAATATTACAAAAAAAATAAAAATTCAGTTTTCCAGAATCTCAACTGGAAGAACATGGTATATATGAAAAATAATAGTGAAATAAAATAATATTCAGCGTGGTAATTCCCGCCAGCATGCTAGGTACGCTGCCAACTGATAGTGGGATTGAGCATTTGGATTGTCTTTAGACCTTCAACGGTCTATTGGCAGTCTAACTGTTTTTGTAGTGTTATTCTTAGCTAGTATTTTGTTTAGTTAATAAAGGCACTAACCACACCAAAAAATATTGAAAATATTGTTGTAATAAAATGTTAACGTTTCCTAGCATATCTTTACTTCTCCCGGCGTGTGACTCCACGTAAAACTCTTTGGGCTCTACATTTCAATCCAAAACACAAACCACATTCTCTTGTACAGAACATGTCGTCAACCTATTGATGCGAATGTCTGTGTAAGCTGCGAATATTCCGATGTTGTACATATCGGACAGCATCCGACGTTGCCATTCACATGGGAACATAGGAACAGCTATTGTCTGATATAAACGTATACTGGTCGTGAGACTAGATCGGCTGACATAAACGTGGTTTTGAGGCGCCATTTTGACGCTGATTAACGTAGCTCTTTTTTTTTTTTTTCTCTTTGTAAGTAGGTAGGTACTGGTACTTCTATAATATAGAGGCATTAGAGACGTGCGCGCGCGTGTGTGTATGTTTGTGCGTGCGTGCGTGTGAGTGACATAAACTGTGCCTTAATTTTTTTAATTTCTTTAAAATTTCTTTGCTGTTAGCTAATTTATAGCGTTGCCGGGTGGTTACGCTCTAAGCAACGTAAATAAAACTTAAGCATGGTTTATTATCACTTTTTTATTGCGCTTGTAATAAATACTTCCATGAATTATAATTACATTCCTACCATAAAATATGGGATAACGCAAATTCATAATCCAAGATACCCACTCCGTAAATAATATTTAAAATAATGGTATATATCTCAGATCTGACAAACATAGGAGATATGGTATTAGTAAGGTGGCGTGGTGGGTGCGAACACATTTAGCCTAAATTAGGCTTGATGCCTTTTGTCTTACTCACACTGCAGACGACCTTGCCACCCTTTTTTAACCGATTTCAGAGAAGGAGGGGAAAGGGGATTTATTTTTATTTTTAATATTTGTTACCTCAGAAATCCGCCATTTATAAACTGATTTGGAAAATACTTTATTTGAAAGGATATACCTACTTTCAGATCGGTTCCATAGAAATTTCATCAAAATTGGTTTATCAGTTTGGTTTTTAAATCAAATTAACTGGCAAAAATATGTCATCCAAATAAACGAAATTAAGTAGGTATTTACTGATTTTGAAGTTGGTTGTTTAAATTGATAATTATTTGCATGTGTAAATATGTTTGGATATTTCCCTAAAACAAACAAACATTAAAATTACTTTTAAGAGATAATTACTTTTACTTTTTTTACTTTTCCTTTTTACTTTTTTGTTTACGTTTTTACTTTTTTATTACTTTATTTTTTTACTTTTACTTCTATTCTATGAGATACTAGCTGCACCCCGCGGTTTCACCCGCGTACTTTACTCCTTATAACTGTATCTATCTGTCAATGAAAGTCTCGTCAAAACCAGTCCAGCTATTTTAGAGTCCATGTGGAACATACATACATACTTACGCAACAGATTTTAACGAGGGTTGCATTCGCTACGCTCGTGCCGCATGCTACTTGAGTTTAAGACGAAATATGCATTAAATTTGACGATTCGTCATCAAGAATATTCAAAAGTAGACCTTTAAAATAGATTAATTGACATTATTTCTTTATGTTTAATAAATGTTCTTGAAATATTTTATTCGGATGTGTTCACCGATACACGATTAAATAAATTTGTCTTGATAGAAAAAAATCGTAAACTTTCCTAAAAAACACCCGTTTTTACGTTCCCTTCAATGGATTGAATCAACTTCATTCAAAATGTAGAGAAGATATTTTTATGAAAAAAAATTGTGTGTTATCCTTGTGTTATCCTAAAATCATTTAAATACTTTAGCGGTCACAGTTTTTTGTAAAAACGTAAGATTATTTGTAGAAAATAAAGAAAAAATATATTTTGAAAATATTTGAAAGCGCGCACGCCGCATTACCGTCATACAAGTGTACGGTTCTCTACCATGTCGCTTTAATGCGATATGCAGTGTTTAACCAATGAAATGGATAATTATTTGTTTTATTTTATCATAGAAAGTTTAGGTCTAAACAAAGTAGATCGGACAAGCAACTAAATGCATCCACGTTACGATACATGTTTCATTGTTTTACTCGCAAAAGACAAAATAGGTTTTACTCGCAAAAATGCAACAGTTCAAGTTTTCTGGATTTATTCCCAATGGTTCTGTATAGTACGGCAAAAAAAATATCTCTTTTATCGATTCCAAAGAGCCGTAACCCCTTGTTTAGATCTTTTTGGCTACCCCTATCGGATTGGAGTTACAAGTGGGATGGATAGAGGTGTGTAGGTTCATACATTATTAAAGGCTTTCGCTACAAGCACACTTGTGGATACTAAATCTGTTTCTAAGTTTTTGCTGAAGTATTTTCGGTTCACCTTCTGCTATCCATTATCCGTACTATACTTACGAATGACGTCATCTGTAAGTATGCCATACAAACTTTAAACTGACACCCTGTTTGCGGGAAAGGGATTGAGAATCACTTCATCCAATTTTTTTCAAGCTCGTAAGTTAGAACTTTATTACCAGATTTAATAATAAATTTTCACTTTTAACAAATTGAACACCGATCCGATACCCTATTAAGCATTTTTTGTATTGAATTACCAGAAAAATGTATAACCTTGAAAAAGACTGCCTAATGCGGTTGAAACTATAGTCGGAGTGACCGGCTTAATCTTACGTGAGTAATTCCCGTGTAATATAAATAAAATGTGTGAAAACCACGCCAGTTTCTATAATAAAATCCATTGGGTTTTCTCTTGTAAAGAAGAGTGTTCAATTAACCGTACAACCTGTTTCAGTAGGTCAATTATTTCCGATAATGACATCTCCATTATTTTCATAGTAATTTCATGAAAGCATTGTCATTTTGAGTTTATTTTTGTTTAGATGGCAATGTGCCTCTTCAAGAACAATAAAAAAAAAAAAAAGTTTGATTTCCCATATACCTACCGTTGGTAGCGTACTCTGCATGCGGGCAGCATTTCCACGCCAAAAGCGAAAAACTTTATTGATAACATATAGCGGTAATCACATCCATCACACTATGTAACACGAAAGTAACTGTCTACTTTCTATTTGTTTTCTTAACTAAGCGGTAGAACTTATACCGATGAAGGTGCCAAGTAATAGCGATCATTACGATAAAAGTCACGGAAACCTTTTCATTCCGAAAAATGCGAAAAACTGGGAAATCTCGAGGCTCACAGTGCGTCATGACTTAAAATATGGAAGAGAGCGCTGACGGCCCCTTCACGCCATTACTATGTTCTAAAACAGCTGATTATAGTTGTCATAAAATCAATGAAATTATACAATCATTTTTGTAATTTAGTTGCAATATTTTTTGTGAAACACTCCATGCTAGTGAAGTCTACGCCGTCTGCCTGTCTGTACTTACTACCTTTTAACGGCTGTATCTTTTTAATCGTGATAGATAGCCAGTTGAAATTATCACAAAATGTAAAATGATACGGCAGTTTAACTTAAAAATAATAAATCAATATAATTATTTGTATCAAGCTACATTGTGACGCAGCTTAAATAATAATACGAGGGCGAAAATTGCTACAACAACATTTTTTTTACGGGGAATTGCCTTTATTAATTAAACAAAATACAAGCTAATACTAACACTACAAATACAGTCAGACTGCCCATAGACCGTTGAAGGTCTAAAGACAATAAAAATAAATTAAATTGGAAGCGTATTTTTGTTTTTGCTCTTATTTCGCATTTTTTGTGTGGTATACCACACAAAAAATGCGAAATAATAATCTGAAATGGATAAAACGGTAATACGTACAAGCGTCAAACTTGGCATAATTATAGTACACACTCTAAAGTAAAACAACAAATAACAAGCGAAATCCTTGGTGCGCGAGTCCGAATGGCATTTGCCCGGTGTTTATTTCTTCTTCTTCAAGTGCCACTCCACTACTGGAGGTTGGCCGTCAGCTCAGTGAACTTCTCTCTATCTTGTGCCAAGCGGAATAGTTGTTCGACGCTGGCTATGCTGGTCCTCTCCCGGATGTTGCGTAACCACAACTTTTTCCTTCTTCCAGCGCGTCGTTTGCCTTCAACTTTGCCCATCTGGTATTTTTCGTGTCGCAAAACGTGGCCAAGATACCCAACTTTCCTTTTCTTGATGGTCTGCAGTAGTACACGACTCTTGACGATGCGCCGGTGTTTATTTACTTATGCTATTAGATGTGTTTTGTATCTCTATATAAACAAAATGAGTTTTAGTTTTGTAGCCATTTTTGCCCTCATATATTTAAGCTGCGTAACAATGTAGCTTGTTGAACATAATGATTTATTTATTAAAGAAAATCACTTAAATAAAGTAACATATAAGATATACTCTATTATTTCAAAGCTTATTCAGCATTTAAACACATTCCACAGGTCTATTACTTTAGGCAGTCTGGAGATAACAAACGTTTATTGCCTCCAATCGTCCCTCTGTAATTAGCCCTCCATAGACCCTCTTTAACAGGATAAGTAACGAGGGGCAACGGCAGACACAATTATACAGCCATCTGTCCAGATGACAGGTGCGCTGGACACTTGCTCTAGCGATTTATTTTGTCTATGAAAAATAATTAAATTTTTGAAAAAAAAAAACTGAATTCAACGAACTTAAACACAGAACTTAAACTTTAAAGTAAAAAATTACACTGAATACAGAGATTTAAAGTCCTCATCAAAACTTTTGCTGAAGGGAACCACAAACCAAACGTCATCTGTCTATAAATTTTTGCATTCAGATTTAAAAAAAAGCGCTGAATCAATTTCGATTACACTTAAAATTGGATCACCTTTGAAATATGACTTACCAAACAAAAAAATCTTTAAAATCAATTCATAATTGGCGAAGTAATTGCGTAACAACATTGAAAAACACATACAGTTGCATTGATAACCTCCTCCTTTTTGAAGTCGGATAAAATAAGGTAAGTAATATTATGTAAGTTTTACATCACGGGCGCACCGCGGGCGTGGAGGCGTGGACGCGAAGAGATGGTAGCTTGCGAGTTGTATGTTTTGAAATATAGGAGAGACTATGTACCCGCACTTAGATCAAGGATTGATCGAAGTGGCCGCAGGATAATAAATTATTATTACGTTATTTTATCCTCTATAACGTGACACTTTAGGACATTGTGTAGTCTGTATTTTTTTCAGTGACAGCTTGTTTTTACCGGGCAAGTGCATTTATTAACTAAACAAAATACAAGCTAATAATAACACTATAAATGCAGTTGGACTGACATTTTTGTTTGTTCATATGTTCCCAATCCAATTACATTATATAAGTTGTATTTTAAGTTTAGCGACGTGACTTTGACAAAAAAGGCGAATCGGGACTAAGCAAATTTTTTTAAAACCCCATTTAATTTTTAAGTTTATAACAGCATGACTTTTGGATAGAATTTGAAAAAAAAAAAAAACTGAATTGACACCCTTCCTCCTTTTTCGAAGTCGGTTAATAATGACGTATGACCAATTTATTGCAGGAGGTGGCCAAGTAAGAAAAAAAAGTGTACGACAGGTGGTTGTCAGTTTTGTTCCTAAATATGATGGTGGCTCAACTTGATACCCTAGTTAATGAGCTGGCTACACTGTACCTGAATACACGGAGTGCTACTAATACGTGGTTCTTTAGTGGGTATAGTTACATTTCCTGCTGCGTCGCTTATCGATCGATGCGTGGTTGCGTCGACAAAGGCAGGCCTCGACTGTATCCAACCACTAATGTGGAGTTTACACTAATAAGAACTCCTCGCAATATCTTCCACATTCGTCTTGCTGCAAGCTCTGTTATCGATTTACAAGTGACCTTGTCACAATGTTTTGACGTGAAAACGTTTAAAAAGGGCTCTAAATATGATGAAACGCTTTCGTTGTAGCCTTTAATAAATATTGTGGCAAAAAAAAAAAAAACGCGTGACCTATTTTCAGAAAATATACAACACTTGGCAATAAGTACAACCCGTATTGCCAATTAGTGTTGTATATTTTCTGAAAATAAACCACTGTACGTTGCCTGTTAGTGCACTTACACTATCATGCGCCTAAGTCATTGAGTGGGGTTGAAAAAGAGCCTCGAAATTCACTATGCGTTACCAAAGAATTAGTCATAACTCCGCAACAGAAAGGGTTACACGAGTTATTTGTGCATCGTCGTTTTAATATTGAGGTGCTCTAAAAGGTTAGCTAAGCAAAAGAAAGAGAAAGAGAGAGAGAGAGAGAGAGAGAGAGAGAGAGAGAGAGAGAGAGACAGAGAGAGAGACTGAAATTTTCACGCAAAAAGATACGGGATAGTCGCTACACTACCGTCCTTTTTTTGCGTGAAAACGTCTATATATATTTTTTATTTTTATTTTTTTTTATTCATTTTAATGTGGAGGGAAGTTGTTTAGACAATCAAGACTGGAGCTAACTAAATACTCCAGAAACGTCTCTATTCTGCTTCGTACATACACACCGTTTTCGTTAAACATGTGTGGTTAACCTACCTCTTACTTATATAGTCTGTCTTGCTGTCGGGGTTACAATGTGGATGTATCTTACTAGAAAATAGTTTGCAGAGTCTGGAAGTCATTTACAATTTTGTTGCACGTCTAAATTTCTCTTAGCCGTTATTCTCATAGATATCTGCCTATATCACATAAGCTAGGATGAGTCTAGTGTTCCAACTGGCTCAGTTACTATGTAATATATATCAGTGTTCTGTGGTCTCATCTCTTGATTGCCTATTCCCGGTACAAAAGCTATCCAGCCATTAGCCAGCTAGTCTATCGAGGAACTGTTATTTCAGTTAGTAAGCTTGGTTAGATCAGCATTAGATTTTGTGCCTCGTTATCCTTAGTGTTTCAGAATTTTGGTGATCTCTACTAGGTCAGCTCTGCCAAACTCTATACGGAAGACTATGTAAAAAAAGAAGTAATTTGCGCTTTATTTCAGATGATAAATATAAAAGCCCTAATAGACGCGTGGATTTGGCTGACGGTCTGCCGTCCAACCAACAGGAGGGAAAGAGAAAGTTTTCCCTTTATCTGCCGTTGGTTTAACGGCGGTCTATCAACCAAGTCCGTCTCGTCTGTTAGCCATGTCTATTAGCTATTTAGGAACACTGAACATATCGGTAGGGGGTAGGTGCATTTTAGATAGCATAGTGCAATTTGCTACCACTCGGCCGTCTCACCGATCTATACCTAACTCATATTTTTTTGTTCATCATCATCATCAGCCAGAAGACGTCCACTGCTGAACATAGGCCTCCCCCTTGAACGACAGCCTGCCTTTTGCATCCCCTGGATGCGATTGCAATTTGCCAGACGGAGGGCACCGGGATATCCATAGCACGCTGCCTGAAGCATCACTCCCGGAAATGCTTGGACAATTTCCGCTCTTTCCCTCTATACACCTACAGTTCCACGATATGACATAAGAAATAAAAAATACGGGCCTAATTGAGAACATTCCTATTTTTTGAAGTCGGTTAAAAACTGCTAAGCATACATAACATTACGTAGTAGGTACACGAGTACACGTGTGTTCAGTCATCTACCTATATCGAAAATAGGTTAGAGAGGAAAAGGTCAAAACAACAACTAAAAGCGATAATATGCGTGGAACGTTTCTATACAAGTTTGCACTACGCCAATGAGTATTTATTCACTCGTATATTACAGTTTGTGCATGTGTACAGTACATGTACATCAACATCAGGGGGGCCTACCTACGATTATTTATTTTATAGTATTATTTTATCTATTTTACTTAATTTTTAGGGTTCCGCACCTAAAGGGTAAAAACGGGACTGAGCCTACGTTGTCTGTCTGTTCATCTGTCTGGCATCCTACCTTTAAATGGCTGTATCTTAACCGTAATAGATAGCCAGTTGAAATTTTCACAGAATATGTAATGTTACGGCATATTAACTAAAAAAATAATATATATTCATATATATATATATATATATATAAAATAATATCTATAAAAAATTCAAAAGTAAAAATGAAATGGGGGTCCCTAGTCCCTATACAAGAAACATATATTTTTTACGAATTTTTGTATTAGGTCTAATGTAAAAACGGTAATATGTACATGTGCATGCGTCAAACTTGGCACGATTATATTACACACTCTACAGTATAACAACAAAACAATAAATAATCGCCAAATGCGAGCCGGTAACACGTTTCTGTTAATTACCATGTTATAACTTGTAATTTCGTGTAATTTTGAATTTTGTGGTAGTACGGAACCCTTAGTGCGCGAGCCCGACTCGCACTTGGCTGATTTATTTCTGTCACTCACCTAAAGTATACTGGGCCTTCTTAATGAACAAATTTTACAATGGCCCCATGCCTGAAATCGCGCTAAAAATATCTGCTGCTCCATACATATTGTATGACCTTTTTCTATGGAACAGCTGATATATTTTTCGCGATTTCAGGATGGTCCCATAGTAAAAGTTGTTTATGATTATAGGTACAATAGACCCCTTTCGGCTTGGTACACCCTTTCCGCGTAACCTTGTAGAGAGCGAGAAGTTAATTGTAAGATTGAAATGTACATTTCAGACAGATATTCGAAATTCAGTTCATCTTTGTGATGCGTCACCGAAATGAGATCGTTGAGGATATGGTAGCCCCCTGCCTCCAACCCCGATTGCCTGTGCTTGTGATTGACTCTGCCCAGTCGAGCTTTGATTGAATTTTTCCGATATATAATAGCTTAGGGGCTCCGCCCGACCGCAACTCGCTTTGAAACTAAACATAGTTAACTAGAAAGTTAATAGTTTTTCTTCATAAAGTAAGAAACTTTTAACAGAATTTACTTCGTAAACAACGAGGACTAAATCAGAATAATAAGCGTTTTTTCTTGTAGTAGCAGCGAGCTAATGCAGATTAATGGAAAGGAGATCCAAAGTTGGTACAATCGTTTAGAAAGAAAATAAAGTTGGATGAACGAGACGTGTCCCCCGAGTAATTGATGCGAAATTATTCATTCTAGACGTCATCTTGTGAATAATCTACGACCTTGGTAAAGCAAGTAAGTACACATAATTATTATTATTTTATATTTTTAATTAGGTACTTAAGAAACCACTTCATTAGTTGATTGGAGTTCACAGGTCGGAGTAACTTTTTAGTACCTAATAAAATATACTAAATCTACTCAAATGAACTTATTCAGTATTCTACATATTTTATTGATAACACCAAAAGTTACAAGTCAGATTTGCATTAAATAAATTAAAAAGTACAATCAATTCAAATTCAACGATTTCAATTAAAATTCAATTATAAAAGTACATATGTTACACAGTCAAATAATTGGTTAATAAAAAGGATAAAAATAATTCAATTATAATTACAATTACAATAATTACAATTATAAATATTCAATAATAATGTCAATAATCTTTCAGTTTAAAAAAATCATCAATGTTATAAAATAAAAATCCTAAGAGCCAAGCTCTAAGCTTAGTCTTAAAGCACGCGGTGGATGGTGCATACCCGATGGAAGCGGGTAAGCAGTTGTAGATCGCGGGCCCTAGGATATATACTGATCTCTCTGATTTGACGAGCCGGTGCGATGGCGTTACTAATTGCGTTTTCTTAACGTTGCTCCGCAGATTCAACGTACTATGCACGCCCCTGCGCTGAATCGAGGCGTGTGTGAGTGAGCAGGGCAGATCTTTCAATTATTCGTTCAAACCTTGCCCGTACCTAGGTTGTAACTGAAATACTTTAACGGCTGGCTGGCTGCACGATAGCTTGGCAGTTTTACTGCTATTAGGTACTATCTATGCGACACGAGTGCTCGGCCGCTGAATTACAGGCATTAGGGCGCAAATGCACTGGATAATAAAGTTATGTCAACGTTGTCACACACAAGTATCATTAATTTAAAATAAAATAAAACCAACAATCCAATTCAATACAATGACTCTTTGTTAAAATACCACAAAACAAGGATAACATAAACATTACAATAAAAATATTATCTAGGCTTTTAACGGGCGGCCTTATCGCTTAAAGCGATCTCTTCCAGGCAACCGTGTAGCAACCAACTGTAAGTATTACATCAAAATTATGTGGCCTGACACTCTGGACAGATATCTAAAAACACCTCACACATCAAAATCTGTCTAGCCTTTTATGCTATGCAACACAAATATTCAATAAGTATAATATACAACAAACAATCATACGCCCAGAAAACATTACCCTCCTTTTTGGGCGGTTGGGCAAAAAGTTAGCGACCCACACTTTTAGTTGCGAAGTGCGGTTACAACACTAAAGTATTTCCGTGTTATGCTGGTAGCCACAGATTAAATAAAAGTTATAAAACTGGAGCCTTTGTAGAGTTTTGCGTAGTTTCATCCGTATATTGACTGAGGAAAAGTTGTTCCGTGATTACAACTCTGTGGTTGGCGCGTAGAAAAGGAGAATAATATATTCATACTCGTATAAAAACCGTACCCATTTATTTCCATATATTCAGTATACTGAATCTATGTTTATTTCAAACTAGCTGACCTGACAGACGTTGTCCTGTCTTAGAACTGTCAAACACGCAAAGTCAAAATTGTAAATCTTATTTTTTTACACCTTGGGTTACATTATGGGAGTTTTAGTAAGGATCCTTATTTTTTTTGAAAATATAATATAGTCTATGTTACCCGGGGATAGTGTAGCTTCCCAACAGTGAAAGAATTTTTCAAATCGGTTCAGTAGTTTCGGAGCCTATTCACTGCAAACAAACAAACAAACAATCAAATCTTTCCTCTTTATAATATTATTATTAGTATAGATGAGTAAAATTATTTTCATGTTATGTTAGTATCAAACAATGACTGTTTTATACATCAATGGTATCAAAAGTCTAAATAACCAGTTCTTTTCTCTCTTTCTAAGAGGGTGTTGGCGTCACACGTTTCGTGCGTTTGCCAATATTCGGGACATTCGCGACATTTTTGCACACACGGTCATCTGACTCCAAACTAAGCAAATCTTGTGATAGTGCTGCCAGAGACTGATATACATCATCATCATCATCATTTCAGCCTTAAACGTCCACAGCTGGACATAGCTGCCTCCCCCATCGATCTCCAAAAGGGCCGGTTGGAAGCGGCCTGCATCCAGCGTTTCCCTGCGGTCTCTTTTAGGTCGTCTGTCCATCTTGTGGGTGGACGTCCTACGCTACGCTTACCGGTCCGTGGTCTCCATTCCAGAACCTTTCGGCCCCATCGGCCATCTGTTCGGCGTGATATGTGCCCTGCCCTGATATACACATACATAATATATATAATTTTATATACATACTTAAATAGATATTGGGGTCGAATCTATCATACCACTCACTAAACTAAACCAATCTGACAGGACTAAAATTATCTGCCTCTCTTTTCATTTTAATATGTGAGAGAAGGATGGCAACAATTTTAGAGCTGTCAAATTTAGTTTAGTTTAGAGTGCATCAGAATCGATGCCACTGGCATCTATTCTGTTGTACCATTCTCTAAACTAAACTAATCTGACAGGACTAAAATTATGTCTCTTTACATTTCTATATGTCAGAAAAGGATGGCAACAATTTTAGAGCTGTCAAATTTAGTTTAGTTTAGTTTAGAGTACATTAGAATCGATGCCATTAACAACCAGATACAACAAACAAACACAACAACATAGAACAAACACAAATGTTCATCACATAAATGTTTGTCCTAGGTGGGAATCGAACCCACGCCCTCATGCTCAGAAGGTAGGTTCACTACCTACTGGACCAACGGGCTATCTATAACAAGTATATAAACCATTTCCACAGACAGAAGAGAATTTCAAGTTTTAGTGAATACCATCAATCAAGTTTTAGTCACAGTCAAAGTCTAGCATATAAAGTTACAGTCAAGTATTGTATTTGTATTTTGTATGTACCTACTTTCAACCGCGGGACACCCGCATGACAGCATCTATTACTTGCAATCGCCCCATCATACTCGCGCGCATTGTTCACTAGTTGGCGTAAACAGGGCTCTGATTCCATAACTTCCTAAAACTTGGCCTATATTCCGAAATAGAGGTAACATTTTTAGAGGTTAACTTAAATCGCCACGTTAAGTGCGTACTAAAGTTACAGAATCAGGGTTTGATGGACTTTGTTGGTTTTTTACCCATCGTTTTTTTTGGCTCATACCGTTTTTACATACCTACTGCTTGTTCGTACCTTCCAACACAAGGTATTTTACTTGACTACCCGTGATAAATTGTAACTTAACTGCTAGTACTACACGAGTATTAAGGTATAATATGTACGAAAATCTCTGTTCATAACATAGAAAATATCACAGTATTATCTAGCGAGAAAGTGCCTCTATGGCTAATTGCTGTTTATTGCTTAATTTGCTCGGATGCACTGGTTTTAATACCATTTCTATTCATCGCATCTCCACAATGAGTTTTGCTTTAGTAATTATCTAAGTAGATAATTAACTTTATAGTGACTTTAACCTTTTAACTTTATGTTAGCGATGGTGTCCGAGCAGTAGTATGTGCGATTTACAATCTGACGGCACCCGGTTCGAACCTCGGCCATTCAGTAATGACTTATTTATGTTTTAAACGTTTATCGGGACTTATCACGTATTATTTAATTTAGGTAAAAAATATGTACCTTTCGCTCGACGTTTCGACCACGACAAACGTCGAGCGAAAGGTACATATTTTTTACCTAAATTAAATAATACGTGATAAGTCCCGATAAACGTTTAAAACATGTGTTTAAATCGCGAAAGTTTAAAAATTACTATGACTTATTTAGTACCTAAATAAATTATTTGTTATTTCGAGGCCAGCGCTCACAAACGGTGAAGGGTAACGTGAGGAAACCGGTATGTCCAAGAACCTCAAAAGTTCAAAGACATATGACATTCACCAACATGCACTGGGCCAGCATGGTGGATTAGGGCCCACCCTCTCTACCTCTCTCTCTGAGAGAAGGCCTGAGAATTAGCAGTGGGAACATGATAGGCTGAAATGATGATGATGATGATATTTAACCTTTTTATCTAAGTACTAGCTGACCTGACAGACGTTGTCCTTTCTAAGAACTGTCAAACACCTGGGTTACATTATTGGAGTTTTAGTAAGGAACTCTATTTTTTTTTTATGTGGTTTGAAAACATTTCTGTAAAAGTAAATATAGGCATTGTAATAAAAATTTGCTGTGATATTTATTATTTGGGAGAAATTCTCTTTTTTAATTGAAATTAGATTAAAACGCAATATTTTGCACGACGAAATCCTATAACATAAAGAAATGGGAAGGACAGTGGGCGTGTTTCCGGATTCTAATAAATTCGGAAGTTAGAATGCGTTTCAAGGCTAGTTTGAACCGTGCTAGTGTTTTAGTACAGTAGGGTTTTTAATTATAACCCAACTTTTTTATCGAGAATGGCATCGATTCTGATGTACTCTAAACTAAACTTGACAGCTTTAAATTTGTTGCCATCCTTCTCTCACAAATTAAAATGAAAATAGAGGCAGATAATTTTAGTCCAGTCAGATTAGTTTAGTTCAGTGAGTGGTATGACAGAATCGACATGATTGTGTACATATTGGATGGTAATAAATGTACTGCTATGATTAAGATTGTGGAATGTGCTGCCTGTGTAATTCCTCAGAACAGATAAACATGGGAGATATGGTAAGGTGGCGTGGTGGTTGCGAGCGCACCTGGCCTAAATCAGGCTCGATGCTTTTAGTCGACGTCACCTTGCAAACAACCTTGTCACCCCTTTTGTGCATGTGGGTTAGTTAGTTTATTAGTGTCACTACAAGTTTCTTAGTACCTATTTACTGTTTTAGCATCAAGCGGTTAAGCGGTATAGTCATCGAGATACAATACCTATAGAGTCACAATTTCCAAGTCCAAACAGTCAAAAAATTTCCGAGCGTCGAGACATCAATGATATAATTCACAATTCACAGCTACATTTACTCCACTTTAGACGTCATGTCACTTGCATAGTGTTCAAAGTCGCTAGTCTGCTATGTCATCGCAACACTGGCATTGAGCAGCGCTGTAGTTGGATGGCGGTTGCCTTACAACTAACTAAAAAGTTGGCGCAATGCGTAGTGTGGGCAGAGTTTTGATTCGGACATTTTTTGGCACGTTTATGACTCTATAGGTATTGTATCTCGAAGGGTGTAGTGCAAAAAAATCGCGAGTGAATCGGTTTTTTTTACCTTGTCTAGACTTTTATCGTTTAATATCTGGTGAGATGGCGGTCAAACGCAATTCTATTTGCAATAAAATTTGTTGTTCGCCTAAATATTGAAATGGCTCTAAATCTGAAAGTTTTGGGCACACAAAAAAGATAATGTTTGAAGTAAGTACTAATTTCTACTGATTAGTAAAGTGCGAAATTTTCGTTAGGTACTTAGAAAAGTTACTAGCATAGATCAAACTGATCTTTTAAGGCCGACCGTCAAATCGTCAAGGGTTTCCCTAATTTTAGGGACCGGACGACACTTCGTGGGTGCCAAATGGCACCCGGCAAACATTTCTTGCCTTAAATGTTTCCACATTGGGCAATTAAATTTTTACCCGGCCATAAAGAGAACCGCTTCTTTCCGGTCTGCGGCCGACATGAGATCTCTCTCAAAAACGAAATTAATTAAACAATTATTATATTCCAACGTTGTAGAAAATTGTGGGTATTTACTAAATTTCATGTAGAACAACTTTTCCTGAAATTGCTTTTACCGAAACCAATTTTATTCATACGAAACGAAATGAAACGAGCGTTTAATTTAACAATAGATTCGAGTTCAAGGCAAATTCATAACGTGCGGTACCAAAGTCAACAAAAAGTTTGTAATATTTTAGGCGCTAGGCAAGTAAATTACATAGGCTCGGTTGTATAGACTGGATTTTGATTACGCTATGTAATCAAGCAATGGAACTGAGAGTCCTTTGTTATGGCTGAAGTTACAATTGTTTGTACCTACTGCTATAGCAAACATTAATCAATCGTTTATAATTTTTACAGGCTTTTTTTAACATGCCTTGAGTATGGTTTAAATCTTGCAACTGAATAAAATAGTTATCCCCAACCAATTGATCTGAAATTTTGCATACACGTTTTAAGTAAATAAATGTCATTCTAAATCCAATATGGCGGACTCCCAAAGATAGCGGACCAGTTATTTTTTATGCACCCCCATGGTATAATAATACACTCCGCCAGGTATAGCGCTCCGAGAAATAATGTGACGTGGGCATTCCGCAATGATGTCATCAATGTCATGGATACACGTACACGTGCATAAGCAAGAGCAGAATAAGTAATTTACAACAAACGAGAGAGAGATGACGATACACGAAACAATGGCGGACTCTCTATGATTTTCTGTGTTAACAGTAGCGTGAAATTATAACTCCCCAATATTCGTATTTTACCTGTGGGAATCCAATAAATCAATGTGGTTTTGATAAAATTGAGTTTAATATATTCAATTCGTGCTTAACTTGCTTGAGCGGACAAACCAAATGACAATTGAAATGCTTTTTGTATTTTATTTAATAGATTATTTAAAAAGTTGTTTCCCAGTATCTGTGTTTGTTACAATAAAGTGGCAACTGGACAGTGACGTCATTGCTGTACAACTCCCAGAGCGCTAGACCTTGTTTTCTTGGATCATGTGCACCATGATATAAGTATCAAATGAAACTGTTTGCTCAGAAGAATACGAAAAATAAAATGATGTTAAACTAAATTCAATATGGCGGACGACTAAAAGCTTGTTTTTAAAATTATTAAAAAAAAAATTTTTTTTTAGTAATTATATTTTTAGATATCCTTACTTTGCTCAAAGGGTGAGCATTGCCTTACGACGTGCTAATGGGTCCATCATTTTGGGAACAATTCCCACTGGTAGCGACATAGTTTTTTTTGTGGGTAGCGGATTAATTGATTAATTTAGTATTCAGGTTTTAATTTTATTGTTTTTTTCGCTTGTAATTTTTTAATTATCTATTTACAAAATCGATATCTCATGTACTTACTGACTTAAGATTAATGAGAAAAACTTGCTAAATATCTGAAAAATAATTATAAAAGTAAGTTAGTATAAATAGTAAATAGTCTGAGTGGCCAGCCCTTGATTTTTACACCGCCTGAAGACCTCTAACATGGCTGAACGGTTCTAGTTATAGGACATCATTATCATCATCAATCTATCTTGTTCCCACTGGTAGGACACAGGCCTTCTCTCAGAGAGTGGATGTGCCCTAATCCACCATGCTGACCCAGTACATGTCGGTGAATGTCATAAGTCTTTGAACTTTTGAGGTTCTTGGACATACCGGACTCCTCACTATGTTTTCCTTCAGCGTTTTGAGCGATGATATCGAAACTGCACATAATTTTACTTAAATAATAAAATAAATTATTGGTACAGGAACGACGATCGAACCAGGTGCCGTCAGATTGTAAAGCGCACATGCTACCGCTCAGCCACCATCGTTCGGAACTAGATTAACAACTACAATAGGATTTACAATTTAACGTATCATCCGACCCACGGTAGCGCTCAGTTGTAAATGCCACTCGCGGTCACCCATCCGCAGCTGACCGGTTCATCCGTTGCTTATTTTGGTGTTCTCTTAGTAATATCTAGTCAATCTACGCCACCAGCCATAAATACGGCGATCCAGCCACTTTCGAAACTTAGTAAAAGTTAACATAGTAAAAGTTGTTTATAATGATTAGTACAATAATGTCCTCGAATATGACATGTCCGTCATCCAACCGAACACCAAGTAGAATTTACTATCTAGTATCTATGATAGTCAATAAACATAGCTTTATCGCATGGGGTAGCGTAGACCAAAGACCATTTTTGGCGTAGCTTATTGCTACATACTGTTTCCTCGTAGTGAGCTCTACTGACAACTTCGTCGTAGCAATTGCTACGGCACGAGCTACAAGTATTATATCTCATAACGTACATTCTTTGCGGGCGCGTTCTAGAACTACAAAGTGTTCATAACATAGAACAAATTTCGAGACTATAAAATGCGGAATGGCTTCTGTCAAGTTCTGTCTCATAATATGTGCTACGAACTTTTTACACGAGCTAGCAATAAACGCGCATTTTGTGCACTTTCTAATGAATTACGTAAGCACATTCTAGTAATAATTCTTATTTCATTCTTCTCTTAATTTGTCCATAGATTAAAAAACGAAATAAAATACACGCTAATGCGCTAATTATGCTCATTATATAGCGAAACAATATCAACGCGCGCGCGCACACGCCGCGGGAGACACCGCGCCGCTCGGCTTATGCAGTATGCTTAGATCAGGTATATTTGTCAAAGGCAGTATGATGGTTGGCATCTCTCTCGTTAAATTTTTTTGTCATTGTGATTCACCATTGAAGAGCTCCACTTTCCATCTTCTGGCTATATCATCAGATCAGTACAATGGTACCAAATTATTGTATTGACATCCGAATTACATAAACTCGCAAAGTTTCAAATAGATACAACAATTATAGAGGGAACCGTAGAAGTACATTTTACATTACATCATCATCATCATTTCAGCCATAGGACGTCCACTGCAGGACATGGGCTTCCCCCATTGATCTCCAAAAAGGCCGGTTGGAAGCGGCCTGCAACCAGCGTTTCCCTGCGGTCTCTTTTAGGTCGTCTGTCCATCTTGTGGGTGGACGTCCTACGCTGCACTTACCGGTTCATGATCTCCTTTCCAGAAGCTTTCGGCCCCATCGGTTATGTGTTTTGCGTGAAAAGTGGAAAGTGGGAATACCATACCTTAAAACACATTTCAAAATAATTCGTAGCAACGTGCTACGACATAATATTGCTAAGGAATATTCCAAACGTGCGCCCGAATAATTGAATAAAGAGATCCATTATGTCCAAAATGGTTCGAAAACTTTTAAAAGTAAACCTACAATGCAGAAGCAAAATTTATTAATAAAAATAACAAACTGGAGCTGTAGGAACGTGTTAAAGTTTTATTATTCGAGAGCAAAGTTGCAAAATGTTCGCTTCTACGGGAATGGCAACTTGGTAACTCAAAAGTTGGTGCTAGTGGTTCTTCATAGTCATGTTGAAGGTATGATACCATAACTAGTTTTTAAAGGTCAATACTTGATAACACGTCGTCTACCCAAATCTAATTTTTGCCCCTGTGCGAAACAGTGCCAAATCTATGCTATCTACGCCTGCACGAAGAGATACGCTTGAGTCAGCACCTCAAAACTAAATAATGTAAGCGACCAATGTAATCTGCAGCTTAAACTCTAGATTACTCAAGAACCATTTTAATTTAAAATAAAATGAATTTACATTAATTTGCATTGTATAAAATCCATTAGAATACGAAAAAAATACATTGTTAAGAACTTTTAGATTCGGAGAAAAAAATTAAAACAATATGCTTTAGAAGGCCTGTTTTCGTCAAATTATTCTATCAAAAAAGTTTCATCGATCACGTTTCAAAAATTACATGAAATTTATTTATTTCTTCAACTATTTGTAACCAAAATATGAATTTGGATGACATTAATAACTCTTTATAAAATTTAAGGCCTATAGAAAAACTCAGTGTCGCAACTCGCACAACGAGCAAAGGAGAGAGCTATGCTCAAATTTTCTTTGCGTATAAAGTAGTTTCTAGTAAATGAGGTATAATTTTAAACCTACATAGTGTAAACAGAAAAGAGTAGACTTTTCTACGACCACTCGTACGTTGAAACGCAGTGTCGACTCTCCATTCAGTCGGAGTTGGGCCTTAGGGGTTCCCTAACTCAATATTTATTTCTAACTATTCTCCGTCACCCAACCGAGAGAGATAGAAAATGAGATTAGGAAGTTGTGTAGGAATCTCGATGAAAACGAGCGCGAGCTTCTTGTTTTGGTCCCATATTATGATTTATGGCGTTCCAGGGTCGGGTTAAGCGTTTCGCTTCCGACCTCACAACACAAACTGTTAATTTTAACTTTGAATTAACCTCTGCAGGACTTGTGCATTATTTATTTAGTAGTTTTCGCTCGCGAGCAGTTTCGTCGTCGTGTTTATTCAAGTACGATTGCGTTATGTCCCCGGAGACGTAGTTTCGACTTAATTGGATAAAAACGAACTCAAAGGCAGTACCTACTCGTAATTGCGCTCGTTACTCCGGTAATGTCTTCAAAGGTTTTTTCGAATGAACGTTGGATGGTTTACAATAATAAATACGTGGGCAGTTCTGAGGACAAGGTATTTATGTTTGTATAGGTTATTATACAAATGTAAGGTCGGCGGAGGAGGGCTTATGGAAAATCCACTGGTTTACTTTAACTTAATTTTAATTGGTTTCATGATCTGCAAATGTCAAAAATTTGTTGTCTGTTTCTGCTTTGTTCATTTCATTGTTTAGTTTAGCGAATACGACAATTTATAAAAATATGGCATTGAAAATTTGTAGAATTTTTTTTGGTAAATTATTAGTAATGTATATAATATGTATAGGGCTTATCATGCGTCATATGTCGTAGAAATATACCTACACAGCTTTTGTTTCTAGATAATAGTCTAACCAGCAAAGTATCGTTCTTTATCGATCGTCAAATTTGACAGTTGAGGTCGTCAAATTCGATAAAATGCCATTTGATCAGTACTCACTATGATCGAATCTATGGCATTACGTTATTCTTTTCTTATTATGCAGGGAAAGCTATCGAGGTGGCCTAACAAAAATCATGTTTTAAGCTCAGTAGTGCCAATTTCAATACTACGAATTATTTTGTTCGAGCGCCCGTTGATTTGGCAATAACAATAATTTTGTTCAAGTGCGGTTTTTATATTGAAATAATCATAAAGCGGACGGCAAAATTAATTAGAGAAAACATAATAATACCTTACGCAGTCGTTAACTGTTTAATTAAGCCGGTGGGTCGGGAATGTGTCCATTATGGTTTCAATACTCATTTGACTCAGAAAGGAACATGATTAGCTCCACAAAAACTTACGCCTAGAAGTAGAAGTAGTGCTCTCTATCAAGAAACCTTTGGCTAAAAGGTTACCATGAATTATAAGAGAGGGCTCTTATAATTCATGGTAAACATACCTAGCTGACATTAACAGGTACTCAAACGGAAAATTATATGACGATGATTAACAAATAGCCTAAAAATAAAATAAAACATTGATAGCCTGTTAATCTAGTTGGTAGTGAACCTACCTCCTGAGCTTCGGGGCGTGGGTTCAATTCCTACTTAGGACAAACATTTATGTGATGAATATCTGTGTTTGTTCTATATCTGGTTGATTGATTAACTCTTTATTGTTCACACCATAAAATTTGATACAGATGACAAAAAACTCTTAAAAACTAGTGTAACAACTGGCGGCCTTATCGCTAAAAGCGATCTCTTCCAGGCAACCGTAGGATGGAAAAGATTTATAGAAGACGTAGAAGACAGGGTTGTTAATATTTATTTAAGTATATATTTAAAACTATATATGTATGTATATCAGTCTCTGGCAGCCATATCACAAGCTTTGCTTAGTTTGGGGTCAGGTGACCGTTTGTGCAAAAATTACCCGAATATTTATTTATTTATTCCTAGTCCTAGTCCTACTGTGGGGGACCAATAGTAAAATATAATTTTTTAGGTGTTACTTTTTAAGCAATAAAAATAACTTTATCTATACTATAATATTATAAAGAGGAAAGATTTGTTTGTTTATTTGTTTGCATTGAATGGGCTCCGAAACTACTGAACCGATTTGAAAAACTCATTCACTGTTGGGAAGCTACACTATCCCCGGGTGACAAGCTATAATCTATACCCGTGCGAACCTGGGGCGGACCGCTAGTTATTAATAAAAACAGTTTATTTTAAATCGAACGTACTTTTAGAAATTTTGTTTATTTAATAGAATTGTCATTATTTTAAAAGTTCTTTAAATCTCACGTAGTATTAGTAATGAAACTATCACCATAAACAAATATAGCTTGTGTGAAAAAAGAGTCAGCGCGAACACCTACTTAATTTTTTTGCGATATAGAGTATGAAAACTGGAGACGTTTGAACACAAACGATAATTGTACTAGGAATATCTCCCTTGGTTGTCTGATCTGAGGTTGTACCACTCACTAAACTAAAGCAATTTTACAGGACTAAAATTAATGCGTCTCTTTATTTCAATGTGCGAAAAATGTATGGCAACCTGGGTATCTTCAGTCAGAGTGAATAAGTACCTTCTAGGTCTACCTGCTCTATCTTCGGCCGCAACATCGCTTTACATCAGGTTAGTTGGTGCACAAACGTAGCCCTATTCTTTAAATAAACCAGCCAAGTGCGAGTCGGGCTCACGCAATAACGGTTCCATACCACCACAACATACAAAAAGTAGTGCAATAAGAAAACATCTCTCCAGGCGGTCACCCATCCAAGTACCGACCACGCCCGATGTTGCTTACCTTGGTGGTGAACAGAAATTTGTCACCGACTCACACTTGGCCATTATTTATTTGTTGTAACGTAACATTTGTTGTGTTGTATGTGGACCCTTTTATTAGTTTTTGACTATATTATAATTTCTTAGTTAATCCGCCGTAACATTACATATTCTGTCAAAATTTCAACTGGCTATTTACTGCTATTACGGTTCTAGACAGATGGACAGACAAACAGACTCCCCGACTAAATCTTTTTTACACCCATTGGGCACGGAACCCTAAAACAAACAAAAAAATTGGAGCTGTCAACTTTAATTTAGTTCAGAAAATTATACTATAGAATCGACTTCACTACCACTTTAGCTAGCAATACGATTAATGTTGAATCTAGTTAGCTAGTAGGCAAATTCACCATATTCAGGATTAATAGCAGAGTCGGCCGACGTCGTAGGTATGCACAAAGGCTTGTGGTGGCGCACTCGAGAGGCTTACGTGGTTTGCGTAACAGCGCGTTTCATTTAACATACGACTTCAACTGTGAATAGTTGTGTACGAAACGCGAGTAATTATAATCTGGTTTGTGCCTATTTAAATTCTGTTTTGTATGAAAGTTTTTGTAGCATAAATAAGTTTGTGCTGTCGTCACTAAGTTGTGGTCAACTCAGCTTAGTTAGAGCTAGGTTAAGAGGGGGCAACCGAAATTTTATGCTAATTTGCCATGATATTCTAACTAAACCAAATATCCGATCACCGTAATAATTGATATATGTGAATTTTCAATTCATTTTCTTTCCGCCATTAAGACAGAAACATAATAGCAAGATATTTACTCGATACTTTAATGTTTTGAAAATGGTGCCTTTTTGCTAATTTTTTTGATTTTACTTGGAAAGTACTTCAGTTACATATCTAAAATAAATACTCACCGAAGGAAAATATAGTTTGTTTTCCAGTGTTAAGACAAAATTTACCTAGATTAATTAGTACTCTCATAATAAATTATATTCGATTTGAGACTTACGTCCTTTAGTTCTAAGCAACTATTCGGTCAAACGGCAAGTCCGATATTCAGTCTTATTCTGTTGCGCTTTGCATCTAAATAGCGAAACATGCTCCGTTTAACCTCAGTACCGCACTGTGCCTCAACGGGGAAGGACGCACGCGCTTGCTTTTCGCCTTGGTTTTATCTTCCGAGTGCGATTATATCAACACCTACTGTATTTTCAAACAAAGGATAATATAAAAAATCGATGGCTCGAACGCGACCACTTGATGCGGCTACCAAGTGGTGACAATGACCTTAGAGCACAGACTAGGTAAAGCTACTACGAAAAAATAACATAGATATACAAATAAAATGGATACGACTAGGCCCTAACGAATCCATTATTATGTATGCTCAGTAATATAACTATTAGAGTCGGAGTGTTTCTTTGTGACAGACAAACAGACAGAGAGAGAGAGAGAGAGAGAGACGGAGAGAAGCAGAGAGAGAGAGTCAGAAAGATAAAACTAAAAATTAAATGACATTATAAAATAATTTAGATTCATTATAATTTTATAAAATTAAAATTAAAAATCATTTAAATTAATGTGATGGTTAATTTGACTTGAGAGTTCCATCCACATTTTCTCACGTTTTTACGAGAAGCGGCTTTCTGCAAAAGGAGGAAGGTTCTCAATTTTAACAGACAAAAATAGCTTGGTAATAATGAAAGCAAAAAAACATCTAATAAAAAAATATTTAAATGTGGAAAGTCAAACAATAGGTACTTATGTTTTTAACCGACTTCAAAACAGGGGCAAGGTTCTCAATTCAACCGGTATAAAAAAATACTAGTCGAATTGAGGACCTTCCTCCTTCTTTGAAGTCGGTTAAAAACATAAGTACCTACTGTTTGACCAGTTGGGTTGGCTCGGGTATGTGCTGGTAAGGGGAAATGCACAATACACTAGCGGGACTACTTACCTTAGTCAAAGTCAAATACTACTTACCTTTTTATCCGACTTCAAATAAGGAGGAAGGTTCTCATTTACCTTAGAGTACCTTCAATTCGACCAGTATTTTTTTATACTGGTTGAATTGCAGTCCACCACTGCGGTGCAACAATGCGGTGCAACACTGCGTTGCAACACTGCGGTGCAACAGTGCGGTGCAACAGTGCGGTGCAACAGTGCGGTGCAACAGTGTGGTACAACAGTGCGGTACAACAGTGCGGTACCATCTTTAAATATTTTGAATCAGTAGCATAAAATACGAGTTTCTCAGATCAAACGCTAGGTGGCACCACCAGTATTTCAGCAAAGTGAAGTTATATCAAAAAATAAATAGCTATTTTTGAATATTTTGAACTAATTGGTTGGAAACATAGGTGAGTTTTTTTTGAGGATTAGGTGAGGTTTTGCGTGATTTGCGTCCAACACTAGATGAGAGCATTTATATTTCAGAGAATCTTGACTTGTATCGTAAAATATTTCTGCCATCCTTGCATATTTTAAATCAGTAACGGTGATTATAGATTGTTCAGTTCTAATACTAGAAGACATCTTCAATATTTCAGTGAAGACGTTAAATCAGAAAATATTTCAGCCATCCTTGAATATTTTAAGTCTGTGGCATCGATTAATGGCTGCTGAGGTCTAAAGCCAAACGACGGCACCAATATTTCAGAGATTTTGAGAAGTAGCTTCACTAACGAAATTTCTTTATTTAATTCAAATCCGAAAATATTTTGACCATCACTACATATTTTGAGTTTTATTCAGTGGTAAATGATTTCACAGGGTGAGTATTAGGGAACTAACGCAGTATTTTTCATACATTTTGGGTAATGAGAAGCCACAGGCAAACCACGGCAAAACTTATCTCAGATGGCGCCACCTTCGCTGGTGCTGTCATTTGTGGCTTATTTGAGGTTATAAACATTGCTCTTGAATGAAACAATAAAAATAAACTTTGCCTTTAAACAGTAAAATGTTTCTTATATTTCAGAGAATCATGACTTGTATCGTAAAATATTTCTGCCATCCTTGCATATTTCAAATCAGTAACGGTGATTATAGATTGTTCAGTTCTAATACTAGAAGACATCTTCAATATTTCAGTGAAGACGTTAAATCAGAAAATATTTCAGCCATCCTTGAATATTTTAAGTCTGTGGCATCGATTTATGGCTGCTGAGGTCTAAAGCCAAACGACGGCACCAATATTTCAGAGATTTTGAGAAGTAGCTTCACTAACGAAATTTCTTTATTTAATTCAAATCGGAAAATATTTTGACCATCACTACATATTTTGAGTTTTATTCAGTGGTAAATGATTTCACAGGGTGAGTATTAGGGAACTAACGCAGTATTTTTCATACATTTTGGGTAATGAGAAGCTACAGGCAAACCACGGCAAAACTTATCTCAGATGGCGCCACCTTCGCTGGTGCTGTCATTTGTGGCTTATTTGAGGTTATAAACATTGCTCTTGAATGAAACAATAAAAATAAACTTTGCCTTTAAACAGTAAAATGTTTCTTGACAGTGGCGAATCTCAGAAAAAAGTTAATGTTTCCTTAGCTGGTAAAAAAGCGAATCTTTTGGCAAGGTAGGTATGCAATAAAATTATCAATCACTGCGTTGCAACACTGCGGTGCAACAGTGCGTTGCAACACTGCGGCGCAACAGTGCGATGCAACACTGCGTTGCCACACTGCGTTGCAACACTGCGTTGCAACACTGCGTTGCAACACTGCGGTGCAACACTGCTTTACAACACTGCGGTGCAACACTGTGGACCAAGTAGACAGAGACACTAAGATTATACAAGTCGCATTGAGAACCTTCCTCCTTATTTGAAGTCGGATAAAAAGGTAAGTAGTAATACCTACTGTTAGACCGGCCGGGTTGGCTCGGGTAGGTACTGGTAGGTCAAACAGTAGGTATATTAGGCCGACTTCAAATAATGAGGAAGGTTCTGTGAAGGATGATGATGATATTTTTTAGTAAATTGAATTGAATGGAATGGAATTGAATTGCATTGCATTAAATTACATTAAATTAAATTAAATTAATCATACTTAAATAGATATTAACAACCAGGTATACTCGTAGAACAAACACAAAATGTTCATCACATTAATTTTGTCCTAGGTGGGAATCGAACCCACGCCCGAAGCTCAGAAGGTAGGTTCACTACCAACTGGACCAACGGGCTTTCGGGTATTTCGTTTCGCGTGTTTCGTTTAGTATAGTATAGCATAGCGTAGCGTAGCATAGCATAGCATAGCATTAGTTTAGTTTAGTTTGATTTAATGTTTAACGATCTCTGACTCTCTGTCTCAAGCGTAAAATTTTAATTTGAAAATTAATTTATGCAATTTCAATTTAATTTATATAATTTATTAATTTTATATTGATATTGTAGAAAACTTAAAAATTAAGTTTAAAAATATACAACAAACACAATTTTGAAAATTGAAATAAACAATTTACGGTTTTGCGCGCCGCGACCGAACCCAGCTAATCGCCAAAACGCCAACATTATGCTTATCCTGTGTTTATTACTCCTTGCCGCATGACGAGTTCGACTACGCGAGTTATGTGTACTGGAGCTGCGCGCGACTGCCGCGCTGCCGTGGTTGTGTTTCACACTAATGCGGGTGATGCGAGACGCGCGGGTGAAATCAGAAATTTTCCTCGCTTTATACGCACTCTTAACCCCTTAACCTAGCTCTAACTAAGCTAAGAGCTAACTAAGCTCTAACTAAACAGAAAATTCGTGTTGTTAACTCCCCAGTTAACAACACGAATTTCTGTTTTTAACCATCTTCAAAAAGCAGTAGGTTCTCAATTCGACTGTATTTTTAACCCCTGACGCAAAATATAGTCCACGGAATATGGTGGATAAGCGCAAACTATGATACACTTCTATTATACAATTATTATTTGTAAAAGAAAGAAAGAGACGGTGGAGACCTTTGCCCAGGAGTGGGACAGTATACGATAGGTTAAAAATAATAATTAAAAGGTAACCTATGAAATGACAGAACCATGTTTTTGTCAGAGAAAAATTTAAATAGCAGTTGATTGAATCAGGCGTTACTTTGCGGAAGTCCATTTTTAATGTGTATATGAATTTCTAGTGTAATTCCGCTTCTACGTCGTTTTGAGTACAATAAAGATTTGGGACAAACTATTTTACTCTATAGATATTTGTGATGCTAATTTAAACCTAACCTGACATAAATATTAATTACATAAAAAAGTTAAATTATCCTAACCTGAAACAAATAAAAAAAGCAAATAGCAGTTTCTATTTTTTAGGACTTTCCCTGAATGATCGCTAATATTGTAAGTGCGAAAGTTTGTAAGTTCTTACCACGGACCGGTAAGCACAGCGTAGGACGTTCACCCACAAGGTGGACAGACGACCTAAAAGAGACCGCAGGGAAACGCTGGAGGCCGCTTCCAACCTGCCCTTTAGGAGATCGATGAGGGAGGCCTATGTCCAGCAGTGGACGTCTTACAGCTGAAATGATGATGATGATGAAAGTTTGTATGTATGTAAACAAGTCGGCAAGTGTTTAAGTCTGCCTGAACTCACCACCAGTTGAATGGGTTTAAATTAAATAGTATATGGTAAAGAGGTAGCTTATATACAGTGTTTTACCTATATGTAAACATTATACTTGTAGGATAGTGAAACCGCGGAGTACTGATAGTAAACTGTGATTTACTGACGCAGGCGAAGCTGTAGGCAAAAACTAATCTTAAATAAGTAGTAAAGTAGGTGAAATAGGCCAAGTGAATAGCAGTAGGAATGGGTGGAATGCCGACATGGATTTGCCATTTCTCCGCACAATGGAGGGGTGACAGAATAGATAGTGGCACATAGGTGTACATTGTGTTATTGGCATGCGGCATCATACCCTTTAGTACGAGACCCTCTGGTGTATTTAATCACTAGTCAAGATTACAAGATTAGTCAGAAACATCTAGAAGGATTTCATATCTTAATATATGTTATGTAATAGTAGATTGTACAGCGAGTGCATAATACAAGGCATTTAAACCGATACGTTTATCAGCCTAAGCCGAAGGAAATTTAAGGGTGGATGTTTATGTCGAGGGTAAAATGGGTTTTATGCACGAGTTATACACTCGGCTTTTCATTGAAATGAAACAGTGATATTTTAATTAATATTTATCTTCAATTAAAACTGTAATTTGAACAATGTTCTATTTTCGTTTGACAACATTTGTCTGGGTCTTTAATAATACTCTGAGTTATGGCTATTATTAAATACCCAAGCAAACTTTCTACATGAAATATAAAACAAACAGAACATCTTTAAAAAATATATGAGTAAAAATGATTTTTTTTCTGGGCAAGTTCCTTTTCTTACTAAACAAAATACAAGCTAAAACTAACACTAAAAATACAGTTAGACTGCCCATAGACCGTTGAAGGTCTAAAGACAATCCAAAAGCTCAGGCCCACTACCAGTTGGCAGCGTACCCAACATGCTGGCGGCATTACCACGGTGAATGGCAATGGTAATGCGTTGAGCCAGAAACAGGCAAGCATTTTGGTCACGCGTCGCATTAACTAGGCGCTAAACATTATTGAGCACTGTTGCATAGAAAAAAGACTTATGCACTTTGAAGACTTTTACACAAGGCATAAGCGAGCATGAGAAGTGAAAAAACCTATTCTGATTATTTAGTGATTGCCTATTCAATAAATTGTCATAATTCTTCTGTTTCTTTTTAAACTTAATGAAGTCCGAGGCGGAGTTTTGCTTTTATAATTGGGAGATTTTCTTATGAACTGCCTTAACAAACACCTTGATCCATAATAGTTTGACCTTCATTCAAGCGATACTATCTTTAGTATTGATCCTAGTCGGTACATTTAACAATTTTTATTCACAAACTAGTATTTAAGCAATTATAAATTATAATTTAATTATTCAATTGGGTAATTGACAACCGCGGTGGTAGTCCTAATTACATGCGTAATTAGATCATACATTACCTTCACTTCTATTCCTCGTAGCAAATTTTACTAGCAGTAAATCATGCGCTATTCGTCGCACATTTGCTTAGTCTCTGTAAAGTAAACAGAAAATAATGAAACGGCCTTTTTACGGGCGATTTAAGGCGGCGCCAGGTGCAATGTTTGCTCCACCTTCCTCTCACCTACGTGCGGGAAAATACAGCAGTGGGGAAACTCAAACTAAACCAAACATTTCGAATCTATGTTTCTAATCCGTACAGCCAAGGATTAGAAGAACCTGCCAGCTTCCTTGTTTCTTGAGAAATATAATCTGGGCATTTTCAAGGCCAGAGTGTATCTTCTAAGTTGGCGTGCTTCATCTTGGACCACATCCTCGCTTACCAACAGGCGAGTTGGTGGCAAAAAGCGGACTAATCGGTGATATTTTTTTTACCTTAACGGTTCCCTGGACATTAGGTCATTTTTACACTTTTCATAAACAATACATGTAAATTTTTTGTAAATTACTTGTCCGATCCGATTTTAATACATACTATAATATGCTTGCGCTTGACCGCCAACTCTCCTGATGTTAAGTGATGATGATTTAACCCAAAAACTTACAAAACATTTGTTTTATATCACACTAAACACATTTACATTTAGAAAGTTTTATAGCTAGCTAGTAAGGAGCTGTACTAAGTGACACCTGTGTTACAGCTGCTAAGTTAATCGAGGTACCTATGTATTGTATGTTATGTTTTGTATTTGTATTTGTATTGTAAACTTATGAACTTTATATTTACCTTTATGAAGAAAAAAAGCTTCAAGTATCGGTGGGATTGGAGATCCTGTATCACCTAGCAGCCGCTGATTTACCTATCTAAGTACACCCTGTATGCATCTTCTCTCATGGTAGATTTTATAAAAAAACTTCACACAATAACAATACATATTTAATTAAATAAATAAATCATATTTATTTTCATATCATATCATTCTATTTTCATAAAAATACATTTCCTTTGTGACACAGCAGTATAACAGAGTCAGATAAGTACCTATTAGTTATTATTTAAAACAAAGCTAAGAAAAAAAAGACTTCACTTAAATAATTAAAGTTCTGTTGCATACTCAGTGCTATACCAATGGCACCAAACTAAGCGAGGCATGTATCTTGGTGGCCTGGTGCAATCTGGTTACAATAATTAATTGCTTACGCGCGACTACGTGATAATTATACATTATTTAAAATACTAAACGATCAACAGATTAAAGATACAATGTGAGATACAGAGTGCACAGAAATATTACTATTAAAAAATACCTGCGTGTGTGTAATGCGTGTATGTTACTTGCGTGTCTTGTGTATGTGTGTAGGTGCTTACATGTATTGTGTGTGCGAGTGTGAGTGAGGGTGACTGTGTGTGTGTGCGTGCGTGCGTGCGTGTGTGCGCTTATGTGTGTGTGTGTGTGGATTATAATGATTATTATTACATTACTATCGATCAACGATAAAATTAATGTAGTTCTATATGATCGCTGGGTACAGAAATTACGTAGCGTTTTTCTGTAAGTTCATAATTTATTCTGTGCCTCTATTTGTCAGCGTTTGTATTATGAAAACAGTGTGCAACTTTGTTATGCTTAGGCGAAATCTTCTGTTTGGTTGGCAAAAAACTTTCTAACAGCGCCGATAAACATGTTTGGTGGTTAAAAGTTTTTCCAACAAAATAGACCGTATATCGAGCTCGTCTCGACCGATAGACATAACGTGAGTGAGTGTAAGCCGGTTTATCATAGTTTACTATCTATCGGTTTTACAATATTTTGGAGAAAAATATGCTGAGATCTTGAGTTTTTGACTTTTAATTTTAAGGCAGTATTATCTTATTTCGGTCAAGTCCATGGGGAAGAAAGGTTCTTGAGTGGAGACCACGAACCGCAAGACACAACTTAGATCCCACTAGATGGCCTGACTACATCGTGAGAGTCGTGGGCATCCAGTGGAAGTAAATGGCAGGCTGTCGTTCAGTGGAGTTCTAAGAGGGAGGCCTATGTTCAGCAGTTTGGAAGTGGAAGTCTTCTGGCTGATGATGATGATGATTTAATCTAGTTTTACTTGAATAAATTGTGTAATATGTTTTTTTAGTTTGTGCAACAATAATTGTGTATTTAAATGCATTATTGTATGTTTGACTGACGTACATTAACTAAACGCAGATGCTTTACTGATAAATAAACGCTCCCAAATAACATCAAAAATTGTGCCTTTTGTATTGAGTGTTCTTAGGTTTTCGGAGCACAAAACACATAAGTACCTGCTAACATAATAGCAAACATTATTTAACACGTGACGAAGACTTTCTACTTAAAAAAAAGGTTCTATTCACATTTTTAATTTCAAAGTGAAACCTTATTATTCATTTGACCTCGTAGCTACAACTTTCCATGCGATCGTGAGAGTCGACAATGAAAATTTCGAAAGTTCTACATTGAATACCCAGGCTCCGGAGTTATGAGGAGTTAATTCGATTTCCATTTTATTATGAACACGCCGTAACTCCGGATGTAGGTTTGTGTCGAGACGTGACAAGCTCCCAGATTGAGATGAACTTTTTTACTTAGATGGAGAATGGAGGAGGCAGGACGTTAAGGCTGGCATCCAGATAAGCATAGAAGAGCGACGAGACGTTGACCAATTTTTTTTATTGCTCAAAATTGTCAGGATACCTTGAAAACGTAATTTAATGATTCTTTTGAATATGCTCTCTCTGTTAGATAGGCTCAAGAGTGGCCATTAAAATTTGCCTAAAATATTCCACTTCTAAAGGTGAAAAATTAAGGGATGAATCCCGTTTATTAAACTTCCTGTAAAGTAAATTGTAATCTTTTTGTAAAAATGTATTAGGTAATTGTGTGCAGGGTAATTAATATGTAATTATTTGTACACATTTAAAGGAATAAATTCGGAGACGCCTAATTGTACAGACTGTGGCATGGTTGATGATGTTCAACATGTTCTGATAGAATGTGTCCAGAACGAAGCGATGCGTCAGAATTAGCTTGTATTCGATGAAAATGTAGGGGCGTGTAATAGTCTCCTGGCTTCACCATCATCGGAGGAGGCCAAGAGCCTAATAAAACTGTATCTATTTCTCTTCGGAGGGACAAGTCTGTAGATTAGGTAAATTAGTATTTATATGTATAAATATGTAATTGGGGATCGCTTGAAGTACCTATGGGCCGTCGTGGTCTATGGATGCTTTAAGCGATCCCGATGTAATTAGTTAGTTATAGTATTTAATTTAAAAAATAGTTTAAATATGTTATTAGATTTACGGGTGTGGCATGGTCGAATATCGACAAAACTCGTAAAAAAAGGAAAAAAAAAAGGAATAAATTATGATTAATATTTATTATTTGTATATTTTTTTTATCGGTGTAAATTTTTGTGCAATCCTTTTGGTTAACTGGTCGTCGCTTCGCTCTTCGTTGTTTTCGTGGACGCGGGCCTACTCATATTACTTTGAGTAGAGTATATTTTTTCATACCTGTTTTATCTTAGGTTCAGTGAAGATGGCGGTACGAACTTTACTTCAATGGTCTGGGACTGGTCTACTTTAGCGTAGGATATATAATAACAGGTCAAGAGCTTGTTGAGACATGCATTCGAACACCTTGATCAGATATGTAACTGTGGCCCCCTACTGAGAACTAAAACAAACCACCCAACTTTGTTTGCGCGGGGTGAACAGTTCAATTTTTTCAATGTGTTCACAGCTACGTACACTACTAAAGTAAACGGCATAACCCGGACGTGACGCACAAAAGCACACAAACTAAACAATTCCGCGCGCAGAAATCCTAGCTACCGTACGGCCTTATGGTGTATGAGCCTCAGATCAGGCAAGCAAGGGAGATATGCATTAGTACAATTATTGTTCATGTTTAAATATCTCCGTGTTACATACTTTTTTCACTATACCAAACATCATGTAGATCAGTGGAAATCGCACACTGTGCGATTTACACAATCTTTCTTGCCTCATACCAGCAAAATGTGGAATGAGCTACCTTCCACGGTGTTTCCGAGAAGCTACAACATGAGGTTCTTCAAAAGGCGAGTTAATCGAGTCCTATGGTCGGCAACGTATTTGTGATGCCTCGGGTAGTACAAGTATCCATAGACGACGGTGACTGCTTACCATAAGGCGACCGTCTACTTGTTTGCCACCTATGGCATAAAAATACGGCTAAACCACTTAACACAAAAACTGTAAGTACGTCACACTTACCCATTTTTCACGCACACTAAGAAACTTGCAGCTACAACAATGAACAATGAATGCTGGTAGTGCACACGCAAAAAATGGGCGGAAAGCTCATCTGCAGTGATTTTAAATAGAAACAGCAAGCCTGATTAAGGCCAGGTGCGTTCGCACCCGCCACGCCACCTTACCATCTCCCTTGTTTGTATGATCTGAGTTGTAAGCCCTCTCAGTAGACGTTGTGCTATATTACAACGTCAAAAAATATTTGCATCAAGACAAGGCCGGAGCCTCCCTAGATTCGTCCCTCAAACACCCCACGCACCTACTTACAAGTTAATCTTTTTGTTTCAGATTAAATGAGAAATTGGGCCGCGTCCCTCTAACTTTTATACCGCGATTTCATAAAGATGCAGAGTACACAACTTTTCTGTTTGTTTTCCTTTAGCCAGTAGATAATTACCTGGCAAAAATTTAGTACCTTTCCATGGACACGTGTATAAAATGGCTTGTACGCACCTACAAGACAGCTTTTTACCCACGAAGGAGGAAGGATATTCTAAATTTAGGAAGGAATTGAAAGAATAGAAAGGTCATCTTGCCTTCCAAAACAGATTCCTGCTGCCAGGACTTAGCAGGAAAATCAGGAATTCTTTTCAGTTACAAAAGAGGTCATTCACTGAAAAAAAACCTAACTTTACACGCTAAATTTCTACACCCCATAAAGAATATACCTATCAAGTTTCAGCTTCATAGGCTAAGTAATTATCTAGATTTTGTGATGACTCAATCAGTCAGTGTAGATCAATTTATTTACTCGTAGTTAGATATGTGATAAGACCAGTCAGACCACCCACTGAGCACAGTGTGGTATCTGCTTCACACAATGATATAGATAAACCCAGAACACCACACGCCCACACACGAGGCCTCACAGGATATTGAATTGCAGTCCAAAAATAAAAACGAACAGAGTCAAAACCTTACAACTGTTCTTCAAAAACGACAGAAGACCAAGAGGCCTCACAAGATATTAAATTGCAGTCCAAAAATAAAAACGAACAGAGTCAAAACTTTACAAATGTTCGTTCAAAAACGATAGAAGACCAAGAGGCCTCACAAGATATTAAATTGCAGTCCAAAAATAAAAACGACCAGAGTCAAAACCTTACAACTTATCGTTCAAAAACGACAGCTGATAAAAAATACATCACTGTCAAGAACAACAATTTTTAAAACCACAACTGTTGAAAACCACGACTGCCAAAACCACCACGTAATAAATAATCACGTAAGAGAGTTCGTTCAATCGTTATGGAGTTAATTTTAACACACAAAGTTTCGCATTTTGTTACATTACTGTGATAGCAATACCAACATAGCTTAAAATTATAACTGTTTCAATGTAATGAAAGCTCAAGTTGCAACTTTGTGGGGCGTTTCCTGTTATTTCTACTTAATTTTCTAGCGCTACTCGGTAATTTAAAGTAAGTGTAACTATGTAGAGGCTAACGATATCAGCTTGAGAGGTAAGATAAGTAAGGGGGGATTTAAGCACTATAATAACACAAAAATAAGCCGAAAGAAGCTCATTGTCATTTTTGTTTTTACAAGTCTTGGCTCTACACATTCTTTTTTATGTACCAAAATATAATAAAGTTTCTTCAAATATAATTAAGTTTATAAGTAGTTGAGACTATCAAGTTTAAGAATAGGTATTATTCTTACAAATCACAGGCACAATCAAAACAAAGCACAGTAAGTCAAGATTAAGTCCAAGCTATGCTCCAAAAAAGTGGTGGAAACAACACTACAGGATTCTATGGATATTTGGACAACACGAAAAAACACGTTTCTTTGCATTGTATCTAATGCCAACACTCGCGCACGTTCATCACAATGGTTCAAAATCTCAGAAAAAAACAAGCTTTAAAAAATAATACAATGCTAAAACTTTCCTCGCGTATTAAATCTCCGTACTTATCATTATTATGAATAATTGAAATCATCATCATCATCACGTACCTGTAAGTTGTGGAATGGCTTACCACCTTCGGTTTTTCCTCCGAAGTATAATTTGTACTGCTTCAAACGAAGGATGAATAGAGTCCTCAAAGGTAGATGTCTATAGGCAGCGGTGACAACTTACCATCAGGTGGACCGTAGCTTGTTTGCCACTTATTCTATAAAAAAAACAATTATGGAATGTTTATGAAAGGGAATATGGAACTATTGTATAGTATAAGATTGAAAAATTCTGATGAGTTCTTGATAGTGGTATGAGGTTCGCCACCCACCAATTATGCCTCATGTCAAAATATGGTGACAGGTGATGACTATATTATTATTATGATGATGATGGTGTGCTACAAACCGATTTCAGTCTCGGCGAATGCTAACAAATTAAATTATGTTACTTGGTGCGTGCTCACATGGCTGATATTTGCTGATTATAACCAATTTTGGCAGTAAAAGTTCGGAAACAATTGCTACACGACATGTAGCAAGTGTAGCAATGACAATGTTCACATTGTGAGAACGCCACTGACAAAGTTGTAAGTAATATTAGAAGGCGTTCTGATAGTGTGAAATCTTTGGCAGTTTGCTTTTGATGTGTTATTTTTTTCGTCTAGATCGCGTCTTCGTTGGTATTCGAATGAGTAGACCTTTTTCTGCACCGATTGCGCTCGCTTCTTCCTCCGTGTGGAGGGCTCAATCCCACACCCCTTCATATGCCATAAGCAATGTGTTTCAAAAAGGTGTAATAATACTGAAGGGTATGTAAAATTGTACATGTTTTAAATGTTTATCGGGACTTATCACGTATTATTTTATTTAGGTAAAAATATGTACTTTTCGCTCGACGTTTTGACCATGTTACAATGGCCGTGGTCACGAGCCTCTGGTATATGTGTTCTGTGGTCACGAGCTGACTGAAAACTGCGGGTGAGTCCGGCGAGAAGAGCGGGTTTTTTGTTCTTCCGTCACTTGATCTTGAAAAATCGCAGGGTTGTCACTACGACACACAACACTGACTGTATCGGTAAATGTACTAGTACCTGCAACGCGGTTTGTACACTTCCTTACTATGGAATTCCACGACGCCGCGAACTTAAATACATCTTCCCGGTTGAAATTGCGATGTTTTCTAATTTCAACCGCTTCACGCCGCCGCTACCGCTTTTGGTACGTATGTACCTACTCATCATTATGACCAACTTTTACTATAGGGCCAAAAACATGCAAACGCGAAAAAAAATCTGCTGTTCAATAGAAAACGGCCATTGACACTCGACAAAATATATGGACCAGCTGAAGTTTTATTCACGATTTCAGATTTTATAATGATGATGATATATTGTAATGATGAGTATACTTATAAATAGTATAAATACATTAAATACTCTTTACAAGACATTTGCTCAAAAAGTGCACTTACGAAGCCTGTATACATCGTTCGAAAGTTAAACATTACGGATCATACAACGGAGCGTGCTGTAATGAATTTGTCCGCACGCTCCGTTGTATAGCACCGTGCGTGTACTTTACGGTATTTTTTTAATTTCCATTTTTTGTTTTTTTTTCTCGCAAAGTGTTGTAAAACGTTGTATGGCACACGTGCGGATTGGTTATTACAAACTCGTGACTATGTTCGACTTCGTCTCGGGCTTACATTCGTCTACTCGTTTGTAATAACCAACTTACCGCACTTGTATCATAAATAACTATTAGTATTATCACACCTTTTTGTTACACGTGAGTATACTGAACTCCATTCCGTTACTGATAATGAGTACCTTAGTATCATCCCTCCCATTTAACCTTGTATTAGCTTTTCTGTGGAATGCTTGAACCGCAAAAGTCCTTCTATTCGTTATTCTTAGTTTCTCAAGCGTGAATGCTGAAATTGGTAGGTAAATCATGGTTGGCAAGTTAGATTTCAACTCGACGACGGCGGAATGTCTGTCTATCTATAAAACACAAAAGCCACACGGTTGTGTGTTTGAATATACGTAAAAGCAAAATACCATTAAACTCATTCAATGACACTTATCTATCTATACTTCTATACTAATATTATAAAGAGGAAATATTTGGTTGTTTGTTTGTTTGCATTGAATAGGCTCCGAAACTACTGAACCGATTTGAAAAATTCTTTTACTTTTGGGAAGCTACACCATCCCCGGGTAATGTCCCCGGCTATATTATATTTTCAAAAAAAATCGGGATCCTTACTAAAACTCTAATAATGTAACCCAAGGAGTAAAAAAATAAGATTTACTATTTTGACTTTGCGTGTTTGACAGTTCTAAGACAGGACAACGTCTGTCAGGTCAGCTAGTTACGAAATATCTTGTCTAAATCGAAGTGAAATCGAAAGTAAAGTGCGTATTTTTTTATCACGCAATCAGTATTTTTTATGGAACATATTTTTTTTTTTTATAAATTTAAGTATGTATAATATCATCATCATCACTTCAGCCATAGGACGTCCATCGCTCTCGAAAGGGCCGCTTGGAAGCGGCCTGCATCTAGCTTTTCCCTGCGGTCTCTTTAGGTCGTCGGTCAATCTGCCAGCTGTCCAGCTTTGCTTAGTTTGGGGTCGGATGACCGTGTGTGCAAAAATGTCTCGAATATTTATTTATTTATCTTGTGGGTGGACGTCCAAAACGATGTGGGTGGACGTGAATGTTTAATATATTATATATTTTATATTATATGACTTCTGCCACGGAATAGATACAAGGTGCTTGGTCCGGGAATTGATAGATGAGAGTAGTGAGCGAAGTGCGTGGGACGTAAAGCGGTGCGGGCGTGTTTCTGGTGTTTAAGTTATTTTGGCATTTTTGTTCTTCAAAAGGTGAATGATTAAAAAAAAAAAAAACATTTTTATTCTCAACTAGCGGTCCGCCCTGGCTTCGCATGGGTATTATTGAAGTTTAAGTAAGGATCCCTAATTTTTTTGAAAATATAATATAGCCTATGTCACCCGGGGATAGAGTAGCTTCCCAAAAGTGAAAGAATTTTTCAAATCGGTTTAGTAGTTTCCGAGCCTATTCAATGCAAACAAACAAACAATCAAATCTTTCCTCTTTATAATATTAGTATAGATAGTATAGATGAGCTTGGCGTAGTATGCGAAATTTGCACTCTCCAAAAAAGTTACCATGTACCTATTTATATACAGAGTTACGCATATAGACTGAATTAAACCGAAAGGAGGTCACTGTACAAGCCAATCACAGGTCGTAAATGTCAATAATTTTTGTTTGTACTTAAATTATACATCCATAACCTCCGTTCATTTGTCTCATTTTAGTGGAAAAACATAATCAGCCTTCTTAGCACATTCAAATATTATACGCACGTAGAAAGCCTACAAGATTTTCGAGGAGACAAAAATATCTCCAATTTTCCAAAGTCAAATTTTCGTAAAAAAGAGTTCTTCAAAATAGGAACACATTAAAACAACCCCAGTTTAAAGCATGTATTTTTTTTTAAACAGAAATGTGTTGTTAATACGGACACAAAAAGAGGGGTGTTATAAGTTTAACGTGTGTACCTTTTGAACCGTGTGTCTGTCTGTGGCACCGTAGCTCCCGAACGGCTGAACCAATTTTAAATTTGGTTTTTTGTTTGTTTGAAAGGTGATAGGTGATCTTATCGAGTGTTATTAGCCATGATTCAAGAAAATCTGTTCAGCCGTTTGAAGATTATCTTATCATCACTATCATCGGGGTTAAAAAAAACAACCATTATTATCAATGAAAATCAATAATTACCCTCGCTTAGACTTTATTTCGTTCTCAACTGGAAAAACGTAGTAGGTATATAGAGGTACCTACTACTAATGCATCTATGAAAGCAGCAACTGCGCCCTGTACTCTGACAGACACATGCTGACTATTGATTTTTAATAGTCAACACCAGAACTATAAAACCTACGCAAGTACTGGCTCAGGCCTGTTTAAATCCAACAAGTGACCTATTCAAGTAAAAGTGGCAGAACAATGACGCTTGAAACTTAGCGGCTAATGTTCCATGAAACGATGCCTCGTTCTAATAATGCGAGTTCTTTTTCCTTTTTTCCCGCGGCGCGTTTGCACCGGAGAGTTGGGTAGTGCGCTGCGTTCATCCGGCGCGTCTTCCGGCAATGCCCCACCAGTGCCCGCTTCACAATCTCGCTTCCCCGTGCTTCATTATTCGGGACCCGGGTCGCAGGGGTCCGGGGCGGGAACGCGGTGTTGCTAGGTATCGAGATAGTTTTGAACAATTAATGGGTAATATTGAACTGAAATGCAAATTTATTCTGTAGTGTAATTCAGCCCAGCGAAGATTATTTATGGAAGTATTTGATGTAACGCGGCAATAGAGATGATAAGTAAATAATGGTTTTTGGTAAAAATGAGTTTACACTTTGTAAGGCAAAGGTTCAGTAGAATGTTGCTTAGTTTACCTTTTACAGATTTTAGTATTAGTTTTAACTATTTCCAATTGTCTTTGTTTTATGGCTGCTTAGAATTTTCCCAGTTGACGTTGGAGCTTTTCCCCCGCTTATGGCATCCCCGGGAAGGTGGTAGTGCGCGGGAACGAGCGGGCGCGTTAGTCCGCGTGTAGCGGCGCGGCTGGTCTGACCGGAGCGCTTCGGACCTCGCGCTCCCGGCCCGCCATCAGGTACGCCTCGCCGCCTGCTCGCTCGTACCAACATCGCCTCGCCTTTCCCGCGCCACCCTGTTGCGCACTGCACTACGATGTTTATCTTCCATATTTAAAACTTCACTCTTCCAAATTCAAACCGCAACTTTTTAATTAATTCGCGTTACTCTCTCTTTCAGCTTTGTTTTCGTTACCAAATTCAATTTAGCAGGAATTGAATGTGGGACCTCTTTGCGTAGGTAAATGTTACCTTTATGTCTCTATCGAATTTTTTTTACGCACGTTTTTTATTTTAGGCACTTTCGATTTAACACTTCGCTGGCTTTATTTATTTTTCCGAACGATGACAGTGAAATTGAAAAAGTTAACAAAAAGTTTAGTTCTCGGAAAAGCCTAGTCTGTGGAAAAGCAGAAAAATATCCAAAGAAAAAAGTAAGTCAGATTTTCAATAATATTTCTTCAAAACTCTACACTACACTCTAGAAGCTCTATATCCTTTTATTTATTGATTTGACGAACTTAAAGTTGATATCGACTCGAAACATTATTATTAAACATGTTGAAATATAGGTAGAACAAAGTAGGTGAATAGGTAATTACGAGGCGGACCGTCTGCCTACATTTTCCCGCCTTTCGGTGACAGGGGAGACAAAGAAAATGTTTCATCGGGACATTCCTTATTCCTTCTCCTGTTATTGAATCGTTAATGGGCTCTTATCAAAGTTTGACAGTGAAATTAATGATATTAGAACCTTTGTAACCTTTCTTTATACCGTAGTACTTATACAAAAATTATTATACACAAGTACCATTTGTATACATTATAATTAAATTTTAATTACTATTCAGAGACTAGAATTATTACTAAAATAAGTATTTTATTATTAAACAAGCAGACTCGAGAGACGCTGACAGAATTTAAAATTTGTCGAGTTACAGAAATTAATAAAAATATTTTAAACACAGATATTTAAAACCTAAAAATATTACTACCAAACATTTACAAAAAAAAAAAACCTATCATTCTATTAAACCGTTACCAGTGGGAACTGTTCCCAAAATGCTGGCCCCATCACCAAATGTATGGCGATGCTCACCCTTTGAGAAAAGTAGAGGCCGGCGGCATTTTGGTCACGAGTTGCGTCTATCAGACGTGAAGATAAATCTTTGAATATTTTTTTGGCTCCAGATCCCCACGGCCCCATTGTTTCGACCACAAAAGGCTCAAAAATGTATATGTCCACTATATGAAATTAATTGTTTATGAATTTACGAATGCGGAATGAGCTCATTCCGCAATCTTACCACGATAAATTTCTGTCATTTCTATTATTAACAGTAAAAGTAAATCATTAAAAAAATTCAAATTGCCAATTTAAATGTACTTACAAAAAGTTTCTGAACGAGCAGTTCCTGAAAATATAACTCAGTTACATCTGTAGAAACTGCTCGTTGTATTTTGATGAAACTTGAAATTACATAGCAATTGGCAATTTTTATTTCTAATATGATTTACTTTTTGAAATACCAAGTGATTTTTCAGTTTAAATATAAAATAAACCATAAAAAACAATTTAAAAATATTTTAAAACTTTATACAAAGATAACTTCACAGAAAAAAAGAAGTAAATAGAGCGGAAATGAGAAGGAAAATCTGTTACCAGGCATTACGAGTGAACCTTAATTGAACATTCTTATTTAGATAAACGCGTCGAACTGCGCATCACAGTTGCTAACTGATTTCGAATGACTGACGTTTCGTTGATATGGGTGCAACTGGCTACAACAAATTTCCTAAAAATGCCTTGACAGCCGTTCTAATTTAAACAAAAAAAAAACTGTGGAGAACTTCATTTTTTTTTAGTTTTTAGTATGTTTAACCCGTCGAATGCGAGCGAAGGAGTTTTTTTTATGGCTAAAATGGGGGATTTCACTTACATTTCAGATAATTTAAAAAAAAAAAGTTTAAAAAAGTATAAAATACGTGCATAATATTATATACCATTGGTATTGGTATTGGTCTTCTTACACACAATACGCGCATCGGAGCAGTTTTTCCTTACGCCGACATGCGGTGCGTAACACATTTGAGGGGTTAAATAGTATAAAAATAACACGAGCTCCGGTCTCGTCTCGCGAAGAAAATAATGTTATTGTCAAAGACGCTGTTTAAATCGTAGTTCATATTTTGATAAACCAGGGGCGTATTCAGATATTTCAGAACTATGTTTTAACCGGATCAGACAAACACGGGAGTATGCCTCAGTAAAATTACAGCTCGTAAAAATTCTCCATGTTTCATACACTTTTTTCATTAAACCACTTAACGCAAAAACTGAAAGTACGGCACATTCACTAATATTTCACGCACACTAAGAAACTTGCAGCGTCAGCAATAAACTAACTAATAGTCAACATGAATAAAGAGCGGCAAGGTCGTCTGCACGTTGAATTTGACTAAAGGCATCAAGCATTATTTGGGCCTGATGCATGCGTTTGTCTGATCAGCAGTGCAAGTACCGTTTTTTATCGATCTTCAGATTTGGCAGTTGAGATCGTCTAGTTCGATAAAATGCCATTTAATGCCAGTACTAGCTATGATCGATTCTATGGCATTATATCGAACTTGACGATCGATAAAGAACGGTACTTGCACTACTGAAGTTTTAACCATTGTTAAAACGTAATTCTTAAATTGAATTTTGTTAGCTTTGCTATATAATACTAAAGTCGTCAAAATCATACTTCCTACTAATATTATAAACGCGAAAGTTTGTATGTATGGATGTATAGATGTATGGATGGTTGTTCCTCTTTCACGCAGCAACAAAGCAACGGATCGACCTGATTTTTTGCATGGGTATAGTTCAAAGGCCAGAAAGGGACATAGGCTATCTTTTCATCATCATCATCATCATTTTTCATCACTACGTGGGTGAAACCGCGTGGCGCAGCTAGTCCGTTATATGCCGAAAGTTCAGACTATGTCAACTGGGTCTAAGTTGTTTAGAACTGTTCTCCACCAAGTTTCAATTATACGAGTAAGAGATATTTCTATGTTAACAGTTAGTACTTGCTACAGTTATATAGAATAGAACATTTGAAGTTGAAGCCCTAGGCTTCATGAGAGGTTCAACTTAAACTAGAACAAGTCAAGCACAGTTTGCGTAGTTTTGCGCCCAGTAAGACCGCGCGGCTCTGGTACGCCGAGCCACCAATGTACGTGTACGTGATACCAAGTCGCGTGGCTTATGTGTACGATGTACGTGTACGTGAAACCAAGCCGCGCGGCTAAGCCTTGCGGAGCCACGCGACTTTACAAGCGATACTAACCATACTTAGTATTAGCACTTTTAGATTTAGACATTAATTTTAAAATCTATAAAAATATTGGTTCGTAAATTTTTGGTTGCTGGGACGAAGGATATTTGAATTCAAAGATCTTTTTTTCTTATATTAGTTGGCACTAGTCACATGCCTCAACACGATATCTAGGGAATTACTTGAGTACGAAGCTGAAATTTAGCAGGTACATTTTATGTGGAATCAGAAATGTAGAGATCCGCTATGAATAGTTTTTGCGAGAGTGCCGAAATTGAGGGAGAGAAAAGGGTGTTAAAAGTTTATGAAAATGTACACGTACCTACGAAGTAGCGTGCAACAGCTAATATTTATATTGTATACTAGCAAAGCCGAAAAATGTTGCCCTGTCCAAATTCCATAGAAAAAAGCACTTTCAGTTTTCCCAATTTTTCCAATTTTCTTTTTTCTAAACCACAAAAGAGACGAACAGAGAACCAAAAAAAAATCAGTCAAGCCATTTTAGAATTTTCGCGCGACTAACGCACGGCATTCGATTTATATATATATAGAAGAAAAGAAGTTTAATTTGTAATTTTATCACTACGGCCATACTTAAATAAATCAACTTAAATCTTTAGTTCAAGTTATTCTATGCAAGAAATGAACAAAAAGTACATTATTCACTAAGGGGATAAAGCAGTGTCTTAAGTCACGGGCGTCGCATTGAATCCCGAGCATGAAGGATTGATTGATTTGAAGGATTCGAGGGTTAACTCTCCAGCGTAGCGAGGGAGTTAATAGAATCCTTCATTACGCTCGGGATTCAAGCACGCCCAAGACGAAGACACCTTTATCCCCTAGGAGAATACTCTACTTTATATTTTTTTTGCAAGACAATAAAAAGATATCATCATCATCATCATCATCATCAGCCTGTAAACGTCCACTGCTGAACAAAGGCCTCCCTCGTAGAGAGGGGTGTTACCATAATCCCCACGCTTGGCAGGCGGCTTGGGGATCGCAGTACGTTCACCGTGTACTAATAGGACGCTGCTGCCCATCCTCCGGTGGTCATAAAAAGATATACCAACTACTAAAAATAAAGTATTTAATTATACTCGTAGAAGTAGATAAATTAGCAATGTATGCCAAGGTGCCAAACTCTAAATTCAAATCATATTATTGACCAGCGGAAATTGAATAATGAAATTAAGTACAATATTATTACTTGGCTAGACCGTATATAGGGCAATAGTTACTTTGAGTTTGATTGAGGGGGTGGTGTGAAAACAATTTTAATCTGTCAACTTAGCGCTGGTAAAATGACGACAGAAATTGTTACGCTTGATAAAGACACAAAGCCAATTTAAGCGTAACTTAACTAACGTTTTTATGTAAGGCCGTAACGGCCTGTGTTTAAAAGATAATCACTGGAACTACTGAAACTATTCTGTTTTTTTTCCTTGATAGAAAGCTAATCCTGAAATCGTTTCATTGGTAGATAGTCCGTTGGTCCAGTAGGTAGTGAACCTACCTTCTGAGCCTGAGGGCGTGGGTTCGATTCCCACTTAGGACAAACATTTGTGTGATGAACATTTCTATATCTGGTTGTTAATATCTATTTAAGTATGTATTTAAAAAAATATATATGTATGTATATCAGTCTCTGGCAGCCATATCACAAGCTTTGCTTAGTTTGGGGTCAGATGACCGTGTGTGCAAAAATATTTATTAATTTATTTTATTCGAAAAGCGGGTTAACACGCTATTAAAATGACGGTAATAGGGTGTTTGACTGTATTGAAAATATTATGCCAATTGACATCATCCATAAACATGACACAATGAAAAAGCATATTTCATTGATTTTTTTATAAAAATATGCTTATTTTTTGTAAAAAACGCGAATAAAATAACTGTATTTTCGACATTTGATCACGTGATCGAAAACGGTCTGTAATTGGCTTCATCCCTAGTGACGTCACACAAATCTAAACAAACAGATTTTGTATTGATATTTGCGAATTTAATGTTGTAAAGCTATTTTGAGAGCGATTTATCCAGAAATTATCACCAAAATCAGTCCGGAGGTTAAATGTGAGAAGAATGGAGAAACATTTTGTGCAAGCAGACAGCAGTAACTTACCCAAAATTAATGTATTTATGGTTGCATATTTCTTCAATAATAATCTACGTCATTGTTTCTACGCTGCAGAACTCAAGAACGTAAAAACTACAATGTAAGTATTAATTTTTAATTGTTCTCCAAGCAAAACATTCAATCAAGTTGTACAAAAAGTATGTTGTAGTAGGTGGAGGGTGTCTATAATGTACAACATGATATTTGCCGACACGATATTACACGGCATGATAATGTACAGCATGATAATTGGTGTACATGTACATCGAATATCATGCTGTACAATCCATGTCGTACAATACTGGCCGTCAATTATCGGCTCGTGTCTATTAAGTACGGCAAGGAATGCACAGCCAGGATTGTACAGGCAATAATCCATGTACGTGGGAAAAGTCCACGTTTTATCGGGCTGTACATTATTGTGCCGTACATTATCATGTTGTGCAATACGGGCCGTGGTTTGACGAAACGGGCCGAAAATGTACGACCGATAATGTACAACATGATAAAAGGTGGCATCGCCCGTATTGGTTAATATTGCTGAAATGTCTCTGCTCTTATTGGCTGTTGAGTCTATGACGTCTGTCGATTCCATGCTTCGTTTGAACAAGATAGTGTAAGATAGTCACAGATAAAAAATATGAGAACCATCAAAACTTTTTGGTGGTGACGCGGAGTGAGGAGTACAACTGTGTTAGATCTGTCACTCATTTCGAACCTAACCAAGTCAAGTCTGACTCCAGGTGGGCTCCCGCCAGAAGCTCTTGCGGTCGCCCCTGAGTGTCGCTTCGCCACACTCGACCTTCACTTCACTACGGAGGTCACCGGCTCGCTTCGCTCGCCACCTCCCCCCTTCGCTCCGCTCGGTCTCGTATGGCTCGCTCTCACTCAGGACCTCCCTAGAGCTTCTGGCTCCCGCGCTTTTTATATACACTCTAGGGGTAGGGACCACAAGACTAGGTGGAGTCGGGGTGCTCTGTGTCGGTTCTGTGGCCCATTTCGAACCTAACATACTCAAGTCGTTTTGCTCTGTGTCGGATCTGTCACTAATTTCTACCTAATACACTCAAGGTGGAGTCCAATGACCAAGTCTAAAGGAAGCTTCAGATTTGAATTTTATGGTCACCAATTATCGTGCTGTACAAAATCGGGGTGTACATTATTCAACAGAGTCAATGATGTACGGCATGATATTGTACGACATAATAATGCACAGCATGATAATTGGTGTACATGTACATGGAATATCATGGTGTACATTATCGCTTGTGCATTATTGGGCCGAGCTGATAATGTACAGCATGATATTGCACGGCACGATATTGTACAACATGATATTCCATGTACATGTACACCAATTATCATGCTGTGCATTATTATGTCGTACAATATCATGCCGTACATTATCTGTGTCGTGCATTATTGCCTCCCGTAGGTGGATATCACTATTTTGTTAGGTTATGTCTTTACAATGTTTAAAAAGAAAGTAACAGTACATAAAATAGTAATGCAATAAAAACACAAATTGTAATAGAAATATATAGACTCAAATATGTACCTCAAAATGATCTTCGCACATAGAAACACTTGAATTAGCTCCAATACTTTTGGGTTCTCTACGAGCTACTTAGTTCCAACCACTTTTTGCGAGTTTTGGGGTCCATTGGAACAGAAACGAATAGTTTTTCCGGTGTTTTATGGAAGTATTTGTACATTGTGGTACTACACAACATTTATAAACCATTACTTCTATTAGAAAATTAGTGATTATCAAACTTTTGCTGCCTGGCTGTAGCTGTTTTGTTTTGTGTGACGTCAATCGTCGCTCGACCGGAGCTATGACGCAGGTCTGCGTTTTGGCGCGATATTTTTTTATTCAAACTTTAACATCGATTTATATCGGAAATACGACTGATATCCAGAAAATATAAATGCAGTATACATTAAATTATATCAGGCAATAATGTGCAATAGTTTCCCAAAAGTAGTCAAATACCCTATTGTGTTCTAAAATAGCCACCGATAAGTTTATATCAGACCATTTAAACACATTTAAACAAGCAATCCTATACAAGCTTCTATTTGGACTTCACCACTGGACGTCAGGCAGTGAGCAATCAATAACCACTGTGTTGGGAACATTGATTGACAAAAAGCATAGATGTTGGGTCCAGTACAAAATTCACATAAAAACGTGTCCGGACATTCATTTTAGCTATATTTTAGAAATATAGACAAATTAACTTAAATCTGAATGGGTGAACACAGCCCGCTGACAATAATGTTGCGGTTTGCTAACTGGTTATAGTCCGAGCACGGAAATTAATTTTTCAATCGTTTAATAAAGTTAAAGAGAGGTGTTACTCAAGCCCTTCTGTGATGAGTTTGTCATAAATAATATCTAGTATATAATCTTTGATAATATACAAAAAAATATAATAATTTTACCCATTTATTGTTCTTATTTTAACAAAGTAGTAAGTATTTTAGTGCTATTTGTGAGTAGAGTTTTATACTAATATTTTTTTTATAACAAGCTGAGTTTTGTATGAAATATATGTACATATTTATCATTAAATAATGTAAAATAATGCATCTTGTCTTTATTATGACTTATTTAGCTGGCAAAAATGTTAGTCTAAATACACTGATTATTAAGGCGGTCTTACGGACAAAAAAGGCTTCACAGAAAAAATTTCTAGGACAATATATTCATTTTAAAGCAGTGAAAAAAATATGTGGTAATCTTGATCATATTTCTGAGTGTACCATTAGTTCCAAAACACGTTTCCGATAAATTTTCTCGATAGAAAAAAATCATGAAATAACCTCTAACCTTGAAATTTACCTAAACGCATACAATGTTATCTCGACTATTGATGAACAAATCTTTACAAAATTTACAAGAATGATGTTAAATATTGTAACAAATAACATCATTAATTTTATTTATTGATTAAAATTCAATTTTTCTATCTATTAATTAATTTAATCATAAATTGGCTCGAACGTGTCGAACGAAACGTCGTGCCGCCGCGGCGTCTTTTCACTTCTCTCTTATTTTTACGCGATGTGACAGAGACCGCTGAGGCGCGCTGCTAGACGGACGTGTGTCGCTTTGTTCCGCTAACCGCTCCAAAATATAATCTTAACTTTATGACACAAAAACACCTTGACGCAAGTTGTAAAGTAAATACCTACCTTATCTGCAATGTTTTCTTGCATTATAAGTACTAAAAAGGCAGGCGAATGAAAATTACATTTTGTAACGATTTGTTTGTATTTATTAGTTTACGAAGGATAATTTCACCACAATCGTCATAGTCCAGTTGGCCGAATGGTTTGACCCAATGGATAAGTTCTCTGCGACTCTGTGAGTAAGCTCCGGGTTCAAATCTCATAGTCACCAATAATTTTAATTTTTGTAATTTTTCTTATGTTTTTAAAATAATTCGTCATGTTAGTGCGTGCGTGCGTGGGTGTGTGTGTGTTTGTGTTTGTGTTTGTATGCATGTGTGTAATGTTCTTTACTCGAAAATGGTAGGGCCGTTATTGACGGGATTTTCACTGTCAGATAGCTGATGCTATGAGGAGAAAAAAAATTGGCATCTTTTTATCATCATCATCATCACCATTTTTTCATTACTTCGCAGGTGAACCCGCAGAGCACAGTTAGTCTACTTTTTTAGGGTCCCGTACCTCAAAAGGATAAAACGGAACCCTTATAAGATCACTTCGTTGTCCGTCTGTCTGTCCGTCTGTCAATACCCTTTTTCTCAAGAACGCGTAAAGGTATCAAGTTGAAATTTATACTAAATACTTGGGCCTACGGTTTCTTTCGGCTGTAAAAAATAAAAGTTGTCAAATATAAGTCCGGTTAAGTCAAAGCAATCAAAAGATATGAACGTTTATGTCGTATATTTTGCGATTTCACAGGGAATCTAAACCTATAGGGTACTTCCCGTTGACCTAGAATCATGAAATTTGGCAAGAGGCAAGGTCTCATAGCACATATATAGGAATAAATCCGAAAATTATAAATTTGAAGTTATATCATTTAAAAATAATTATTTTGCTATTACAAACTTACATTTTGTAGTTGGAATGTATGGAATAACCTTATTGTCAACTACAAACTTAAGTTTGTCTTTCAATATTTTAACTTCAGTTAGTTTTTCTTTTTGGTCTCGCGCTCTGAGGGTTCCGTCTAACGGAACCCTCAGAGCACGAGTCCTACTCGTACTTGTCCGGTTTTTTTATGTGGCATAGGTGGCAAACAAGCAGACGGGCTACCTGATGGTAAGCAGTCATCGTCGCCTATGGATACTTGTAACACCAGAAGCATCACAAATATGTTGCCGACCCTTTAGGACTCTATTACGATACTATAAAGGTTAGAAAGTTCTATACAACTTGGAATGGACAGACAGTCAGACGGATGGACAGAAGGAACTTATATGGGTTCCTTGTAGTTCTACGGAACCCTAAAAAGGTGTTACATTCTTCTTTGAACGTTCAGGGATTCATTACATAGTGATACGGTTTCGGTGTAGTTGCATTCCGGACCTAGTCTTCACGGTTTGCGCGGGGCAGGAGGGTGGAGTGACATCAGTCGAGAGGCATAATAATTACTTCCAAGCACAGATCTACTACCTATATATCTGTGCTTCCAAGTATCGGTGGTCGATGTACCACAAAAAAAGAGTCTCGAGCATTTGCAGAGGTCACACAAAGTGGACAGTCAGCGACGTTATCATACAAAATAGCTTTCCGTCCAGTTTAATTAGACATTCCAGTTGATACCTTGAGAAGTACGTAATTTACGCGTAAAATTTACAAGTTGGTCTCACCCTTACTTCCTTTGGTCAGGCTTCAAGTAAGTACTTAGTACTAAACAGGCAGGCGAATGAAAATTACATTTTGTGACGATTTCTTTGTACATTTATATTATTTTATAGATTAAGAAGCATAATTTCACCGCTTGCGTCATAGTTCAATTAGAAGAGTGGTTGACGCAATGGATTAGTTCCTGTGACTCAGTAGGCTCCGGGTTCAATTCTCACATTTCCATTTTATTTTTGTTATTTTTATGTTTTTGAAATATTTCGTCTTGTGCGTATGTCTGTAATGTTCTTTATAGACTCGAAAACTGCAGGACCGATTTTGATGGGATTTTCACTGTAAGATAGCTGATGTTGAAAAAAATTCGAGCAACTTTTCATCATCATCATCATCACAATTTTTTCATTACTACGCAGGTGAATGCGCGGGGTGCAGTTAGTCTACTATAATGGTTAGGAAGTCCTAAACAACTTGGGATGGACAGACAGACAGACGGATGGGCAGAACGAACTTATATGGGTTCCTTGTAATTCTACGGAACCCTAAAAAGGTGTTACAGTCTTCTTTGAGTATATCTTTCTTCTATATACATATAAAAAGCGATGTATGTATGTTCCCTATGAAGGCTGATGATGATGATGATGATATTACGTATAAACTCCAAAATGGCTGAACTGATTTTTATGGGATTTTCACTCTCAGATAGCTGATGTTATAGCGAGAGGAAAAAATGCTGCTTTTCATCATCGTCGTCATCATCAGCACCAATTTTTAGTTTAGTTTAGTTTGAGCTAGTTTGGTAAGTCGTGATGTTACTTTCTCCAGAAACGGATTAACTGACCTGATCGAGGACTTCGGAGTCTGCTACGGAACTGCTAGACGGATAGAGCTAGAAGTGTCGAGTTTGGGCTCGTTTAATTAGTTGTGATGAGAGCTTCTTCCACGAATATTTTGACTGACCTGATCGAGGATTTCGGAGCCAGCTAGTGGAACTGCTAGACGGATAGAGCTAGAAGTGTCGAGTTTGGGCTCGTTTCATTAGTCGTGATGAGATCTTCTTCCAGAAATATTTTGACTGACCTGATCGAGGACTTCGGAGACTGCTACTGGAACTGCTAGACGGAAAGAGCTAGAAGTGTCGAGTTTGGGCTCGTTTCATTAATTGTGATGAGATCTTCTTCTAGGAATATTTTGACTGACCTGGTCGAGGACTTCGGAGACTGCTACTGGAACTGCTAGACGGAAAGAGCTAGAAGTGTCGAGTTTGGGCTCGTTTAATTAGTTGTGATGAGATCTTCTTCTAGGAATATTTTGACTGACCTGATCGAGGATTTCGGAGCCAGCTAGTGGAACTGCTAGACGGATAGAGCTAGAAGTGTCGAGTTTGGGCTTGTTTCATTAGTCGTGATGAGATCTTCTTCCAGAAATATTTTGACTGACCTGATCGAGGACTTCGGAGACTGCTACTGGAACTGCTAGACGGAAAGAGCTAGAAGTGTCGAGTTTGGGCTCGTTTCATTAATTGTGATGAGATCTTCTTCTAGGAATATTTTGACTGACCTGGTCGAGGACTTCGGAGACTGCTACTGGAACTGCTAGACGGAAAGAGCTAGAAGTGTCGAGTTTGGGCTCGTTTAATTAGTTGTGATGAGATCTTCTTCTAGGAATATTTTGACTGACCTGATCGAGGATTTCGGAGCCAGCTAGTGGAACTGCTAGACGGATAGAGCTAGAAGTGTCGAGTTTGGGCTCGTTTCATTAGTCGTGATGAGATCTTCTTCCAGAAATATTTTGACTGACCTGATCGAGGACTTCGGAGACTGCTTCTGGAACTGCTAGACGGATAGAGCTAGAAGTGTCGAGTTTGGGCTTGTTTCATTAGTCGTGATGAGATCTTCTTCCAGAAATATTTTGACTGACCTGATCGAGGACTTCGGAGACTGCTACTGGAACTGCTAGACGGAAAGAGCTAGAAGTGTCGAGTTTGGGCTCGTTTCATTAGTTGTGATGAGATCTTCTAGGAATATTTTGACTGACCTGATCGAGGACTTCGGAGACTGCTACTGGAACTGCTAGACGGAAAGAGCTAAAAGTGTCGAGTTTGGGCTCGTTTCATTAGTCGTGATGAGATCTTCTTCCAGGAATATTTTGACTGACCTGATCGAGAATTTTGGAGACTGCTAGTGAAACTGCTAGACGGATAGGGCTAGAAGTGTCGAGTTTGGGCTCATTTCATAAGTCGTGATGAGATCTTCTTCCAGGAATATTTTGACTGACCTGATCGAGAATTTTGGAGACTGCTAGTGAAACTGCTAGACGGATAGGGCTAGAAGTGTCGAGTTTGGGCTCATTTCATAAGTCGTGAAAAGATCTTCCAGGAATATTTTGACTGACCTGATAGAGGATTTTGGAGACTGCTAGTGGAACTGCTAGATGGAAAGAGATAGGAGCGTGGAGTTTGGGATCGTTTCATTAGTTCGATCAGGTCAGTCAAAATATTCCTGGAAGAAGATCTCATCACGACTAATGAAACGAGCCCAAACTCGACACTTCTAGGTCTTTCCGTCTAGCAGTTCCAGTAGCAGTCTTCGAAATCCTCGATCAGGTCAGTCAAAATATTCCTAGAAGAAAATCTCATCATGACTAATGAAACGAGCCCAAACTCGACACTTCTAGCTCTTTCCGTCTAGCAGTTCCAGTAGCAGTCTCCGAAGTCCTCGACCAGGTCAGTCAAAATATTCCTAGAAGAAGATCTCATCACAATTAATGAAACGAGCCCAAACTCGACACTTCTAGCTCTTTCCGTCTAGCAGTTCCAGTAGCAGTCTCCGAAGTCCTCGATCAGGTCAGTCAAAATATTTCTGGAAGAAGATCTCATCACGACTAATGAAACAAGCCCAAACTCGACACTTCTAGCTCTATCCGTCTAGCAGTTCCAGTAGCAGTCTTCCAAATTCTCGATCAGGTCAGTCAAAATATTCCTGGAAGAAGATCTCATCACGACTAATGAAACGAGCCCAAACTCGACACTTCTAGGTCTTTCCGTCTAGCAGTTCCAGTAGCAGTCTTCGAAATCCTCGATCAGGTCAGTCAAAATATTCCTAGAAGAAAATCTCATCATGACTAATGAAACGAGCCCAAACTCGACACTTCTAGCTCTTTCCGTCTAGCAGTTCCAGTAGCAGTCTCCGAAGTCCTCGACCAGGTCAGTCAAAATATTCCTAGAAGAAGATCTCATCACAATTAATGAAACGAGCCCAAACTCGACACTTCTAGCTCTTTCCGTCTAGCAGTTCCAGTAGCAGTCTCCGAAGTCCTCGATCAGGTCAGTCAAAATATTTCTGGAAGAAGATCTCATCACGACTAATGAAACAAGCCCAAACTCGACACTTCTAGCTCTATCCGTCTAGCAGTTCCACTAGCTGGCTCCGAAATCCTCGATCAGGTCAGTCAAAATATTCCTAGAAGAAGATCTCATCACAACTAATTAAACGAGCCCAAACTCGACACTTCTAGGTCTTTCCGTCTAGCAGTTCCAGTAGCAGTCTTCGAAATCCTCGATCAGGTCAGTCAAAATATTCCTAGAAGAAAATCTCATCATGACTAATGAAACGAGCCCAAACTCGACACTTCTAGGTCTTTCCGTCTAGCAGTTCCAGTAGTAGTCTCCGAAATCCTCGATCAGGTCAGTCAAAACATTCCTTGACTAACACTTCTCACTAAGACTAAAAAAACGAGCCCAACCTTGACTTATCTCGCTTTCCCTATTTAGCAGTTTTAGCAGTCTCCGAACTCTACCATCAAGTTAGTAGAATTATACCAGGAGTAAGTCTATAAGTAAGGGAGGGTCCCTTTGCATAATGCGTAATGTTATGATAAAAAATTGAGTCCAAAAATATCTACATAGTACTAGATTTGAACCGGGCATTCGTGGTTTACCAGCGCGGTGCCAGACCACTAGGCCAACAGAGCTTTGCTGTGGACCGACGAAATTACATGTCTTTAGCTGTGTATAGGTGAAGGTCGTCACGTTTCTGCGAGATTCACGCGGTGCGCCCCGCTGTAGTCGGCCGCCACTGCCTCTGCTTCACCCCCTCAAAAACATAAAAGTCAGCTAGTCACGGCGCCTTAAATAGTTACTGAGGTTTGAGACTACCTTTAGTTCGGACACTTTTGAGCGCTGGTCCAATATCCATAGATTTAAATATCTTTGTTTGGGAAACATGATTGATTACAGTTTAATTGTTCTCCATTTGTATTTCAGTTGTTATGACCAGCTGCTAAATAATTCATAGAGTGGGGAAATAGTCCGTATTCTGTGGTCTAAGTATGTCACTCAGTGGACGCTTGAGTTGGGCTGTGAATTGTGTGAACTATACAATATTTTAGTAGTAATTCAACTCTTTGATTACATTTAAAAATATATTTTTTGTTGTTCCACCTGTGCTTCCCCCAACACGAGCTGGGGACATTGTCAAGCTGAACATGTTGCTTAAAGCAGTTTTCTGTTTTTTAAACATTTAATTGGCCAATTTAGATTAGAGCCATAATTATGCAATATTTTCAGGAGAATAATAAAACATGTTCTGGAATGGAGACCACGGACTGGTAAGCGCAGCGTAGGACGTCCACCCACAAGATGGACAGACGACCTAAAAGAGACCGCAGGGAAACGCTGGATGCAGGCCGCTTCCAACCGGCCCTTTTGGAGATCGATGGGGGAGGCCTATGTCCAGCAGTGGACGTCCTACGGCTGAAATGATGATGATGAATAAAACATGAATAGATAGATAAATAGGTATTATGTAGCTAGTTATATAAATAAATGTAATGTAATATCTCTAATGACATTATACATAATCAAAGATTCAACTTTACAATACTTTAGTACCTAGTAATGATGATAAAAAGGTGACGGAACTTAAGTGGAACTAGGCAGGACACATGACCAGACGTTCTTAGGTTAAGACTTAATGAAATTTAATCATGTGTATTTTACATTGTTTTAATTTCTGACGTTTCGAACCCTTTGCAATGTCCGTGGTCACGGGTAGACAGGGTTTTAGTAGTACTAATACAAATATTTATTAATAACTCCAACGTTACATGCCAAAAAAATTAAATTCTGTCTTATAAATATGATAGGTACATAATTCAAAGAGATTTAGAATGTCATAAATTTATAATGTTTCAAGACGCATACTAAAAAAGGCCATTTTCGTACTAAATATCCTAAAAATATTATCCCAAATAATCGTGGCAACAGGATAAACATGTTGTAGTTTAGTCTCTTGGTTAAGTTTTTTTGAACTTTTAACCTATTGTCGTATAGACATCCGTAATATATGTATTTGATTGCTTTAGCTTTGTGCTTTGTGTAATTTTTGGTGTGAACAATAAAGAGTTATCTATCTATATATCTATACTACTGAGCTAGTTTATTTTTCATTTATTCTTTTATTCATTTTTTTCATTTATTTATACCACTTTAAAGTACATATCCAAATTCCGTCTTAAAACCGCGTTTCTTCCGGTTGCCACTAGTTTATCGATTTATCATAAGTGGTTTTTTATTTTTATCAATTTTTCCACTTTAAAATACATAATCCGAATTCCTGAAAAGCACTTTCACCCAGTAGCCACCAGGTGGTTCAAGCATGAAAATCGCTTCGGACAACACTGACCGAATAAACAAACCGTGCGTTGCCGTAACCAAACAAAAACATACGGATACCGAAGCTCAACAAAAAAGAAAATAAGTACCTTGGAGTTTTTTCCCGGATTTTTTTTCTTGTTAGTAATTTATTATGTACGAACAATATTATGAATTATTTATCCCATACATTATATTATAATGTTTTTTGTTGCATGACATTAATTGGAGGTCAAAGCTTATTGCGTTATCACGCTACTTTTGTTTCTGAATAATTAATGTGATTTATTCGGAGTTGTTATGAGTTTTAATAGCTTGAATTCGTGTTTTCACCTAGATTTCTATCTATCAACAGGCAAATTAGAGGATTTCAGGTGACTTCGAAAAGCGCGCGAACTACAGCCCGCGTTTTCGTCAATTTTCACTGTTAGAAATTCATGGTTTTGTGTAACAATACATTTTCATAATTGCGAAAATGTCTCAAATGTAAATATAATTTTTTTGTTGTTTTATTATTAGATACTATTTAATTTCAATTTAGTTGTTACTCTATGTTTTATCAAATAATAATATTACAATAAAATATGAGGCGCCTTTTATTTTCTCATAGTAGGTGATGTATAGTAGAGTGTATCTCTCGGGCGCAAAATATTTTTTTGGCTCGGGCGACGTACTTTGAATCCCTCGCTACGTTCAGGATTCTACTAAAGAATCCTTCACTTCGCTCTGGATTCAAAAAAGCGCCTCGCCGTTTAAATATTATTTTGCTTCTAAGGGAGCAATCCTCCTAAGGGGGTAATTTGTTACAATCTACTATTGTGGGTAATGCAAAGGAATTATTCGTATTCACATTTAAGATTCTCTCCTAAGAATTATATTACCGAGCACGTAATAAAATATACGTTTTCGTGTAATTAGGTATTGTTAGAATATTATTCGTAAGGATTTTGAAATGATTAAAAGCAGTTAGGTTTTGTAATGATTTGATCTCGGGGCAAAAGCGCGTGGATTAAGAGCTGTGCCCACGCCTACCCTCCTCGAATGGCGGCTTAAGTTATTGAGAACCAATAATCTAAAATACAAATTCACTTCAAATCGTGTCTTTTCTGTTTACTTTGTTTACTTTGTATACTTTATACAATGTAATTTCTAACCCCCTTATTAATAAACGTGGAGTAGTCTTGGAATAGTTACGCCGTGTTTTGTCTTCTTCTCTCTTTCACATTTTGAACTCGATCGAAAAAGACAAAAGACGGAGTAACTATTCCAAGCCTACTCCACGTTTATTAATAAGGGGGTATCGGTTTACTTACGGTAAGGCCATGAATAATTACAATTAATAAATACAAATAAATACAATTAATGCAAGTGGCATTGTATACAATCTAGACATAGATTTGCAAACACGTCATGGATGCTACGACCAAAATAAAATGAATGGACGGGCCCAGAAGAAGCGCATTTTAGAAGATTACCTAATGAGCACCGGCGCTCACTTCGTTTCAGTCAGTATCTATAGGAAGTGCAACACGAGTATATTGTTACATGATAACGAAACATCTGACAAAATTATGCCTTCGTGTGCTTTCCCGTTCAGTGTGGAGGTTAAAGAGGGAGGCCTATTTTCAGCAGTGGACGTCTTCTGGCCGATGATGATGATGATGATGTGCTTTCCCGAAGTGTAAATACACAATAAAAACAACGCTATCTATTTTTTGTAACAAATGTAATGTACATGGCTATACAAATTCACTTCAATTGATGAAGTGATTACATGGTTATAATTAGGTATTGAAGTATATTATTATGTCCGACGGTTTTGACTCGTTTTACTGAGCAAGTTTAATGGTTATGGCCCGTCCATTCATTTTATTTTTCTCGAAGCATGGATGTCGAGTCTCGCCAGTACAAAATTTACGAAAAAGTTTATATGGCTAAATATTATTTTGACTGCGTTCCATTAAAGTATGTCTATCTTGCTGTTGTTCAGAAATTATTAAACCTGCAAAACGTACGTTTAATTAAATTTACATGTACATTTACTCAAGAGCTACATGTTAATCTGCAGCTTCAAGCATTCCAACCGCGATCACCGTTCAATTAAGCGGAAAACTCGAGACGTTTTCCAGCAAGTGCTCTATAATTTCCGAATATCCCGGTAGATTTATTACACGTACCGCGTACCTCGACAGTTGACCTGAATTCCTAATTTCGAGTAATTGGACCCTGAGCGAAGTTCAATGATCGATTGGATTCTAGAGGCGGGTGTCAATCTAAGCGAGGAGATACATACCTACCTACGTAGGCACAGATACATCTATGCGAGTTTTGTAGATAGACTCATATAAGATGTGGCTTTTGCAGATACAACTGTGTCAGCGCAAATTTTGACTGCTCACGATTTTTTGATGGATAAATTGGTAGGGAAATTATAAAAATAAAATAATCTTGATTAAAGCAATAAAAAAAAAAAAATTACATTAAGGCTGGCCTCGCCTACATACTAACTTATCTATATTGAGCAAAAACAATAGTATTTTTTTTATATGGACTGGACTGACGTACTCGGTCTATGGAGATTCAGTGCATCCAGAATCAGAAATCCTGAAGATCCCGTAAAAAGTTTAAAGAGCAAGAAAGCTTGGAAGAAATTGGCTTTACTTCGATGATAACAGAGGATACAAACCCGATCTTGAGTTTCATTTCACAATTCCCGATACTTAATAAAAATAAGTCACTTATGAAAAATCTAGATATGTTTTATTTATATGACACGGGAATGCTATTTGAAAAAAAAAAACATGTTAAAACCACGTCATTTTCCATAGTAAAATCTAGATAATGTATTCCTATATTTGCGTACAGGAACTGGCAATATAAGCGAACAGATTTACCTACATTTGTGTATTAGGTCTGTCAAATGAAAGAAGCAAATAAAATCGTACGTTTTCGATCTGTCAGCTGCTGTGAAATGTTTAGGCATTGAGGCATCAAATTCACATTTCCGATCTATACCGGAAATCTATATCTATATCCTAGCGCTGTCGCTAGGTCTTTGCAACATTTTCTAGGGGTGCTGAAAAGCTTTTATGGGAAAACTCAAGGCGCGTGGTTATCTCACTTGCGTAGTTCAACGTTTTTGAAGATAAAAAAACACTAAGTTAAGAATTAAAAAAACCACTTGGGACATTGTCTTTAGCATAACAGGGTCTGACTGGTCCAACATTGGTCTGAGTGTTTGAGGTTCTGTGAGAGGAAGGCGTGCAAGGTGTATGACATGGATGAATGATGATGAATTATGACATAATTTTACAATTGTTGTATACATTTCTTTGGTTATCTTATTTTTATACAATATTGACTAGTTTTTACTTACTTATTTGACATTATTCGTACCTGAATATTTTAAATAATTGTGTATTCATTTTAATAACTAATGTAATTAGCTTTTCGTTTTGACATATTGTAATTAGTTAATTTTGTAGGTTATAAGTGTTTTATAATTTTGTATCTTTAGTGTAATTGGTGTATAACCGTGCTAAATGAATAAATAATAATAATAACATTGCAAATTGTGTAGAGCGATTTTCGTGTCGATATTTAAAGGGATGACGGAGAAGATAGCAAAAATTTTTTTATTTTATTTTTTTTGTCTGTTCTGCGATCCTATAAAATATCAACACGAAAATTGCTTTATACTATTTGCAATGTTATTTTAACGATAATGCCCAATCGGTTTTATAAAATTCTCATGCAGTGATTTTTTTAAATTAAAATTCAAAATATTTATTTGTCAGAACATGGTAGGTGGTCACATACATATAAAGTAGCATACATGGTTGTATGTAAGAATAGAGACGTATCTCATGTTCTTGCCTGTTACAGCGTACAAATGTTAGTTTTTTAAAATATATTTTTAATCGTTTTTGTTAAAGTTGAAAAAGTTTAAGTAAAAAAAATATTGATATCTTGCGACAGGGCCTTAAGTTGCTCAGTTGAAGAGTGGTGAATTTGATGGAATATCGTTACAAAGCAGGTAGGTTAGGTAAGCTCGAAGGCTGAATGTCATAGTTTTTAGAGCATCCAAAGGCCTCTGACATTATACAACACAAACAATCGGAATCTACAATTTGACGTGTCATCCGACCCACGGTAGCGCTCGTTACAGACGGTCATGTCACATGAAATCTATTTTTACTTACCAGACAGACAATACTGATGATTTTAATAGCGCTATTTTGTCCTGAAAACATTGTTTTCTATGATAACAATGTCATCAAAATTTACTGGTTTTGGTTACAGCGATAGCTTTTGCTACCTAATTAGAGAAAATGTCCTCTAACATGGCTTATGCAGGGTTATTTTTAATGTACCAAAAACCTCACCCAGGGAGCATTCCTACCTCATAGTAACAACTTTTGTTCCATAACTTTCCATAAACTTCAATAGTTTCACCGAAATAAATTATGGTTTTTAATTTTGTATTCTATATACTTAAAAAAAAACTACAAAAATTACAAAAAATGTCATCATCATCATCATCATCATTTCAGCCGTAGGACGTCCACTGCTGGACATAGGCCTCCCCCATCGATCTCCAAAAGGGCCGGTTGGAAGCGGCCTGCATCCAGCGTTTCCCTGCGGTCTCTTTTAGGTCGTCTGTCCATCTTGTGGGTGGACGTCCTACGCTGCGCTTACCAGTCCGTGGTCTCCATTCCAGAACCTTTCGGCCCCATCGGCCATCTGTTCTGCGTGATATGTGCCCTGCCCACTGCCATTTCAACTTACTAATCCGGTGGGCTATATCAGTGACTTTCGTTCGTCTACGGATCTCCTCATTTCGGATTCGATCTCGTAGAGAAACCCAACAAAAAATGTGTATCAGACAAATTATAGAAAATTTAAATTTTCAATAATTTGTCTATATCATATTTTGTGAATTTTTTGTAGTTTATTTTCATCTAAAAAATACAAAATTGTGGTGGAACCAAAGTCGTTGAGTACGATATAGCCAAGCTGCTTGCGAGAAATTTTCAAAAACAACCCTGTGTAAGCAAATTTAGTAATTTATATTGTGATGTAATCATCGACAAAAGTTTCCTTTTTTCGATGTATGTAATAGCTAACATATTCAAGGCATTTTCCTCACGCTCAGATATTTCTAATGATCTCTCATTCTCGCTTGTAACTTAAGGTAGAAAATGTCACTTAGAGAGCTTAGTCTCACGTTTTCCCTGAGAGTTTATCGTTGTCATGTTAAATTACAAATGTTGAACATTTAGACTTGTAGGCGGAATGACTGTGTGCTCTTGACAACTGATACAAGAACATCCAAAAATATTCAGATAAGTAAATACTCTCGTAATACTTTGCAGAATATGCATATTTATGCATTTATCCATCTATATTCAAATTTTTGATCGTCTGTCCATCTTGTGGGTGGACGTCCTACGCTGCGCTTACCGGTCCGTGGTCTCCATTCCAGAACCATCCGGCCCCATCGGCCATCTGTTCTGCGTGATATGTGCCCTGCCCACTGCCATTAACTTGCTAATCCGATGGGCTATGTCGGTGACTTTCGTTCGTCTACGGATCTCCTCATTTCGGACCTAAAAGAGACCGCAGGGAAACGCTGGATGCAGGCCGCTTCCAACCGGCCCTTTTGGAGATCGATGGGGGAGGCCTATGTCCAGCAGTGGACGTCCTACGGCTGAAATGATGATGATGATGATTCAAATTTACTGTAATTTTTATGTTTCCATGTATATGTAGTACTTCGTATGTAGGAGTTACGTTTGTTTTTATTTCTCTGTGATGCCATCGGACGTTTGTTCTGAAGTTGTGATTAATGGTCCTTGCATGAAGTGGAAAGTCAGATAACATTGATAATAAATGAACTGTGGGAGAAGCACTGAGGAAGAGTTATTAATGTTTTGGCACAGGCCAACGGAGAGCAGTGACGAACACAAAGTTGGGTCGTCGGTCATTATTGCCGTTATTTATTGGGCAATTTAAGTTATTAGCTGTTAACTGCGGGTTTTCTCATAATTATACAGTTTTCCGCTTTTTTGGGAGGAAAATGAATATCAGTTATACAACTTTGATTTTCATTAAAACAGTTAATTGTAATAAAAAAACATATTTTAACAGGCATTGTGACCGACGACATTGTGAGAGTCACTGGCATCCAGTGGATGCAAAAGGCAAGCTGTCTTTCAGTGTGGAGGTTAAAGGGGGGAGCACACCTATGTTCAGCACTAGACGTCTTCTGGCTGACGGTGATGATGATGAATTTAACAGGCAGAGAGACAGAGTTGAGTATGCGTACTTAATACATCAACTTTTTTTTTACGTGGACTTTCGCGTAACTTCCATTATGACAATCGTCTTCTCTAAGATCTACATAATATATTGACTCAATTAAATAAGAAACTTTTTATAAAATTCATCGTTATAAGATATAGCGTTTCTGTATGAAAAAAAACACTTAAATTGGTACATATACATGTAAATATCCAAAAAGAAGTTATGAGCATTAAAAACAGTATTTTTAAGAGAAAAGCGTAACTATGCTACAGCTTAATTTGTAAACTAATCCGGTTCAGATAGAGCGGAAAATGTTTCACTTGTTGCATTGTCGTAAGTAAATAGAACCAAGAACGCAATACATGGATTCTTTCACAAAGTAGCAAACAGAATCAGTAGAAATCTCGAAGTTATTCGCAATACAAGTGGAGACTAGATCTACGTTTTTCACTTACGTCACACTCACACATACAGAGGAAATTCTTTAAGCTTTATTCACATTAAAATGGGCATCGTCGGGTCCCAGACACGCCCTGACACCGAAATGTGAACTCTGCTTTGTGTTGCGTACATTTCAGTTTTCAATGACAGATGTCGCGTAGCCCATTAGATACGAAAAACCAAAGTACGAAAATTCGATACGTAATAGATGCCTATGCGTAAGTAAAAAAATGCACACAAATTTTGAATTTCGAAATTAAGTTTGCATAGAATATCCAAAATACTTACGTATTTACGTATTGTATTCCATACGCAATTATGAAATTCAAACGGTTGAAATTCGATATGTAAAATACGTATCAAATTGAAACTAACGTATGAAATTAGATATATGAGATAAGTAGGTAAAATACGTACCTACTAATTTGCGCACTAATGACAAAAGCGACGCGCATTCGAAGTTTATCATTGGAAGTTCTGCAGTAGATAGGTAACGTGACACGAATTGATACGATAGATATAGGTAGGTACCTCTAGCCTCTAGGGCTCACGTTTCAATGTCAGAATCTGTGGTCGAAGTACGAACTATCATGAGCATAAAATACGTTATCGAATCCAAATGTGAATTTCGAAATTGAAATTCGAATGGAATTCGATACGTTTTACGTACGTGATTATTCGTAGGTACTTCGCTCACTACGTGTAATGTGAATCGAACTTTATATTGAATTTTTATACCATCGTTCTAGTTTCTTGACAACGACAATGCTTTTCTCTTTATACCTACTTATTTCCTCATACAAAGGGATTCCGATAAAAACGTCGTTTCCCGCGCAAAAGAAAACTTTTCTTTCTAACGCAAATTAATGCAAAGGATTATGGGCGCGTAAAGAGATTCCGTAATATCCCAGCGAACATAAAGATATCTTCAAAGTTGTGAGAACACCCCTATAATGCGATTCCACCCCATAGAGCTACCCCGTATGTAATCAGGCGTGTCGATTATGTCTTACCGTACTTTACGACTGATGTAAATCGTATTAACATTTATATGAAAGCACTGATCTTGTCTCCAGCTTCGTCTTGAGTTACGGAAGACTCTCTCTGTGATTTAGGTTTCAAATAATATATTTACCTATGCCCCAGAAGACATAATACAAACTCTTAGCACGTGTTTTGTTTAAATAAGCATAATAAATACTAAATATTATATAAATATTTTGGATAGCCCGTTGGTCCAGTTGGTAGTGAACCTAACTTCTGAGCTTGGGGGCGTGGGTTCGATTCCCACCTAGGACAAATATTTATGTAATGAACATTTGTATTTGTTCTATATCTAGTTGTTAATATTTATTTAAGTATGTATTTAAAACTAACTCCTTAAAAAAAAAAGAATAAAAAAAAAAAAAAAAAAACTATATATGTATGTATATCAGTATCTGGCAGCCATATCACAAGCTTTGCTTAGTTTGGGGTCAGATGACCGTGTGTGCAAAAATGTCCTGAATATTATTATAAACACGAACTGGTGTCAAAATAGTTATTTATGATACAAGTGCGGTAAGTTGGTTATTACAAACGAGTAGACGAATGTAAGCCCGAGACGAAATCGAGGGCTTACCATAGTCACGATTTTGTAAAAACCAATCCGCACGTGTGCCATACAACGTTTTACAACACATTTGCGAGAAAAAAAGGCTACAAATGAAACAATTTTAATGGAAATGGAAATTAAAAAAATACCGTAAAGTACACGCACGCACGGTGCTATACAAACCGGTGCGGTAAAATTCTTTACCGCACGCTCCGTTGTATGATGCGTAATGTTTAACTTTCGAACGATGTATACAGGCTTCGTAAGTGCACTTTTTGAGCAAATGTGTTGTAAAGGTATATTTTTAGAAAAATAGATGTGCCTAGTTCATAATGTACTTTATCATTCATCTATCATCCATCTTTAGCGCATTTTATTAATGGAACTAAGTACTTAGAATAATTTAAGTAAAACTATTTATTTACTTGGTACTACTGGTACTTACTTAGTATATTTTGTTTCGTAAGTACTTTTCTTCAGATTTTTACATCCCATCTCGTCTTGTGCATATCAGTGTCATATATATTGAAATATTTTCTAGTTTTATTAAATGTCACAGTCAATCAAGCAATTTATGTCACAGTCTAGGCAGGACTAAGGCATGCCCTAGTAAAGTGCTGGCAAGGATTAGAACATCCTTGAGTGGTAGACACTTTACGAGAGGCTTCTATGGAGTTTTGGACACATCAAGAAAACATATACATTAGGTATATCGCTAGCCACACTCAAGCACGTTCACGAACACTTAATAAATAATAATCCACAGTTATTATAATTTATTAAGTACAATGAGACGACATGTTTTTTTCACGTTGGCGCCAAAACTGAATTACACATTTATAATGTTTCTTGGTTTATGAACGACAATTCTTGTTTTTTTTTTGTAATATTTGCCAGCCAGTAACTAAACAGCCCCCCGACGCAATCCAGAGTGTATTATGCAAGTTATAACTTTAAGTTTAACGCGCGTATCAGTGTGTCTGTCTGTGGCGTCATTGTAAAGGTGACTTGAGGGAGCCTTCTTAGCCATGATCTGTTCAGCCGTTTGAAGATCATCAGCTCTTTTGTCGAGAGTTTATACAATTTTCGGATTTATACTTGTGTTGAAAACTTCACGTTGTCTTAGATTATGAGGATGAAGCAAAACGAAAGCCGTACTTCAAAGCTTGTTAACATTTTATTTCAATCAATATTTATAACCAGTAGCAAAAGAACGAAGCTGAGCACGTACTAATTTATTATTTAGGTCAAACCGAGACAACCTGCTCCAAATGGGTATTGGGTAGGTATTCATACTTATAAAAAAAAAAAAAAAAAAAAAAAAAAAAAAAAAAAAAAAAAAAAAAAAAAAAAAAAAAAAAATACAATATAAGTAGCTACCTTCGAGCTGTCGAAGGACATAATTTATAATAACAGCTCCGACACATTAAATGAGTAGATAGGTTGGTACAAGCCGTAAAAGCCGTCACATGAAGTCAGGACGTGAGGCTGAAAAGTGACACGCCATTTCTCGTCCTTTAATATTTAATAAAGTCACTTATTCCAGGACCGCACATTACATCTCAGCCAAAAGAGTTAAAAGTTACCTGCCCATTATTTTTGGGACAGACTTTCATGTGGCTGTAAAAGGAATTACAAGGGTCCCTTAATTAGAATAGGGTGGGTCTATAACACGTCGTATACCATTTTTCATGTCGGTGGAAATGAATAAGCCACGTCAGTTAGGTATTTCACTCACTAATTAAGAAGGCTGTTAACCCGCTTCTGGAAATCTGTTTATGTGAACTTTTACGACTGCGTTTAAAGGCTGAACGTTAATTTTGAAAAATTACTTCTTGCTAACCTGCTTCGTAAACATGTCAAAAGCTTAAAGTCGTGTTATGAGGTTGTAGATAAGATTAGGAGCATACAGGGGTGGATATTTTGGGAACCCCTTAAATACGACATACCTTTAAGTGGCGTTTACACGAGCAAGAAATTCCCGCAATTTATTTTACATGTTACCTAGTTGTTGGGAAGTATAGCTAGCCGGTCCAATCTCAATATAACAGTGACGTTAAGGAACGGACGATCCGTCAGTCTTCGGATAGTTGACTGAGAGTGGTGTAAGCGCTACCGTGTTCCGGATGGCACGTTAAACTGTTGGTCCCAGAGTCAACAATCAACATCATGGGGTTCTTCAAAAGGCTGTTAATAGAGTTTTTAAGGGTCAGCAACGTACTTATCTGTGATAAGCATCTGTGCCTGGTGTTACACATATACATAGGCGACGGTGATCGCTTACCATCAGGCGGCCGTGCTTGTTTGCTACCTATGGAATAAAAATTTGTTTAAAAAAAAAAAAAAAACAACAATCGTAAGGTCCTGTCGGAGGCTTTTGGGAGGCAAAATCACTCAATCAAGGTTTCAATCAATCGACAATGATTATTTACGGGATATTTAGCTTGGTAAGGTTGTGGGTTGTAGTGATGTAGGGGGAATCCTTATTAAAAAAAGTATACCAATGTATTTTCTTACAACAAATATAGCTGCCAAAAGTGGTAGAAGTGAGTTGGCTTACCTATTAAAACGGAAGCAATTTGCTTGCACAATCGTTTTTTCTTGCAAACATGAGTCCCCTAAAAACACATCGTGTGTCCCGAAACTGAGTAATCTTTCCGTGAAAAGCCTTTCACCCCTAGATTGACGTAGGTGGAACGTGTTACCAATCCTAAGTTGGTATGTCCAAAGGCCTTCAAAATGTTGTGTTTAGCGCTTACGTGATTTAATATCGTGTTTGTAAATAATCGGTAGAAGTTATTAGATTACAGTCGCCCTTGGTGAAACGGAAACGATGTGGAAACTTTCCATCATATTTTATACACAAGTGTTCATATAATAGTGCTAACAGACGGACGAACGCGGCTGACCTCAACCGCCGTCTGACCAATGGGAGAGAAAAAGAGGGAAATATGATATTCTCATTCTTTCTCTCCCGTTGGTTGGACGGCGGTCCGTCAGCCGCGTTCGAGCGTCTGTTAGCACTATTAGATTGCGTCTGATTTTTTAGACAAGTAGCTCATCATTTCAGCCGTAGGACGTCCACTGCCGGACATAGGCTGCCCATCGATCTTCAAAAGGGCCGGTTGGAAGCGGCCTGCATCCAGCGTTTCCCCGCGGTCTCTTTTAGGTCGTCTGTCCATTTTGTGGGTGGACGTCCTACGCTGCTCTTACCGGTCCGTGGTCTCCATTCGAGAACCTCTCGGCCCCAGCGGTCGTCTGTTTTGCGTGATATGTGCCCTGCCCACTACCACTTCAACTTGCTAATCCGGTGGGCTATGTCGGTAACTTTCATTCGTCTACGGATCTCTTCATTTCTGATTCATTGATTCTCTGATGACAAGTAAGTATAAATAGTTTTTTTTAATATCGATAAAAGAGCTGATATAATTTTCAAACGCCTGAACAGATTTTTTTCTTGAAAACAAAAAGAAAGAAAAAAGGTGAGAGGAGAATGGTACCCTGATCGAGATTAGAGTGTTCTTACACTGTATCAAGTCATGAAGTCACCTTTCAAACAAAAATCGGTTTACCTTTTGGGAGCGGTTTTTGTTTGTCTGTGGCACCGTAGCCACAGACAAACACACAGATACACACGTTAAACTTATAACACCCCTGTTTTTGCATCGGGGGCTATAAAATTAATTTTATAATCTAGCTTCAGTGAGTCTTAAGTACCTACCTCTTGTTCCAGTGCTAAGTACCTACCTCTTGTTCCAGTGCTAAGTTTTTATCATCAACATCGTCATCAGTCAGAAGACGTCCACTGCTGAACATAGGTCTTTAACCTCCACACTGACCACAGCCTGCCTTTTGCATCCACTAGATGCCAGCGACTCTCACAATGTCGTCGGTCCATCTAGTGGGAGGCCTATCTACGCTGCGTCTTCCGGTTCGTGGTCTCCACTCCAGAACCTTTCTTCCCCATCGGTTATCGGTTCTTCGAGCGATGTGGCCTGCCTGCCCATAGTGCCCATTGCCACTTCAACTTGCAAATTTTAACAGCTATGTCGGTGACTCTGGTTCTTTGGCGAATATCCACGTTTCGGATTCTATCACGCAAAGAAACTCCGAGAATAGCTCTCTCCATTGCCCGCAAGTTTTTATACAGACCAGTTTTTTGGCATATACCTATATCTAGCATAGACTCGAAGACTCAACAGTGGAATCAAAATCTTATAGGAACTTAGGTGTCCTCGAGTGATCACGTTACGAGGATCCTAGCTGTGCCCCGTGGATTCACTGGCGTAGACATTTTAGTATCTAGATTTTTCGGGATACTAACGTATCGTACTCCGGCCCTCTAACTATCTCTATGCAAAAAATCACATCTGTTGTGTAGAGGAGAGAGGAGGAGTAGAGGAGCAAATGTATACACTTTCTTTTACATATCATATATAATGTTATGACGCTTATTGTCAATGGGAAAAATGGCTATACACGTTTAATTTCCCACAACTGATTTTCATTTATTGACTGCCCGGTGGCCCAGTTGGTAGTGAACCTGCCTTCTGCGCTTGGGGGCGTGGGTTCGATTCCCACATAGGACAAACATTCATGTGATGAACATTTGTGTTTGTTCTATATCTGAGTGTTAATATCTATTTAAGTATGTATTTAAAAATATATATTGTGTATGTAGGTATATGTCTCTGGCAGCCATACTTACCTACCTAGCAAAAGCTTGAGTCAGGTGTGTGAAAACTTTCCCGAATATTTATTTATTTATTTCGGAATTGCTAATTCGCCTGTGTAACCAAGTTGTAGTAGGAAGCGGATTTATTATGGTTAGTCAAAAGTTAGTTTTGGGAGTATACGTCAAATACAATTTTTTTCCTTTGTTACTATCCATTCTCATCAAATACTTACTGATCAAAGGCTTCAAATCGAAGACAATTTACACGGCAATCTTTTTGGAAAACGTTCAAAGTAGTGGTGTATGGTTTATGTTGCAGACGTGAGCGGGGCCGGGCGTGCGGCGGCGGGTAGCGGGTGCTGAGCGGGCGCATGGCTCTGCTGTACCGAGCGACGCGGCTCAAGGACCGCGCCGACACCCACGTGTTCACCTTCGTGGTGACGCGCTCCGCCACGCGTGAGCCCGACCGCGACGTCACCTCCAAGGACTTCTGTTGCGCGCACCAGCGATGGGCCGTCGCCTTCAGCCGCACCGACGCGTCGCTCGGTGAGTGCCGTACTCGTGCCTTCCCTACCCGGTAGGTATACAAGTCAGCTGCACTACACTCCTCCTAACACTACGTGTCGTTCTGCAGGCGTCTACCTGGTGTGGCGAGGATCGTGCGAGGGTATGCGCGTCTACGTAGACTTCACATTCACTCTTCTGAGCCGGGACCACTTCACGGCCAATGAAGGCTTTTCTGGCAAGCAGGTCCGCTTTAACGCGGGCTGTGCGGCGCAGGGCCGCGGGCGCTGCGTGTCGCTTGCTGAGCTCAACACCAAGTTTGCGGACGCGCGTGGCGAGTTCCAACTCGAGCTGACCATGTCGCGCGTGCGCACGCTGTACTCTTGCGAGCTGCGTGCGCCGCGCCTCGACACGCCACCCATCGCGTTCGCGGGGTTCGACTGGCAGGTGTGCGCGACAGGCGGCGGCGCCGGCAAGGAGCCGCTCGCACTGCGGCTCGTACGGCTCTCGGGCGAGGGGCAGCAGTGCCGCGTGCGGTATGCCCTGGCGCTGGGTGAAGGCGAGCGGCGGCTGCACTCGGGCCCGCTCGAGTGCGTGTCTGACGCGGAGGGGCGCACCCCACCGTGGACGCCGCGGCCGAACGCGCGGCTGCCGCACAAAGGCGCGCGCGTCACGCTCGAGCTGGTGTGGGCGCGGCTGCTAGCCGAGCTGGGGGTGTGTGCGGGCGGGCGCGCCGCCACATGCTACGACCGCGACAAGCAGGCGTGGGCGGTGCGCTGCGACACGCACTCGGAGACGGTGCGCCTGCACATGCTGTACCGGGACGTGCACCACGTGCCGCGGAACCACCTGCGCTACGTGACGTGGTCCGCGTGGCTAGTGCGCGCCGTGCCTGCGCCCGGTGAGCCCGACGCACTGGAGCTGCCGGGCGCACCCTTCGAGCACTACTACGCGCAAGACTCGGCCGATGAGGGGCTAATGATGGAGACGACGCTGCGCGTGGAAGATGTGGCGCACCCCACCTGCGCCTTCATGCACCCCGGCGGTGAGCTGCGCGTGCGTCTTGAGTGGGGCGACACCTACCTGCTCTTTCAAGCGACTTATCACGTGTACGACGACTTATGTCGCCTACACGCGCACCAGATGAGGTGGGTATGATCTGTGCGGAAACCGCTCTCTCCTGTCCCGCAATGTCTGAAGGCTATGTGTGATTGCAGGCGCGAGATCGCCGTGCTGCAGTCGGAGAACTACTCGCTGGAGCGGCAGCTGTTCAGCTACCAGAAGAGCCTGGCGTACGCGCAGGCGCAGGCGGGCGAGGGCGCAGCCGGCGCGGTGGAGGGCCGGCGCTCGCCCGCCGAGCGCAGTCTGTCCACGGACACGGAGTACGCGTGAGCCGGGCCGGCGCCGCGCCCAGGCCTGCACCCCTGTCCGCAGCTCGAGCGGCTGGCGCACGCCGTCGTGGGCGCGGCGAGCTCCACATTCTTCTCTCTTTTCGACTGATTCTGACGTTTTTGAGCGATTTATCTATTTTTCTAGACGTTTTATGGCGAGGTGCGCCTCGTCCGCACCGCTTCCCGCCGGTCGCCTGCACTCTCGCCGCTCTAATCTATCGATAGCCGATTTATTAGGTATACTCGACTACTTTTCTATTTATCTGTACATAAGATATATTTAGATAAATTATATATTATGTATATTTCTTAACTTAAAACTCGATTTCATATACTGCAACAGTCGATTTATGAATAAAAGTCCGTAATATTTAAATGGAATGATGTGTTTTTCCTCTAGAAATTAATGTACAAATAATACACATAAGTAGCTATAAAATAAACTAAAACTTCGCTCAGGGCGTAGAAATATTTATTGTCCCCTTACCTTATTAGCTCAGGGTGAATTCTATGAAATAAGTTCTGTTGTAGGTAACTGAAATTATCGAACATAGGTAATCGACACCGACATTTTATTTTTAAATACTTAGGTAATGTGTATAATTTTAATACAAACAGTAGTACCAACCTACTTACATAACGAAACATCTGAAATCATAAAATACCAACTGTCACCGTAATTTTTTGTTCGCCATACGCTGGATCGTCCAATTTGAGGAAAGTACTAAGTACCTATCTGAAAATACGAAACAAATTACCAGTTTTCAATCATGATTTTATGCTTCACTAACACCCATCCGGCTTCGCACGAGTGTAAGTTTTTTTATATAGGTATACTTACGTACCGAACTAACCATAATCTTTCCGTGAAAAATGATCTAACTGATGGTGAAAACCGCATCAAAATCCATTGCGTGGTCTATCTAGGAGGAGTTCGCGGATATTACAGAAAGACGCGGAAAGCGACTATAATTTATTTTACATGGAAAACAAACAGCTGCTAACAACACAATAGATACCGACATCGGAGATAGGCAAATTGTTAATTATTAGATAGTTTGGTAATAGCACAGAAGACATAACAGTAATACACTGTTTTAAACTATCACGGTTGTTCACTAAAGTTATATGATTACGGTAAATATACCGTAAAAAATCATATAACTTTATAACAGTAATAGTTAGTGATAGATAGTTTTTTTATACTATGTAGAGATAAAAGCATTACCAAGATCTTTTGTGAAACAAAATTATTGACTTTTTCAGTATAATTATATAAGGCAGTCATTCCACTCCATATCTTTGTTTCAGACAGTATTATATTGATAGCTACTGGCTAAATAGACAAGTACTGTGGAGCCAAAACTAAAGGATAAGATCAAAAAGCGTTTGTCAAAGTTACGTAGAATTTTGGCAATGACGAAAGTCTTCCATAAGCTCATTAAGTTTTGGCAACAACAATGTAAAAAAAAGCATGTCACTTCATTGAATTATTTTCTTGCTTAAGAAGATATTTTAGAGACTTCATGTGAAATAATGATGGATTGTTTTATTAAGTGTTCGATAATGTGCACCAGTGTAGGAAAGTGATTTATTGAGGTGAAACGTGTCTAGGCCCAGTGAAATACGTAAGAAGAGGTGGTATAGCCTTAATAGCTTTAGCCTGTCCAGTAATGGGGAAAAAACTAAGTCAAGACAAATTAAGCTGTCAATGTCAAACTAAACAACAACACCACGTTTGTTCTGTGCTGTGACGTTTGTTTTGTTTGTGTCAGACTTTTAAGGTTAGCGATTTTGTTTTCGGTGTTATTCCAAAAATGGCTCAAGGGAAGCTAAAAGTAAAGAGTAAATTACCTGCCGGTGCCAAGTCAAAAAAGGGCAAGGGAAAAGCTGTGACCAAGCGGCCGAACGCGCCTGTTAAAAGCAAGAAGAACTTTGTCGTAGAGAAGAATAAAATGAAGGCTACTGTAACTAAGATGGTGAACGCTGCAGCTGAGAAGCAGTTGCGAGCACTAGCTACCACTACGCCGCAGCTCTCGGCGGCGCAACAACGAGCAGCCGCGGCACCGACTGCGCCCGCTCCCGCCAAGTGATAACTTGTGTAACATAACCTAACTTCGAGGCGTAACTGTTTAGACAGAACATAAATTAAAGTTTTTGATAAGAATGCGCGTCATTTGGAGATTGTTGCCCAAATGATAAGACTTTCCAGTTAGGTATATTGGACACAGAAGTGTTACAAACAGGAAATTGAATTTCCAGCTGTAAGGATCCAAATAAACTTGAAATTGTTACATCTCTGAACAATGTTTAAGGTATCTATATTGTAAATACTCCTTATTTATGTAATTAAAGTCTGTGTATAAGTATTTAGTTTTGTTTTACTAATAGATAGATAAATGAAGTTAAATAATTCTTCAATGTATCTTTGATGAATGTAGAACTGTACTTGTAGTTTTCAAAATGTGAAAAGATATCCTACTTAAGTACTGACTTACCAAGTTTTTTTTTTCTAGAAACAACACTAATCCAAAATTCTCAATAAAACTTGCATGGGTTAAAACTGCTTTAGCGTGTGGCTTGTGAGTTGCCCGACTTGGTCAGATTGTTTTTCTAAAACATATAACTGGCCACACCATACTTAGGCTTAACACCTACTGGGAAACGAGGCAGGCGGTTTTGTAACATACAAGTGGCCGTGGAAAATTCAAGTCTTTCTGGTTTATTGTAGATTCAAAATTGTTCCGCAGCTTTGCACCTCCACGACACCTTGACTGTTGTTCTTTTTCTTCCTTCTGTGCCCTTTGTGGATCTCGGTCTGAATGAATTTCTTCCCCTCTAACTCTAACTAATAAATGAGATACAATTTTTAAACCTAGCGTACATGAAAAGGTTTGCATTTCCATGGCTGGTTGTACACTGCAACGCTGTATGAACTTAGATTGAATCAAGGTTCGACAAACACAGATCCAGGATCAGTTACTATTAATGGTTTCACTCTAGAGAGTTTGAAAATCTGTGGGGCAGATGCTTGAACTAGGCAAATACAAATTTGAGAATGTGACTGAACAGAAGAAAAACTGGTTTGAAAAGAATAGAATACAAATATTTGGTTTGGGCAGCATTCGTCACCCATCTCGCATATTCTTAAGACGAAAAGTGCTTAATTTAATTCGCAGCTCCTTAGTGAACTAGGTCGCTCTTTTAATTAGTCAGGTCCCATCTCAACCAGAAAAAGGGCAAATCGTTCACTCACTTTGCTGTAATAGGGAAGTGACTTGCTTGGGCGGCGCCACAATCGCACTCTCGTTATTATAAGTTGATCTTATCGATCAAACTAAGGAAAGAGGTTTCTGGGAACTAGTTTGCGTAGTTGGTCTGTGGGATTGCTCTAACTACCTAGTTTTATTTATATTACTCACGTAAGATTAAGCCGGTCATTCCGGCTAAAAACTGCCTAATGCAGTTGAAACTATAGTCGGAGTGACCGGCTTAATCTTACGTAAGTAATTCCCGTGTAATATAAATAAAATGTGTGAAAACCACGCCAGCTTCTGTACTACCTAGTTTGTTCGTGAACTACACACTACTACCTGTCATGACTTACGGTGCTGATATGTTGACACAGTTACAGTGGTCCGTAAGTTCAAAGTTGCTCTGAAAGCTACGTTAATAGCTATAATTAGCGTTTCTCTGAGGGTTCGTATCTGGAATAAATAAATTCACCAGAGAACCAAAGTCACCAACATACCTTAATATATTAGCAAGCTGAAGTGGCAGTGCCGCTCATATCTTTTGCAGAACCAATAACTGCTGCTGGGGTAGAGTTCTAGAGCAGAGACCAAGAAGGGAACATAATGTAGGACACTCTGAGACTTGATGGAGCAACGATGCAGGTAAGGCAGCTGGCAGTGGGTAGAGCTAAAGGCTGTAAGCTTTTTAAACAGAATAGATCTACGTTTGGCCACCAACTCACCATAGTAAGCCACGGTGTGGCCGAGGATGGAACACGTTTATCTAGAAGAAATCTATTCACTCTAGCCTTGAAGATGCCTAGATTGCAGTTCTCAAGAAACAAGGAGGCCGGCGGGAAGATCTGACTGCGGCTTTGGTGTACATGTTGGACCATTAATTTGTAGCCCCGATGAGGGAAGTACAGGGTAAACCAGGGTAAGTACAAAGTATCCTGGTGTGCCCCTGGTTTGTTATTTTATACCTACTTTACAAGAGTTTGTGATTAAATCCAATATATCATTAATCTAATACAAAAAAATTATAATGAAACAATTAATAAAAAAATTATAAACACCACCGTCCAGAGATTCGTCTAATAGTTTTGAAGTTGAACTTCCGCAAAGTAACGCTGATGATTCATTCAATCTTTCACTTTATTTTTATTTTAGGCATAGTACGAAAACATTCGAAACAGTATCCTAGCAAGTTGTGTATAATATTTTTTTGTATCTTTTACTTCTCATATTATACGAGCTGCCGGCCGCCTGATGTTAGCTGTTCTAGTTTTTGGGCTCCGTACCCAAAGGGTAAAAACGGGACCCTATTACTAAGCCTACAATGTCTGTCTGTCTGTCCTACCTTTAAACAGCTAAGTTTCTGTTCATTACCAAGTTATAACTGGTAATTTCGCTATTGAATTTTGTGGTGGTACGGAACCCTCAGTGCGCGAGCCCGACTCGAACTTGGCTGGTTTATTTATTGGAGATAAATTGATTGGCTAACAAACCACCGACCCCCTGATTCTACTAAACAAATTGTCTTTAAATTGTAATTGTTGCGATTTTAATTGTTAAATATCTGCCTCAAAATTTATAGTTTTTAATATTTTTTTTATACTAAGTTATAATATTAGGTGGTTGTATTTTTCTAGTATAAAAAATATTTACAACTGTCAATTTTGAGGCAGTTATTTAACAATTAAAATCGCAACAATTACAATTTAAAGACAATTTGTTTAGTAGAATCGGGGCCCTGATGGTAAGCGATGGGCTAATTGTTTTAACTATCATGACATGTGAGTTAGTGGGTTCGTAACAAAAACATTGTTTGCTAAGCCCTGATATCGTGGTCACCCTGGTAGCCGGCCAGGGGCTCGATTTTTGAATCGCTCGTATGATTTAATGTTTTAATAAATAAATAATAATAATAAATAATTTCGCACGAAAATATGCGAAATGAAAGATTTTATATTGATAGAAAGCAAAGCGTCTGCGAGTGATAGGTTTATTTAAGTCATGGAGGGAATTCGGTATGCTAAAAAAAATTTACCTATGCCAATTCCAAAACCATTTCGAGATTTTATGTTACTAACCCTTATTTTTCTACTCTGACCTTTTAAAACGATAAGATGCCATTTATTTTAACATAAAACTAAGAAATCATTCGACTTTCATTGACCTCTAAATGACGTCACATTGTAGCATTTTATTTTCTGTGCCTTTTAAGAATAAAAATATTATACATTTGACACACTGTTCGTCACACAGAATAGAATATTTTTTCATTTCTGTGGTTTGACTGTCTGGTTTTTTTCAGGGCTGCCAATATGGGGTGCTTCTTTAGGCTTCTCAACGCAACGAAATTTTGTGCTATATGGTGACGTCACATAATTTCTATTTTCAAAAAAATTTTGTAAAATAACTACTCAATAGAAAACAAAAATATTGAAATTAGTTTCTCAAAATAAACTTATCTACGAAATAAAAATATAAAAAAAAAATACAAAAAAAAAAAACTTTACATACCGAATTGGGACAGGCCTATGTCCAGAAATGACAAAAAATAAATAAAGGCTAAAGAAGATGATTATTTAAAAAATGCGGCTTTTGTTTTGGATTTCATTCGAAAGCCAGTCATTTCACATGATATTTTCGTGTGTATTTATACGAGCGATTCGAAAATCAAGCCCCAACCCGGTCGGGTGATGCGTCGATTTCTCCGAATGAGATTAATAAACGCACGCGGGAGACGGGGAGGGGGACATCGCGGCTAATGACACGCGCTGCTGCAGATATTTTTTTATCGCGAATTTAAAACATAAACTGGTTGCGGCGGTCCGACCACAGCTTGAGAAATAGTACGTAGTCCGGCAGCGGTCCCCCCGTCCCCGCTTCCGACGTCCTTTGTCGAGCCTGCAGGTCTGCATAGTTCACCGCTCCCGTCTGCGCTCGCGCCGAATCGACATTATCACCCTAATCAGGTCTCTGCAAGTCTGCGACTCATTGTGTGAGACAAACCTACGTTTATACATTTAAACAACTAAATGTCACATGATTGAAACTTAAATTATTTATTTCTCAAACCAGGGTGTAACATGTTTTAAACGTTTATCGGGACTTATCACGTATTATTTAAACAATTTAAATTATTACAGTCTGATACAATAATAAAGTTAATATTCGCCAAAAAACCAGAGTCACCGACATAGCTGTTAAAATTTGCAAGTTGAAGCGGCAATGGGCAGGCCACATCGCTCGAAGAACCGATAACCGATGGGGAAGAAAGGTTCTGCAGTGGAGACCACGAACCGACGACATTGTGAGAGTCGCGGGTATCCAGTGGATGCAAAAGGCGGGCTGTCGTTCAGTGTGGAGGTTAAAGGGGGAGGCCTATGTTCAACAGTGGACGTCTTCCGGCTGATGATGATGATGATGACAATAATAAAGTTGGTTCGCCATGATTTAACCAAATGGTATGCAAAATTAAAAAAAAATACCTAAAAGATAATGCCTTAAATTGTGCCATACTAATAATTAAATATGTATCTACCTACTTACTACTTTTATACTGGATACTATGTATAGATAATATATCTTCATACCAAAACAAATCATACTAGTATGTAAAAAACTGAACATTGCAAAACGATATTAAATTTTCATATAATTTACACAAACATTAGATACAAGATGCAAGTTTTAAAATGTAATTTAGATCACAAGTGACACCGGAACTGGTCGCTTAGTTCATATAAAATTATAATGCTCTACATTTCACAGCAGACGAGATAATCCGATTCCTAATTCGCCTAACTGTCATCGGCTAACATGCATATAGTTATACAGGTAAAATGTAACTGTATTTGAAACCTGTCTGCCTAATTATATACTTGCGATCTAGCCAATGACCACCAGAAGACCTAACAGTGTTAAACTATATCTTAATGTTTCTAAGTTCAACAATTGTAAACGTAAATATATGTACGATTTCAACGGATAAGTCTAAAATAGCGGCGAATGAAATGTGCGCGCGCGTTGATGTCTTTTGTTCGCTACGAGCTAATGTCACTCACGCGCCGTGTCGCGCATGCGCTCTGCAGTCTACCATTGCGCATCAACGCATCATACAGGGACAGACTCCAGATCCACGCCTAGGGCTGTCAATAAAGACAAGATCGGTCGTCGACGGGCACTTAGCATCGGTGAAGGCTAGAACTCGGCCGCTGACCGGTTGTGCGTAACGTTCTCGCGCGATTTCTCACCAGTTCCCACTGATATCGAGTGGCGGCAGACAATAAATCCGGTTCGCTGCAGCGGCTGCAATTAAACTAGTGTCGCGCCGGGTTCGGGTTCGCTCACCGTGCGAAAGTGATGCACGCGGCAGCGTTAGACGATACCCTGCCGCAACACAACCACATAGAGCATCAATTTCAGTACCATGCATTCTTAGAGATTTTTCATCAAATTAACTCTTTTGTAATAATCTTTTTACTAATTAAATATCTTTATACGATGAAAATCGAAAGTAAGAGATACCTACCAGTAAGTGATAGGGAGTGCGAGGCCTGGAGAAACACTCGTAACATAACCGCGGGAGTGCAGACGTAAGTTATTGGTTTCAGATTTATGAGTGGAACAGAGGCAATGTCCTTACACGGGGCGGTTAGTAAAAACTGGCAGGCTGTTTATTATCGTGGTGTGGTGCGCGGGCGCAGGCTGGCGGCGGGCTGGTGGTGTGTCAGTCCGCGCGCAGCCGTCGGCGCAGACGCCCGCGCCTCCTGTCGCGCCCATGTCGCGCTAGCGGCGCGCCCCCATGGTGTACCCCGAGAGCGCGTCCCGCTGCTGGGGCGCGCCCGACGCCGCGCTCACCCCGCTCTACGACGACGTTTACAGAGGTCAGCTGTCACCTTGCAACCTCCGCTATGCGAATCTAGAGTTCTTTGTCTCAGTGTTGGCGAACCTGTCGCTCCCTTATTTATAGTCCGACGACTGCATCCGACCCCCTTTAGTGTCCTTTACTCGCTTCACTTTGCATATTCCCACACTTCTAACAGTCGATCTTCTTTCGTGCCTCGCGTTCTATTGGTATTGATACACTCGTCGTTTCTGTTAGTGTTAATTGTACACCCATTAATTCTTTGTATGTATACCACACATTTACATACATGTCTATTAAGTGTTATTAGTTATTAACGACCCGGTCGAACCTCTCAGAGCCTCGAGATGTTCAAGAATGCTGTTCTATAAGTTAGTGCCAACATAAATTTATTTAGCAAAGTATGACAAACCCAGCGGTGAAAGGTAGGTGGATTAATCTAGACTTCTAGAGAATTCCATTTTGCATGATAATTTTAATGTCGAGCTAAAACTTTGTGTTATAAGTATCAAACTGTAATTAGCGTCAAAAAATCTGCAATTCAAATAAGATTTCAATAAGAAGAAGCCTAGTTTGCGTTGAATCTCAGGATTGAGAAGCTTGGTCTTATTAGAAAAGTTTTGTTTTCTCTTTGTAAAGTTTTGCTAGTTTTCTGTTTTGTTATGGTACAAAAATCAGCTGATCCATTCCCATTCTCTATTCACGACGGTGTCGGTTATATTTACCATCGCTTCATGACTTGCATTATTGAACATGTCTAGCTGCCTGTTTCAGAGCTTCGTATTACTTACATGTATCATTAAATTTGACTGTAATTATTGTTATAACTTAGGTTATGCGCAATATAATTGATAATTTTGCCATTATAGTGTCGTATTTCGTTTTATAATTCACTATCGCGTTACAAGAATATCATATTCGGTCCCCGCTGAGTTTGGTAGCTTCGTCTCAGTGGTTATAACGTCGATTACTGTTGAATTAATTATTACATTAATGTGTGATGACTTATTTTGTTTATTAATTACTCAATTTATGAATATGACTATTAATCTTCGAATTAAGTAGCTAAGATAGAGTTAATAGTCATGAATTTTAAACATAAAAATGCTTTTGTGTCATGATTCGAGTCAATGAAATTTTAATGTTCTTTTGAGCTCGTTATTTGTGAGAATTGGCACGGTTGAAGGCAGACGTTGCACTGTATCTAATCTCCCGACGAATAAAGTTTTTATAATGACATTACTGCTATATCCATACAATGGCGCAGTCCGGAATTGTCTTTATAATGTTACACTCGCTGTATAACCTCTCGAACGGTTGTTTTATTGATAATTGGGAACAACGGCTTATGTCGGTGCTTTAAAGCTCAATTAAACCTTGAAAATTGAACTGTCTTTAGGAAATTCAAATTGTGATTTTATAGTAGGTACGGGCTGGTTTACGAGCGCCTATAAACTTGCTATACTGAGTGTAGGCAATGTTGAGCACTGAGGGCGAGCGTTGGACGCTAGTGCCGCGCCCGGCCCGCCAGCCGCCACCTTGCCTGCCTCGAGAATCGCTCCCGACCAACGAGCTAGACTTTCCAATTGACCTAGCTTTCATTACTGCGTCCCGTGTCGTAAAATAGAAATTGCTAGAATTTAACTTGCACAGTTTATATTCTAATTTATGAACGTCCATCAGAAGCCCATGTTTATGCTTTTTAATTATGCGTTGTAAAATATCGCATAATTTTAATGCTGGTACTAAAATTCGTACTGAATCTTCGATTAGCACTGAGGCGCAAGTAGTACTTTCAAATAACGGTAAATGAGGAGCAGCACTTAGTATTTTACTAAATGTCATACCTAATACTTTGAAGCCTATTTAACTTTTCATAAAAGGGTTACTAAAGTTCAACGCGAAATTAATATTGCTCTTTAAAAAAAGTCTCGTACACACACACACACAAAACTCTTTATTAAAATACCACAAAACAAGGATAACATAAACATAGCAGCGGCGGTGTATGGCTTGTAGCTTGATATAAATGTTTCTTAAATGTTAGAAATACAGTACAGTATTCATATGAGAGGGAACCAAACAAGGGAGATATTGGTAATTAGATCTGGCGGGTGAAAACGCATCTGGCCTAAATCAGGCTTGACTACAGTTCCAGCTAGTCATAATCATTATTTCAGCTTATCATGTTCCCACTGCTGGGACTCAGCCTTCTCTCAGAGAGAGAGAGAGGATGGGCCCTAATCGACCATGCTGGCTCAGTGCATGTTAGTGAATGTTGTATGTATTTGAACTTTTTGAGAGGTTCTTGAACATACCAGTTTCCTCACCATGTTTTCCTTCACCGTTTTTGAGCGATGGCATCGATAATGCACATAATTTATTTAGGTACTAAATAAGTCGCTGGTACAGGGCCGAGGTTCGACCGGGTGCTGTCAGATTGTGCTACTGCTCGGCCACTATCGCTAGTACAAACTTGTAATTGAGGGCTAAAACCGTATTCTTACATTTATCAAGTGCCGAAAGGCATGCAGGATGATGCACCGTTAAGGTGTGCGACGTGCGTGCGCAGTGCACCGCTGTCTACTGGAATTTGTAGTGAAGCATTCTACAAAACTGCACATTGTTCCTGCGTCGCTTAGAAACGTGGTCAACAAAGCACATACTGTTATGGGCACTTTGTTTTAACACGATGCTTGACGTGATGATCTATAAATAAACTAGCTGCACCCCTCGGCTTCACCTGCGAGTTAAAATTGTCGCTGGGTTTTCTGAAATTTTCCAATTTTCTGTGCATTTTAAAAAAAAATCTTTCCTTTGGAACCTTCAACAAAGTTAAAGAAAACTTTGAAAAAGATGAATGAAATCGGTGAAGTCGTTCTCAAGTTATGGTGTGACTAAAGTAAATAGGGATACATTTTTATAAATATAGAATAAAATAATGCTCTGGACATTTTTGCACACACGGTCATATGACACCAAACTAAGCAAAGCTTGTACTATGCCTGCCAGAGACTGATATATTTACATACATATGTATAACAATTTAATTTTTAAACTATAGGTGTGTAATGATCTTTAGGAAACGTTATTTTTTCGGGATATAATCAATTATTTATTATTATTAAATATACTTAGTCTGTAATAATTCAGGGTATAAGCTATTCCCATACTAAATTCTTTCCAAATTAGTTTAACTAGACTAAAGCCATCCATACTAAGCAAAATGTTACTTAAGAACGCTCACATAATATTTGACGAAAAAAGCAACAAAATCTGTATTTTTGGCGTTCTGATTCCATCAATTAGAAAAATCTATAGAAAATTTTATTTCAGTAATAAAAAGATAGGTATTTTTCAAAATTTTGAAAAAACTCATAACTTATTGCCTCCAATTTACAAAAGTAGTTTTTCGTAAAACTAAGGGAAAGTTTTAGAGTGTATTTCGTTAAGTTACTGAAATTTGATTTGAAAAACAGTTTGAATGCTATTATTTACTTGTTTTATATTAGTCTTGACAATTACGGCTTTATTTTTTCGTTTTATGCCCGAAAATCCAGATAAATACTTAAAATTGAACGATGCATTTAGTAATAGTAAACTAAGGATATTTTTTTTCGTGAATTTAGGCAGACCATATGTTTGTAAATTAATGGATGGTAAGTATTTTTTTTTAATATGTATGTTAGGTTAGGTGTAGGTTGTAGGGGTCTGTTATACCTAATTATAATTTTATTACGATTTTTTACTATATTTCAGGGTTGGTCCCGTAGTTGTTTGTTCTGATGGGTGTAATGAATTCCTTTTGGCTCAGTACACCCTTTCCATGCAGCCCTGTATAGTATAATTGACAAAATACCCAATTTGAAAGCCTTATATCGTTTAATTTAAACACAAAAGCCCCGTAATAAGTAACATCGTTGTAATTATTGTGAAATATCGCCTCCCTGATTGCGTCGTTGGCTGCGCCTCCGTGAGAGCGGTTTCATAAATCGTTCTCGCTGGAAATGCTTTGTTCTAAAATTATACATACAAGTATATCACATCGTCGTAGATATATAAATTAAATCGAGTGACTATAGTTGGTAGTTTGATGTCGAACGGGTGACATATAGACAAATTATCCTTTTTTTTAAACCTATTCTGTCCCACTGCTCGGCAAAGGTCTCCCCCATTTCCTTTCACTAATCTCGGTCCTCCGCCACCTCTTGCCAACCTCTCTGGAATTAATCAAGAAAGAATAAAATAGTTATTTATGATACAAGTGCGGAAAGTTGGTTATTAGAAACGAGTAGACGAATGTAAGCCCGAGACGAAGTCGAGGGCTTACCATAGTCACGAGTTTGTAATAACCAATCCGCACGTGTGCCATACAACGTTTTACAACACATTTGCGAGAAAAAAAGGCTACAAATGAAACAATTTTTGTTTATAACTTAATATCAGTCACAACAATAGTTTCTATAATATAATAAGAAAATGACGCGAACATGCAAATAGCGCCACTATCACGTGGTGAAAATTAGAACTACATCTTTCGTCTCATTTTCTCTTTAGTATTAAACTGAGACAAACGTATTGAGCAAAAGCGCTTCCAAGGAGGTTTGATCATTCAGCTTATTTATTCTCGTAATATGAAACTCTTTTGTGGAATTTTTATGTAATTATGATGGAAATTAAAAAAATACCGTAAATCACACGCACGGTGCTATACATCTGAGCGTGCGGACAAATTCATTTCCGCACGCTCCGTTGTATGATCCGTAATATTTAACTTTCGAACGATGTATACAGGCTTCGTAAGTGCACTTTTTGAGCAAATGTGTTGTAAAATAAAATACATTACCCCAATAATGTATTTTATTTCTTACTCTTCTCTCTTTCACATTTTGAACTCGATCGAAAAAGACAAAAGACGGAGTAACTATTCCAAGCCTACTCCGCGTTTATCAATAAGGGGGTTAGTGTCTAACTCAGATCAAATAAATAAGGGAGATATGGCAAGGTAAGCGTAGCGGGTGCGAACGAATCTGGCCTAAATTGGGCTGGATGCTTTTAGTCAAGATTACCCAGCACTCGACCTTTTCGCCCTTTTTTGCACGTAGACTTTTAGTTAGTTCATTCGTATAATGTAAATTGCAAATTTCGAAAATGACATGCAAATACGATTAGTTATAATAAGAAAAAAAATTGTATATATAATTCTATAAGTAGCTTGTACCGGATGTTCTCGATATCTCAAATTACTTACTTTATTCTGTCTATCTTTACCCTTAACAGGCCACCGTGGTCAACAAGGCCTATAGTTGATTAAACTTTAAAATACATCATGCAAAAGATAGTGGGTGCGTGTGGTGTAGTTGGTCCCAACTTAACTCCGTAACGGCTCAATGGATTTGGATTTAATTTGCTGTGAAGGGTACTTTATACCCTGGATTTATACTTATCTAAGGTTAAAGTGCCTTTCATGAAAGAAGTCCCCCAGACGCGGCGCTGTCATCGCTTATTGATGAATCACTATCAGTATCATTTCTCGAGCAGCACTTTCAACAACTTTACGCATTGTACACGACTCTTTAACGATGGCAAATTACAAATCTCACTAGCATCTAAACACAGTAACAACACCTGACAACTGTCTTCTTTCATAAAAAGTACTCTACATTTTATCTCGATTTGTTTTCGTTCTAATGACTAGTTGGTGTTGATTTTGTTGTACTTACTATTTAACTAAACTAAACTTGACAGTTAAAATTGTATGACATCAATGACATCAGTGTGATACTAATTAAAATGTTCTGTAAGATTTTCGGATTGACGCGGACGTGACGTAGTTTACTGTTAAAATCATAATTACTCTGCAAATTTTTATTTTATTCATTCAAATTGTTATTTGAAACTCACTTGCTAATTAGAAGTCATAATAATAACCACACCTGTGTGCTCGCCTTATGAAAAACCCGAGTGATCAGCGACGGGTTAATCGTGATCATGAATCATTCACTTTAATGATCAATCTATGAATGTGGATGAGATTAGAGATCAATAAGCCTTTAAAATTTGTGAAAGTATCATAATTAAGCATCGTTTTTGCTTGAGATTCTGCGTTGGTAGCTGATTTGTAGCACGCTCGGAGAAGTCAGACGGGAATAGTTTTTCGAACAACAATTTTCCGCTTCGGCTGCGTTGGCAACTATAAGTTTCGCAAACAGATGTGAAAGAGTATTTTGTCTTCTCGCCATACTGGCTGTTTGAATTTCGAAAATTTAAATTTAATAGCTGTTATATGCTGTTATATATTTTATTTTAGAAAAATGTAAGTGACGTGATTCTTATTTTCTTAAAAAAGGAAAGAGGTATACCGTGCGACCCGTTTTCTAAATATATTTTTTACGTACTTTACTATTGTCTTCATTTAACATTTGTGTACCGATTTACATACTTTAAGTAACAAAAAAAACATATTTTTTTCAACATCTAATCATATCCTTAAAGTCATAAAATCTCAAGCCCGGAGCAGAACTGCAAGACCTCTGGACACCGTGAGCGACTACTGTGTACATAGAGAACGTTTTGATTAAAAATTATTGGCAGTGCTTGTAATTTTTTTATAACATTTCTATAGACTACTGCCATCTAGTCTACTTGCGGTTACCAATGACTAAAGAATACCAGGCGGTTACAGACACAGTAAAGTCAGTAAAGTGTTCGAAATGTCAGGTATTAAAATAATGTAAAATTCACGCGATAAAATTCGTTCAAAGTGTTTAATTTTAATACGAACATGTCGTTGGCTGTCCGACGTTTCGTTCAAAAAAGGAGTTGCAGACATTTTGAATTAATTTTTGATGAACTGCCCGAACATCCGAACAATGTGGCACTTCGTTTAATTTTGCGAGAGCGCTTTTGGGACCTGAGTCCATTTTAAGTATTTTGATTTTACTTTGCGTATTAAAGGTGGAGCTGAAGCTTTAAAATGTGCATACTTTCTCACTGCACAAACGCTCGATAAACTAATCTATTTTTATCTGTTTGTCTAATGAGTAGCACTGGACAAACATTCCATAGCTTGATAGAGACTTCTACGAGGTGAACGTTGTCGCAGCTTTTGTGACCTCTTTAAGGCTTTTTTAAACTGTTTTGGATCCATTGAATACCTATTATACAATGAAGACTTCAAGACTATACCTACCTGTACAAACTTAACCTAAAACGTAGAAAATTTGCAGTTAAAACTGAGATTGAATGTCCTCATCAAAATTTGCTGAAGGGAACCACAAACTAAAACGTTATCTGGGTTTTTTTGTGTTTGTAAATTATTTCAAAAAGCATTCAATCAATTTCGGTTTGTATAGTACCACCTCTGAAGTAAGTCATGCCAAATAAAATAAAACATCTAAATAAATTCATAATTGCCGGAGTAATCGTGTATCAAACATTAAAAAGTCGAATTGAGAGCCTCTTCCTTTATTGAAGTCAGTTTCGGTAAAAAAAAACTGTAGGTAGGTACCTAATACGATGACAAGATGAAGACAAGCTGTTGATGATGATTAAGGCTCAAAGTCCGCTGAACAAGCTTCGTACACAAACAAACACAATTAATAACATCTTGTAAAACGGTATAAACGAGCGGGAATACAGTCTCCAGTCTCCAAGAGGCTGCAAACACAGAGATTTAGTACTTGTCAATATTGAAATGCATTTGTTGGTACGCTCCAAGGTGGGAGCTATTTTTAGCGCGCCCCACCGCAGGCTCCGGCCTGACTCATGCGCTTGCGCAGTGCTTTATTGTTGCTATTGTACACTACACGCATACTGAATAAACCTAGTTGCGTTGGGAGTCTCTTTTGTGACATTTTAAATGAATTAAATCCTAACTAATATTATAAAAGTGAACGTAACTCGTGTCTCTGTCTGTTTTTCTGTCTATTTACTTGTTTTTTCGACTAAACGGCTAAGCTGATCTTAACGAAATTTGGCGGGAAGATAGAGTGCATATCCATGAGGCCATACATAGAATAATTGCAGTGCTAAAAATATGCGAGGTATACTACAATTTTGTCTCTTTTTAACATCAGAGAGAAAATAAGATATCGTTAGTTCCCTTTTTGACCATGTTACGGATACGGGGTTGGGGTTTAACATGGGGTTCTTCAAAAGGAGAGTTAATAGAGTCCTTACTTAAGTGTCGGCAACGTATTTGTAATGCCTCTGGTTTTACAAGTACCCATAGGCGACGATGACTGCTTACCATCAGGCGGCCCGTCTGCAAGTTTGCCATTTATGGCATTAAAAAAAAGTATCGTTATCAAAAAATTCGTTTCACCACGCGGTTTCACCCACGTGGACCTTTCCTCGGGAGCCTAAAAAGAAATCTGGAATAACAACATAATTATTCCTCTGTTGCGGCGAAAACGAAGACCAAACAGACTTCCACATTTATTATATTATTATTTTAAAAAATTGTATGTTCAAAGATACGTCTAATCTAACGCCGTCGCTCATTAAATACTAACCCGAATCGAGAAAAAAATTACATTGAATTGTGTGCCTTAATGTCATGTGCCGTATAGTAGAATTTCATATATCAAACATCAGCCTTGCAAATGTTCTACAAAATAATGACGTCTTGAACTTCGCAATGAAACGTGACACCGAACACATTTGGTATAAATAAAGGCTGTATTCCTACCAAATAAATTGGCTTACCGACATGTTAACTGATACGAAGGCTCATAACGTAATGTTAGTTATACATGTTTACGATTTGATACGTCTCTATCACCGAGCTTTCCATTCCTGCTTTACAAAAACTAACTCTATGCAGTTGGTATATAGAGTAAAACGAAAACTATGATATGAATCGTTGGTCAAGTCCCGGCAGGCTCTGAGCAGAGGCTGATGGCAAATTAACATTTATGATACTTACATCAATATCGTTAGGATTTAGTATGAGATTAGGGGTTCTATTAAATACTGCATAGTGTTTCTTTTGGTTTGGATTAAGGACTTTTTAGGGTTCCGTACCTCAAAAGGAAAAAACGGAGCCCTTATAGGATCAGTTTGTTGTCAGTCTGTCAAGAACCTTTTTCTCAAAACGCGTAAAGCTATCAAGTTGAAATGTATATCAAATACTTGGGTTTAAGGTTTCTTTCAGCTGTGAAAAAATCAAACTTGTAAGTCAACGCAATCAAAAGATATGACCATTATATGTCGCATATTTTCACATACATATTTTGCGATTTCACAAGGAAATCAAAACATATAGGGTACTTCCCGTAGAGCTAGAATCATGAAATTTGGCAAGGTTTTACAGCACATATAAAGGGAAAAATCTGAAAATTGTTAATTTGAAGTTATATCATATAAAAAATATTGTTTTGCAATTTCAAAATTACATTTTGTAGCATTGTGGTATGTATGGAAGAACCTTATTGTCGACTAAAATGTTAAGTTTATCTTTAATTTTTTTTTGTTGTTGTTTTTGTTTGGTCTCGCGCTTTGAGGGTTCCGTACAACGAGTGCGCGGCCTACTCGTACTTGTCCGGGTTATTTCCTTGCAAAAAGGTGTCAGATGACCAGAAAAACAAGAGAGCTATGATAATTAAAATAAATAAATATTCGGGACATTTTTTCACACACGGTCATCTGACCCCAACCTAAGCAAAGCTGTGATATGGTTGCAGTTAAGTTAAAGCAGTGATATGGCTGCCAGAGACTGATATACATACACATATAGTTTTAAACACATACTTAAATAGATATTGACAACCAGATATTAGAACAAACACAAATGTTCATCACATAAATGTTTGTCCTAGGCGGGAATCGAACCCACGCCCCCAAGCGCAGAAAGCAGGTTCACTATCAACTGGACCAACGTCAATATATAATAATAAATTATCAACAACGGGGAAGAAAAACATCGTGAGGCAACCGGTATGTCCAAGAACCTCGAAAGTTTAAAGACATGTGACGTTCACCAACATGCACTGGGCCAGCATGGTGGATCAGGGCCCATCCTCTCTCTCACTCTTTCTCTCTGAGAGAAGGTCTGTGTCCCAGCACTAGGAACACGATAGGCTGATAATGATGATGACAAAATTGTAACATAGTCGCAAAGTTTCATTCAATTATTTCTTAATTAATACAAACATTCTAAACTATGTAACAAGATACATTAACTAACATAATTTTCCCTTATTGTCATTATTAACTCACGTTACATCGTATTTCACGAACTTCTCCTGTTGCTTACAGATTAGTAGTCTAACTTTGTTATCTTAACGTAATTTACAGACAGCACGAGAGATAAATAAATGTACTCTAGAAACTGAAATGCTTACGTTTTATTTATATGGGGAACTACAGAAGGGCATTAACTGAAGAAAAAAAGTTGGCGGTCTCGGGACGCCCGGCAGATGTGAAGCATAACGGCATAGGAGAGCGTCATGTCGTTTGCCGTCACGGCATACGAGTTGGTTTTACTACCAATATATATTTCACATCAAAAAAAGTCATTCATTCATTCACTGACAGACAACACATACCCTAAACCGCTTAGTATGGAAGCATGAAATTTTTCACAAGTATTTCTTATTTAATGAAGGATTAAAAAAAACCTTAATGTATTAAATAGGGGATGATAGTTTATATAAAAGCTCGTAATTTTGAAGTTATAAATATGAAAATTGGTATTTAGGCTTCTGTTTATAAATAAAAGTCAGCTGTATAAGCGTTTTTCAATTCAATTCAATTCTTTATTTCTGCCTCTTGATATTGTCTCTATGTTCTTAGGTCAATTAAATACATTAAATTTAACAGTTATGCAGCTATACAACGGCTTTGTATACAGTGCAAAAATAATAATAAGTAATTGACATATTTTATAAATAACCAGGTAGGTTGGAATTTCGTCCCTTAAAAGCGAATGAAAGTTTATATCAAACTGCGTAAATTTGAAGTGACAAACACGAAAGTTGGTATTTTGGCTTCTGTTTATAAAAAAAAACAGCTGTATAAACGGTTTTGGTAACTCATCCCTTAAAAGAGTTAAATAGGGAATGAATGATGAGTTCTAATAGAGTTAGAGTAGTTAATAGAGTTCTAAAGGGTCGGCAACGTATTTGTGATGCCTCTGGTGTTACAAGTATCCATAGGCGACGGTGACTGCTTACCATCAGGCAGCCCGTCTGCTTGTTTGCCACCTATGGCATAAAAAAAAAAAAAAAAAATGAAAGTATACATGAAAGTTCGTCATTTTGAAGTTAGAAACATGGAAGTTGATAGCCCTCGTGGGTCCAGTTGGTAGTGAACCTGCCTTCTGCGCTTGGGGGCGTGGGTTCGATTCCCACCTAGGACAAACATACATGCGTGAACATTTGTGTTTGTTCTATATCTGGGTGTTGATTTCATTATCGCAAAATAAACATTTCTGTATTTCAATATCTATGTTTTAAACGTTTATCGGGACTTATCACGTTTAAAACATGTGTTCAATTCGCGAAAGTTTAAAAATTACTATTTCAATATCTATTTCTGTATGTATTTAATTAATAAATATATATGTATGTATATCAGTCTCTATAAGTTTGGGAACAGCTGATCGTGCGTGAAAAAAATGGCCCGAATATTATTATTCCATAATTATTTAACTGATGGGAAATCGGATAGACAGCTCAACCCTAGTAAAAATACGATGTTGCCTCAGGCTAACAAGTGATTCCAATCTAACTTAAAGTTCTAATTAATGTCAGTACGTGTCCAATAACACTTTTCTTATTGTCTCGATAAAGGCGAAAACCCTGTGTTAATGTGTTTTAACCCCCGACGCAAAAAGGGTGTTATATCTTAAGTTTAACGTGTTTATCTGTGTGTCTGTGTATCTTTGTATCCGTGTATCTGTACGTTTGTCTTTGGCATCGTAACTCCCTAACAGCTAAACCGATTTTGATTTAGTTTTATTTGTCTCTAAGGTGTAAACAGGGTTAGGCATATAGACTGCACTAAGCTGAAGGAGGTATATGTACTCATAATTAGGAACAACTTTTACTAAGGAACCAACCCAGAAATCGAAAAAATATATCTGCTCTTATGAATACAGGCATACAATGGCCTTCTTTCGACTTAGTACAACCTATATGCGTAACCCTTAATAACCAGTAACACAATTGACTAGTTTCCATGTAGCGCTCGTGGTGTAGGATCACCTACCAATCTCTATAGATAAGTGATCCATTTGGTTAGATCTGGGATGGGTGACCGCGAGTGGCATTATCAAGTCAACGCTAAGTACTATATCATCACTCCATAGAGTCTGTTAGATGAATCGTTATCCTTCTCTTCAAAAAACGTGTACCCAACGGTCTAATACTTAGTGTAACCAGTGTTAACTTCAGCTTACAAGAGATAAATATACCGCTAACTTAGAGTGAAGTACTTACATGGGTAATGTTCTAATGTAGACATTTAGCTCTACAAGGGTTGTTACATCCCAATTATTGTACCTAATTATTAGGGTTAGGGCTATTAGCTAAGTAGAGTATTGTATTACCCCCAGCGGAAAAGGCTTAGGCATTTTTTAAGTAGGCTTGCGATTGACCGCCAATATAAATAAATAAAATAAATAAATATTCAGGACATTTTTGCACACACTGTCATCTGACCCCAAACTAAGCAAAGCTTGTGATATGGCTGCCAGAGACTATATACATACATATATAGTTTTAATACATACTTAGAATTGATATTAATCATAACAAATGTTCATCACATAAATGTTTGTCCTAGGTGGGAATCGAACCCACGCCCCCAGATGCCTTATTATAGATGTCTAATCGTGATTCGGATTGTGATCGTGATCACGTGCCATCTCACTTACGCACGTGGTGCGAGTAAGTAGATGCGAACGGGACGGCATGCAATCTCGATCACAATCAAACTTCTATAATAAGCAGGTTCACTACCAACTGGACCAACGGGGCTATCAATATATATATATATATATATATATATAATTATATAATATATATATATACCTAAATGAAACGAATAATGTTTTTTCGGTGTAAAATAAACAGGATTTTGTTTAATCCGGGACAAAAACAGTCTATTCAAAGATTGTATTTTTGAAAATGGTACAGCTTTTATCTAGATCTTTTTGTATCTTAGATATCACATTTCAAAGCAATCCAATAAATCTAGACTATTTGTATAAGTGATTATGTTAGTATTATAGATAAAAATCTCAATAAAAATACTAGCGACTTGAAATGTTATCGACATATTATACAAACTGGAATCTTGTATATTAATTAATATGTATAAAAATTACAATGAACAAAAGACATTCATAATTTTCATTCGTCATTTGTTTGAACAAAGATTATGGACCAAAGCAGTCTTAAAAAATGGCCGAGGAAACGGAAAGCCAACACCGGGCGGTTTTTTTTTTCTTTTCTGTTGGGCAGACCACCTGTAATCGCTATGGCGACAGGAAAGTAGTGGACTACACACACACACAGACTGGCTCAGGACCGAAAAAATGGCGAGCTGCAGAAGAGACCTATACGTAGCAGTGGCTGGAAAATTGTCGATGATGATAATGATTAATCAACCAAAATTTAACCATGTTTCAAAATTGATTACAAGATTATTATTACATTAGTTATTTGCCCTAAACGCAGACCTCGTGACCCGTATATTTTTGCAACTATTCGACCACAGACCTATATCTAAGTAGACTTCACAAGCGGTCCAAACTGTATGAAAACTAAGCGTGCCAAATTGTTCGTACCTAAAAGTTCTTACATGTGAAAAGAAATATACTTTTTCTGTCGGCCAACTCTATTTGGGGTATTCTTACAAATCAGTATTGCACAATTACCCATTTTCATTTCAAACTGACATGTGTTGTCGCGGCACCGATTGAGCAGACTGGTTTTAGCCGGACTCAACTACGACAATTTGTCGTAGTTGTATTGAAAATATGACATGCAAGGTAGGTTGGCTTGTGGCGTGTACTTGGATAGGTCTGAGTATTCGACAGATTTTGCCCATAACCAACTTTTTTTTTTAATGAACTATACTTACCATACTAACTATACTAACTTGTCTGCTAAATTTCATGCAAATCGTATCAACGATACGCAGTTATCACCGTACAAATATACTGAGTATATCCAAACATACAGAGAAATCAATCACAAATTATGAGATACCAAAAATCATTTTGGTCTGTCTAGGTTCCGATTAACACTTCGCTGACGAAAAATTACGAATTGCAATATTACTGGGCCCCGATTCTACTAAACAAATTGTTTATAAATAGTAGTTGTTGCGATTTTAATTGTTAAATAACTGCCTCAAAATTGACAGTTTTAAATATTTTTTATACTAGAAAAATACAGCCACCACTATAACTTAGAATAAAAAAATATTAAACGTCAATTTTGAAGCAATTATTTAAAAATTAAAATTGAACAATTACAATTTAAAGACAATTTGTTTAGTAGAATCGGGGGCCTGGAAGAAAGCAATAGTTATCGTATATAGTATTTTCACCAAAGTACAAAAAACTACTTAAGTTATCATCATCATCATCATAATCAGCCTTTTAGCAGTCCACTGCTGGACTTTAAGCCTACCCCCGAAAGGGTGATTGGCTTAAGTTATACCTCCCGTGAAATATTAAACTGCACAATCACACCCACAAAATCTCTATTATCTCTATATCAGAATCAAATTGCCAGTAGATTAGAAGCCTCGTTCTATCTACTCTAGTTCTATCTAATAGTCAACCGTGAAAAATTTGTTGAGGCTAGGATATTTCTTAACTTGTGTTAAACAATTTACTTGTTTTGTCAATACTAAAAAAAATATATTTTCGTGGGCGATATCAATAAACTAACAAATATTGTGCACTGGTCTGACCTCGTTTTCTAACATACTTACTGTGTAAAGGCTCTTGTTAAAGAAAACAACTCATCTGAAAACTCGTTTAAAATATATTTTGAACAATTTTTGCGTGAGATTCTTTAAATATTCCTAGTATTTTTCATCGCTCGAAGTTTTTGCTTTTTAAATGGACTTGGAGATCTATTCAATTTGTCATTGGAGGTGTTTTTATGAATTTAATTTTAGTGTCTTTTGTTCTTTATTCAGCTAACGGCTTTGTTTGATTTTCTTCATGTTTTTACTGAAAAGCGGTGCTTAGTCGTTTTATTCCCTATTTTCAAAGTATAATCTATTCAAGATACACACTATCCCTATTCCTATCATACAAATGCTTTTAGCATAATTGCCCACAACCATTAGCTCTCGCTTCAATGCTGATTGTAAAAAGAACTAACACAGAAACAGTCTACAGTTTTATACCGCCATTAAACTTTCATAATTATGGGAAAAATAAGCACAGTTCGAATGTTAATCTTCAAAAATCAGCTTTCCAGATCGCATTACAATAGCGAAACTACACCGTGTGAAGCTTTTGTTTATAGCGACCGATATATCTGGTGAGTTGGCCAAATGAGGAAACTAATTATTTTCATGTGAGACTTTATATTTTGTGTAGAGAATACGATAGTGGCTCCCAATAAACCGTACAGATTAATTGGTCGCCCCCGTATCTAACTATGTTTGTTCCTGGGGAACTTTTTATACGCAGTTGGGAAGTGCGGTTCGATGATTGACCAAACAAGCGGTTAATTGCTGGTTTTTGATCGTGCAAGTTATGCGTAAAAGTTTTTGGTTGAATTGGTAAATATGATAAAAAAAATATTTTTACTTACTTTTTAAACTGGTAAACGTAGCAGAGGATGCCATGACTCGTTGAAATGACGATTTACTTGCGAAAAGCCAAACGTTGGGCTGAAAGATCTAAGTCACCACACGCCTTAGTAGAGGCCAATGCTTGTTGCATTGGCCTCATTGGCCGCCATTAAGTAGTCTTTTGTGTGTAAGATCCACCATTCTTCGAATAAGATATGAAATGTATTATATTTTTTGAATAAACATATAAACCTAGATCAAAACTCCGCACATCAGTCATTTCTTTCTATCCTGCATTAGAACCATCTAATGAAGCAACGAAAGAAAAAGATAACATTTACCATGTTGTCGCAAATTATTATTCTTACCTACCTAATAAAGATTAAACACAATTTTCTCAAATATGCTTGGAAATTCTATCATTAATTTGACAATATTATACGAGATAAAATTAAATTGCTGTACGTCAAATACACGCAAGCAGCGGCTGGCAAAGTTAGTATGAAAATACCTATATCCATCGTGTTAACGGGCCGGTAAATTACTATGAAAACCACGTTGTGTATATCTGTGATGAAAACTCTTAATGGACATTTTATTTTACAATAGAAGGAACTTTTCACTCTGTAACATGACAACCAAGGAGGTAACTTATCAAAGATTTTATTTGAATTTCGAACTGGCTTGCAAATAGAAAGTTGTAATAAGTAAAAAAAAAAAAAACATATTGGCGCGTGAAAAATTATTGTTGTTCATCACTGATTTTGGAATGACTGATGAAAATATTTTAACGCCAATACCGAGGTCCGTTTCAAAAATTGTATTTTAATTCTTTCGACCAAATCGAATAAAACTTTCTACAATACATATAAGACTACTAAGTTTGAATCTACGCATTATCCGAGAAAATTACTATACAAACCTTGGCCGCAACTGAGTTTTTACGGACTTACGTATGCTGGCCTCGGCTGCGCCTTAGCCTACATTTTCACGTTCATCTATAAATACTTCAGTTGCCAGCCGCTGCATTAATGTACCGTTCCCGCAACCCCAGGAAGTATGAGGTCTCATACGTCTCCATTATATGAACTTTGCGTGAACTGAAAGTTACTAATTCAGGAACTTGGAAGGAACCTACGAACATTATGTCGAATTGTTACGAGTGCTGAACTCCTTATAATATTAACCACTCGAGGCGTACTTTCACTCCAAGGTGAATATCGATCACTAGCCTCTTTGTTTCCTAAAGTTTGGGGCTAATAATTAAATTTCTTGTAAACTTTTTCAATTAATTTTACTCTGTTTGTGTCATAAAATAAAGTTGAAAGCCATCCTCTTGTTTTTGGGCAAACAAGATTAACAAACAAATCTAGGGTTCTTTTTGTTTGATTTGCTTTCAAAAACGGATCGTTCGACATTAACTAAAGTTTGATATATTCGATTCAAAATATCATGTATAATTTAACTATTTGTACGTAAAAAATTGTTTTACTTAGTTCAAAAATACCTTCGGACCTAAGCAAAAACGCTTAACGCTTCTGAATAAGCTATTTAAAAGTAAAACGTATAAAACAAAATATTCAAAATATTATGCCTTAACAATTTGCATAAAAAAAATTGTTCCCTAACCAGATAATGAAAAACGCACTAAAAGAGATATCAGAAAACCGAGAAAGAAAATTGTTCCTCCATTTTCATTTACCCATTTTCCTCATTCATTTATCCGTCTCCATTTCACACCCATTATGATGTTATGACAAGAATGGCCGCGGGTCCTCCGGTTGATGTCTCCGGGAACAATGTTCACGGGACGAGAGGGTACGCAAAAAGTGTTCAAGATGTTCTGAGAGTCATTGTGTGGTAATAACATTTCATGTCTATAACGCACTGCGGACGATGCTTGCGATTTTTTTGTCTATTTTAAGGGCCAGAATACCGGGTGCGGGGATTTCTCTCGCGCATATGATGTTTTGTTTTTAAATACTCTGTCTACTTTTTTAAAATATGCTTCGGTCATTTTACGACATTGTTATTTCAAAAAGCAAGTGAGGCGGTGTTTCTCATTATAGAAATTTTTTACAGTATGGAAATTTTACATTCAAGATGCTTTGTTAGTTGGTCGTTTTGCCTTTGTTTTGCCACGTGTTTCAGGATTGATTGTGTTGAATTTTGGATGTTTTAAAGGACAAAAGACATTTTGCTTGATTTCTTTTATCTAGATTTCGTCCTTCTGATACGGAGTGAAAATTTTGATTGTTGTTTTTTTTGTACAGGTTATAAATACATATATAAAAATATAAATTCATATCTTCGAAATAAATGCGCAAGCGAGATTGAGGATGCATAAAACTTAATTAGTTTGCATAGGATTGTGTCTTTTTGCGTACCCAGGGAACAACAAAGGCAGAAAAAACCATTAAACTGCTCGAATCTGTCCGCGCTAGGCCAAAACATCCATATCTATAAAGAGGACAAGAGGACAATGTCTTTTGTATTGTGTGTAAATATGATTGTTTCGTGATTCGAAGTGATTAATTTTGGGTGATCAAAGATTTTATTTGAATTTGTAACTGGCTTGCAAATAGAAAGTTGTATAATGTAAAAAAAATAACATATTGGCGCGTGAAAAGTTATTGTTGTTAATCACTGGTTTTGGAATGACCGATTAAAATATTTTAACGCCACCCTAAATCCCGAAGTTCTTAAGTTTAAAAAATTGTACTGCCAGTATTTTAATTCTTTCGATCAAATCAATATTTGATTCAATATTTGTTTTGTGAAAAAACTAGTCTTTAGATGGGAATAGCCAAGACTAAGTTGCTTAGGAACGTTATAATAAGACTGCGGTGCTAATTTCGGAACCTGGTTTGAATCTCGATAGTTCCGAGATCGTATCGGCCACAGTAGGTGAAAGCCCCAGAGCCAGGTCGGGACGACACAATGGCGATCTCTTATTAACCAGATATGAATAGAAAATTATATTAATTCTCAAATGGAATAATGGAGCTATTTCGCAGCCTGTGCTTTGTGCGGATTGAACGAGCTTGTTAGATGTTTGAACTTTGTATTGTGGTGGGATTTTGGGGGAGTTAATTTTAATAGGATATTTATCTGTATTAAAAATGATTTATGCTGGTGCAATCCAAAAGTTTATTATCTTTATAAATTATTTAATTACTCAAAACTACAAAATAACGTCCTGATTTTTAGAAAAATAGGTACAATATAAAAATATGTTTTTGATTGCATCACGTGACTGGACTGCAAACGCTCTATTTATATCGAATGTCCTTATGAAGTCACAGGCAAGTTATATATGCAACAATTGTATAGCGAGTGACATCTTGTTTGCTTATAACGTAAGCCCTATAAATGTCAGACGCGATAGTATAATAATTTGAGTTTTGAGGCTGTATAGTGTCTGCTCTCTTTTGTCAATCACCCATTTACCGACGTTATATGTGTCTCACAACTTTTCTATACGGTTTAAATCTACGGTATATAAAAGCTGCATAGTTTTTACTCTCTTCTGTTAATCACCCATTTACTGAAGGTATATGTATCTCACATCATTATTAAAGGTTTAAGTCTACGGTATATAAAAGCTGCATAAACTCTACTCTCTTTTGTTAATCACCCATTTACCGACGTTATAATTATGTATCTCACATCTTTTCTATACGGTTTAACAGCCCTTTCGATCCTTTTTTATGCATATAATTTATTACATTTCTACTTGTAATCTTTTATGAGGAAGCTTTACAGGATTATCTGTCTCGGCACGTTCATCATTATTAAGTCTTTGTTATTATTTTCTCGTTCTAACATTTATTTTTTTCACTTAAAAAAAATGTTCCTCCCTCTTTCTTAACAGGACAAACCAATTCATAAAAATCAGATTTCGGTGTGAGGAAATGAACTCCTCAGCGCTGAGGGTAGGTAGATATGAGTATGTAGGTACTTATACCTACTGGTTTACGGGCTGTGAATAGGAATGAGAAGTCTGTTTTATTATTACTCATACTGAGTTACAGCCACGTTACATCTGCAGGGTTTACCAAAGTATTCACAAAGCAAAAATATAACTGCGTTGAGAAGGGCTCAATTTTTGAAATCACTAGTACTAGCTACGCGCCACGGTTTCACCCACAAGGAATACTTTTTTTTTTTACGCCATAGGTGGCAAACAAGCAGACGGGCTGCCTGATGGTAAGCAGTCACCGTCGCCTATGGATACTTGTAACACCAGAGGCATCACAAATACGTTGCTGACCCTTTAGAACTCTATTAACTCGCCTTTTGAACAACCCCATGTTGTAACTTCTCGGAAACACCGTAGAAGGTAGCTCATTCCACATTTTACACTCTTTTTCCACTCCTTATAACATCAGCTATCTGCCAGTGAAAGTCCCGTCAAAATCAGTCCAGCAGTTTTGGAGTTCATAGGGAACATACACACATCGATTTATATATATATATACGATTATACGCATTAGAAAACAACTGGTGAAGTCAAATGAGAGTAATGCTGATTTTGCGTATTTTTGAATTATTCGCATTCTGAGTTAAATTTTTTACAAAACATTTCACGCAGCCACCGGTAAACTGGTAACTTTCCCAACGTCAAAAGGAACGTCAGTCAAAAATAAAGCAGACGAATATTTTATTTTGTAGCCCGTGTAAAGTCAAACCTGATTTCTGAAAGCGTTTTAAGCTTATCTGTCAGATTTTCTATTAATCCTTACTTTCCTTACTAATATTATAAAAGCGAAAGCAACTCTGTCTCTCTGTCTGGATGTTTGTTCACTTTTCACGACTAAACCGCTAAGCCGAGCTTAACGAATTTTGGCAGGATGATAGTGTACATCAAATTGACGGACATAGGGTACTTATTCTCCCAGAAAATGCGGGAAAATTGGATAATTACGGGCACCGCGGGATTCAGCTAGTATAATATAAGACAAACTCAAATGGCTGTAACTACTCGTTGCGCTAACAAACAAGGATGTTATATATCAATATATACCCTTAAGGAAACGGTAGAACATCCTTGCTAACAAATGATTTGATTACAGACTAGGTAAAGCTACGATTTCATTGAATTTCATGTATGAAACTTTTGTGATTTTATCAATCCTCGGCATTGATCTATGGTACATTAATTTCTTATGATACTCGGTCCTTTCGTATGAAAATACACTACGAACGTTTTAAAAATCGATCCTGTTGTAGTTTTGATCACAACTGACTACATACCATCAAGTGTCGCTTGTTTGTCCACTATTACATAAAAAATTGCTTAGAGTATGATCTTCATAATTTAACCCCCTATGGTCTGCTACTGGGCATAAGCGTCTCCCAAGGCATGCCCCAAGTCTGGTCAAACGTGGATGTATATGTATTTTTCTTTACTATTTTTTTTTGTTATCTTGAATAAACGGTTGGCTTTTGCGCACATCATGCCTGAGTCTAAGCTATGCTAAAACGCATCGCATATGGGTTTTCGGAATATCACATGAAACAGTGTCGCTTTTTCTTGCCCGCCCAAAGCGGCCGTAGAAAAATAGGCAAGAGGAAATGAGGTCATATAGACCCAATGCACATTCTCTAAAATATATCCGGTAAAAAACCGATAGACTACAACCATGACCTAGAATAGATTATTTCCATTCATATGCCAATCTCATCCACTTCTTACTCTAGATTTTGACAAAATCATCTTTGCTTGACTAGAAATTATTTTATTAACGTTTTCAATAACAAAACTTCATACATATAATTAAATCTCAGAAACATAAATGGAAGTGTTATACTTACAGTTGCCCCTATAGATAGCACTTACACCTTCCTTGGTCGTCCATTTGATGACATTTTATCATCTCGCAGTTGTGTGCCGCTCAATATTGAAGTGTGCGTTTGTAGAACTAGTAAGAATATGTCAGTGTGTGCAATACGTGTTTACCTCGCGTTCAGTTCCGCTCCCTTCAGTTTTTGGCAGACTTTTTTCGATACTAAATCGAGTTTAAATCAAGTCTAAAATATATAATATAATCAAAGCATTAAATTGAAATGTTTTCTGTTGTTAGCTGACGGCGTGTTATCAACAGTGAACGTGGTCGAGGCACTCCAGGAGTTCTGGCAGGTGAAGGCGGCGCGCGGGGGTGGCGCAGCGGGCGGCGGTGGCGCCCTCGTCATCTACGAGTCGGTGCCGGCCGCCCACCCGCCTTACGTCTGCTACGTCACGCTGCCCGGAGGCGCTTGCTTCGGCAGCTTTCAGGTAAACTAAACTGTGTGAGAAGTATATTAGATTATGCCATAAAATATAAGATAAAGAAATATATGGAGGTATACTAGTAGGAGCGGTAGCCTATCTATAATTATGTATATTTTCCTTGTTTCCTGAGAGATATAATCTGGATCTTTTCAAGGCCAAAGTAAATAGGTAAGTAAATACTAAATCTGCATACTTCATCTTCGACCACATCGTTGCTTACCAACAGGCGAGTTGGAGAACAAACGCGGAATTATTCGCGTTAAAAAAAAAACATTCACTGACTGGCTCACCACGAAATCTCAAAAACTAAGCTGTCTTAGCTGTCACTTTGCACAGTACAGAGATCGGCACATTTTTTACTTATAAGTATTACAAAACAAACGCGTATTTTCAAACTGATTTTAAATCATTTGTACTTTTTATGTTATAAATAAAAAGTTACTAACCGGCCATAAATAATAAATTCCCACAAACCATAAGCCATAATTGATTAGGCACATTATTCCTCGAATGCGTGCTACGTCATGCTACGCGGAGTGGCGACGTCATGCTACGCAGGGCGGCTACATCACGCTACGCAGGGCGCTACAAAACGTATTTTTATCACATTGCGTCCCTTTGGTCATAAAGCAGACAAGTGTCAATTATTGTTATGTGTCGCTTAGAGCCTAGAGGATTGTGTTTGGTGTCGGTTAAAAATTCTATTAACTCTTAAGAATTTGTAATTTTAGTTTAAAACTTTCATTTGTTTTTTTTTATTACAAAAACATTTTTTTATATTAGAACGTTTTCTTAGCAGAAAGTTGGTAATAAAATTTACAATTAACGCAAATGAACAAGATTTCCCTGCGGAGACAGTTTGCCATTTGCTTTTCTACCAGATGTAAATCTAGTTAATTTTTTACATTGGCATTATAAAATCTAATGTTTAATCAACAATTAGTGTAAATGGAAAATATTTAAAAACCCCCGAAAAAATATTTAAAGGTCTGATAATTGTCAAACGGCCATACAGATATTTATGAATCATAGCTAAAAACTCTCTATCAAGTCACCTTTCAAACAAAAACAAAAACACTAAGTCAAAATTGGTTTAGTATTTTGGAAGCTACGATGCCACAGACAGATACACAGCTATTCAGATATACAGATACCCAGACACACAGATACACCGATACACATAAATACATAGATACACCATTACTCATATACACACGAACACCTCTCTGTTTGCGTCGGGATTAAAAGAGCCGATGTATCGTAAAATTACAAAAATTTAGGTAATATAATTGTTCATAGATATTATCATATTTTTTCAAATTCATGTTTTTTATTCAAATTAACATAGACATAGACATAGACATAGACATAGACATCATTTATTTGTGGCAAAAAAATACAATAATTAGAATGGTAAAAAAAAAAAAAAAATTAAACTTAAACAAATCTTAACTAGAGCTTATCATATTTTTTTGTCACAAACCGGCTCCAACTCAGCAAGATGCCGGTCGTAAACAACCGGCGCTGGTCTTCCGTTTGATAACTGTTCATAAACGGTCGTTAAATTAAATTAATACATTTAAAAAAAACACTAACCTCACAGAAGGTTCAATAAGATTAGGTTCCCACTTACAGCCTCAACCAATTTGAATAAATAAGGTGTCGATACATTACTTTAAGTTCAGGGAGGAGAATAAATATAAAAAGGCGACAACTAAAGAAGAGATGAAAAAAAAATCGCATTATCGTCGAATAGGTCTTTTATGTAGAAGCTGAGATATGGCACATCATTTTTATCCAGGTGTTCCGTTTGCAAAATATGATCTGCAAAGAAAGACACTTGTCTTATATAACATAGCACTGAACGTATGAAATTGCCAGACTGCATGTCTCGCTCTAATACCTACATTTAAAGCTTCAAGGGCGCATTACCCGTCCTTTATCATAAAAATTCCAGTCCGCAATTTCCAGACACGGGAAGAATCCCATATTAAGGGGAATGGACATAAAATTTCCTGCCACCTTAGAATTTTTTTATTGCCTCGAAGGGAGTCGTTGCCCGTCCCCACTCGCTTGGTTAAAAGTTCTGTTAGTTCTGGTAAAATCGATGACAAAAATAATATAATATGTGTAAAACTGTTTAAACCAATAATTTGCAGCTTTCAAGGAAAGAGCTCAAATAATTTAAGTTCATCTAGCAAAAAGTCAAGTTACTAAAGGGTGTCATTTAATTAAAAACCTGCATAAATATAAAAGATTTTTAAAAAACAACAATAACTTTACCTATACAAGTAACTCAACTCGCAACACATGTGGTTTCTTTCAAAAATCAATCAAATTTCATCTAAAATATTTATTGTGTAATACACAAAGAGTGTTTTATAGGCGTTAGCGAGTCCACATTCCACAAGTCCGATGCCTATAAATCATCTCATACTTTATTCGATGTCAGGATACGTTGGGGCTGACATAGACATGTTGTCTAAAAGCCCCCATAAAATTAAAGATCAAAACTCATACTTTCTTACCTATTTTCGTTTTTTTTTGCAACTTTTTTTTCTTTTTTTGAGACCTGCAAGTTATTCACCTGATGGTAAGCGCCACGCTTGGCCATAACAGTTCAGTGCCACTCACTATTAGGAAATTCAGCAGTTTAATTTATATCCTTCGCGGCAATTCACTTCGTTCTTACTCTGAGATATTTATTACCTCTGTTAGGGTTTGTTTCAGAACTCACTATTAAAGTACCTAGTTGCTAACCATCACATAAATTATGTGGAAGATAAAACTTTCGGTTATCTCACATCGCATTTTACAATTCTTTTTTATCACCCGGATCCTGAGTTCTATATTACTCGGGCAGCGAAATGGCAACGCCTCATTTTTACGTATTTTTTTTGTTTTTACTCTGTCATACTCCATAGTAAAATAATAATTTTTATTTACTACTTGATTTGACATATAAATTAAAATAGAAGCTTTATCTGTTGGATAGTCGAACGCAAACATAGTGTTTATTTAATATATAAGTTCTTATTAGCTGAACCGGAACGTTAACCGGACATTCTGAAACAAAGCCTTAATCTCTTTATGCCCAATAATTTCACTGGGAACATTGCCCTTCAAGCCGAAGTAATGTTTATAGATGTAACTACAAATAGAAGGTACGATAATCTTATAACTATGTACTCGCTGTGAATACGTAGACATTAATAACTTTCGACTTTTCAACAAGTCTGTGAAACAGGTGAGACTCCAACCGTTCCTAACGGAATAAAAGACACAAAAACAACCGCTCCTTGTCATAAAAAGACGCTTTACCCAGTTTTCAGGTACCGGATTTCCATATGCTGGCCATAAACTCTTTTTTCTTTGTCGTTAACTTAACTGTCATTTATCGGAGTGAAAATCGTTAAAGTTGGGAGAAAAATCGTTTTTCTGTCGTTAGGTCTCGTCGAGACCTTCAGGTGACACTAGACGTCGTGACCTAAATAAATAACGTGACACAGAAGAAATAATAGTATGCCCAAGATACAGCGCGTATCACTAGACGAATTACGCTTCAACTGATCGAATATGAAATTTGTAAGAAATAAAAAAAATAAAATGTGTTAGAGATTCTTACCATAATTAAAATTGAATTAAACCAAACCAAATTAAATTGTTATGTAAAAAAAAACCTACGCTTTGATCCCAAATTCAAGGGGGTATTGGTAGGTTTTGAAGAGTTCTTAGCTTCATTATTAGAAAAAATCGAAGGAAAAATCGAAAAATCGTACTAAATTATTGTATTGTCATCTAGGTTATACAGGGTTATAAGAAAAGGGAATGTAAGCCGAAAAGGGTTCGTTAACAACTTTTACTGTGTGAACATCATTATGAACAACTTTTACTGTGTGAACAACTTTGAAATGTCGAAAAAAATATCAACTATTCCATAGAAAACTGTTATTCACGCTCGACAAATAAATAGAACCGCTGATATATAATATTATGGTTATCAAAAGTTGTTCATAATGATGAGGATAAGGAACCTCTTTCGGCTTTGGATGCCCTTTTCTCATCAATGTCAATACTCGCAAAGTTTCCAATCGATGCGACAATTACAATACTATAAGTAGTTTATAATCAACTTCCGAATGATTTTTATGTAGTTTGGTAATTATAAGTGAAGCTGATATAAGCGTGATAAAATAAGTTTATTTTCCTGTTTTTCTGTAAAAATCAAAAAAGCTTTTGTCCTCACAAAGGCAAGGTATTTGTGATAAAAAATAACTCTCCAACAGGAAATTAGACGCGAGAATTTTTACGTTACGAACGTGTCTCGGATACTCAAAAGCACGTGACGAAAATGCCTAACAACATTACAGTGAAGATTAATAAAATCAACTTTGTATTTAGTAATTTTATAAATAACTAGCTGACCTGACAGACGTTGTCCTGTCTAAGAACTGTCAAACACGCAAAGTTAAAATTGTAAATCTTATTTTTATACACCTTGGGTTACATTATTGGAGTTTGAGTAAGGATCCCTATTTTTTTTGAAAATATAATATAGCCTATGTGAGCCTATGTAACCCAAAGATAGTGTAGCCTCCTAACAATGAAAGAATTTTTCAAATCGGTTCTGTAGTTTCTGAGCCTATTCACTGCAAACAAACAAACAAACAATCAAATCTTTCCTCTTTATAATATTAGTATAGAAATGTCACTCATAATTATCTTGTATCTACAGCGTTAGGTATGATTAATATTTAGAATACGAAGCGTTTACTATGACGATATAAATTCTCTTTGCCAGTTTAGGACCATCGCGGACAGATAGTAGCAGTTCATTTATTTTCGTCTATACTTGATGTTCCTTAAGGACCAGAAGACTGGCCAGAATGCAGCTATCTCGCTCACGCATTCGGTATTTTTTAAGATGTTTATTTTATTTTATTAGGACTACAAAAAATGTGACATCTAAACAGTTTTTCCCATTAATTCAGGCCATTATAAAAAAAAATGTCCTTAGTGATGAACAGAAGTTTGTCACCGACTCGCACTTGACCATTATTTCTTATTTGTTGTTATACTTTAGAGTGTGTACTATAATCATGCCAAGTTTGACGCTTGTACATATTACCATTTTTACATTCCTTTCCTCCTTTGAAACATTAGAAAAAAAAAACTGTAAAACGCCGTAAACTGTAAAAAAAAGTAAATCTTTCAGACACCGGTTTTAGTTACGAGTATACTTACACGACCATGTATATCCTCAAGTCACGTTTTCGGGACAAACGCGAGTAAATTTCCAGGACGAGGTCACGTACAAGTACTGCGTAGTACCGCTTGAGTGACATAATATCTCGTACCTTCGACAGATTCTAACTGAAAACATCGAGTAGAAGAAAAATATCCAGAGAACCACCTCCAGGAGGGCGCGAAAAATATGGTAGAATAGAATTAGATTTATTGCGTAGAACTATTATTGCTTATTAGTATTTTACTACATGCGAGTGAGGTGTGGCTGAGGCCTTCGATCAAAGTAAAGTAAAGGGGCGCGTTTGATGTGAAATTCACACAGAAAAAATTAAAAATAATGTTAATGTTAAAAAAGCGTGGAATCCATTGCACATACACTGTTGCAGTTATGTAGAGGAAAGTCACCAAATATGGAATAGTATCCTAATATGGAATACCTTCATTTCTCTAAGACTTAAGTATGAAACGCAACACTCGACCATCTATCGGCGATAGGTAGTAGACCGAATGAAACAGAAGATGGTCGAGTGTTGCGTTTCATACTTAAGTCTTAGAGAAATGAAGGTATTCCATATTAGGATACTATTCCATATTTGGTGACTTTCCTCTATTGAATATTAAAGATTTACAACACATACCTATATCTAAGTAGACTTCATGAGCGGTCCACACTGTATAAAAATAAGCGTGTCAAATTATTCGTACCTAAAAGTGAAAAGAAATATCCTTATTCTGTCGGCCAACTCTATTTGCAGTATTCTTACAACGCAGTACGCATTTTCGTTTCAAACTGACACGTGTTGTCTCGGCGCCGATTGAGCAGACTGATTTTATCCGGACTCAATTATGACGATTAATCTTTTTTTTGTGCCTTTATATACATACATCATCATCATCATCATCATTTCAGCCGTAGGACGTCCACTGCTGGACATAGGCCTCCCCCATCGATCTCCAAAAGGGCCGGTTGGAAGCGGCCTGCATCCAGCGTTTCCCTGCGTATACATACATACATATATAGTTTTAAATACATACCTACTTAAATAGATATTAAACACCCAGATATAGAACAAACACAAATGTTCGTCACATAAATGTTTGTCCTAGGTGGGAATCGAACCCACGCCCCCAGCGCAGAAGGCAGGTTCACTACCAACTAGACCAACGGGCTAGTTATTATAGTATTGGAAATATTACATGCAAGCTAGGTCGACTTGTGGCGTCTACTTGGATATAGGTCTGTAGTTTACACTCTCATAGCCAGAAGACGTGGTCGAATTTAGTTCGGCTGACAAAAGCCTTCAAGCGTCATCGTAGTTTGTGGATGTCTGATCTGAGAAAGACGGTGGAAGTTAGCTGGCGGCTCGGCGTTCAGAGTCTTCGAATTCAAACAATTTTGGTGGGCTTGTTTGTTCTTCGTTATATCGAACTTTTCTGCCGTGTACGTTGCACCATACAGTTTCATTGTCTTTTCGCGGATTCTCGTACATAAAAAGTGTGGCGTGTTGGCCAATTAGGAGCTGATTCTCTGGAGAATTTGTACTCAGACCGGGAAGCCCGATGTTATCTAAACCGAAGGGTACGACGCGCAGAATAGAAATGCGATGTCACATTGTCAGCGGATCGGTTCCTAATCAAAGGTTCACTCTTCTGCTCTATTCACTTTTGATGAAATATTTTCTTCAAGCAAAAATATTTTAGTTTGATAAAAAGAAGTGTTTTCATTTTCTTTCAGGCGACAATAGTACATTGTTACCCTAGGGGTGAAAGTAAACTTATTTAGTCCCGAGGCAAGGTTTGGCGCCCGGTTCGAGGGACTAAACAAGTCTTTAACCCCGAGGTAAAGACTGTGCTTTTCATTACGAATTAGCCTCTTCTCTTATGAAATCAGGCGTTAAATCCATATCGGAATCAGATGAGCTCATTGTGTTAATACAAATCTGCTATACGGAAGTATAAACAAAACTCTACAATGAAGATCGGATTCCCGCCAATTTTTTTTAACATCTTGTTACTGGCAAATCCACAAGAAGTGCGGGACCATAATCCTCTGAGGATAAAAAAAAGTTGGAACATGGTTCAATACAAATGTCAAACAGAACTAGTTTTTATTAATAATTTGAGTGTCTGTCAGTTGTCAACTGTCACTGTCAGTTGAAAGTGATTCTCCCTAGGGCTGAAATGTATTACTTTCAACCCGCTCCTCAGGCAACTTCAGACCTACTTTCCGAGTATGAGTAATGAAAAGTAGATTTTCGTTACAATTCTTATCTTCAATTTAGTGTTATTGTAAATATGACTGGTTTGCATTTTCGTACCTTTTGAGTTAGGCCCCAAAACTTTGACAGCCATTTATTTACGTAATAAATAGAATGAAAAACAACAGAAGGAAATGAAAAAACTTTTCACCAATATTGAGAACTCGCTGCGCCTAACGGTTTCACCCACGTTGACAATCTTACGGGAACCTGTGTCACTCTCCGGCCCACTCACTCTGCGTCAAATAAGGACAAACAAACGGACAACACACTTTTGTATTTTTTATATTTGTAATATTAATATGATTGATTAACAAAATTAGTATAAACAGGTACAATAATATATAAACTAATTTATTTAATTTATTAATCGGCTTGCGTATGACTGCCAACCCACCTGATGATAAGCGATGATGCGGTCTACGGTCGAGCATGCTTGCCTAGAAGAAACCGATTCACTCGTGATTTGAAGACACCCAGATTGTAACTATAGGGGAACATCCATTCAGGCAGCACATTCCACAGCCTAGCAGTTCGCACAATACAAGTGGAATTAAAGAGCTTCGTACAGGTTTTCGGAATATCAATCATAAAGTGGTGTCGATTTTTCAAGCCCACTTTGGCAGGCAGTCCGATTGAAAAAATGGGCAGGAAGGAATTAGATCATGCAGAGCCGATGCACACTCTCCGAAATGTATTATTAAGAAGCTTAGTCTGAACCAGGGATTCGTTGCTGATGAGCCTCTTGGCACGTTTCTCAATTGATTCCAACGCGCCAAGCTAGTCTTATTTCATTGAAACCTTTGTAAAATATTGGATAAGTTAAGTAAAGTAAAGAAAATATTTATTTCTGAAACGCTTTTACATTATCGCACCGTATTTATACATAGTTATCAATTGTGTCTAACATAGGTTATAATTGAATTAACAGTGCGCCCCAAACTCAGCTAGGCCGGTCTCTTGATGAGCCGTGAAATAGATTTTCCTATATTTGAAATAACGCGCACTATTAGGAGTGTTAAATTGAATAAATTTATGTTAAAAATAGTTTGCATTCTTTCAATTCAGAATTATGGTAATTATAATAAGATACAAAGTTGAATAAGGAGTTGAAATATTAAATTACATACGGCTTTACTATATAATAATACTAGCTGCGCCCTGCCGTTTCACCCGCGTAGTGATGAAAAATGGTGATGATGATGATGATGATGAAAAGTAGCCTATGTCACTCTCTGGCTCTTGAACTATACCCATGCAAAAAATCAGGTTAATCCGTTGTTCCGTTGCAGCGTGAAAGAGGAACAAACATCCATACATCTATACATCCATACATACAAACTTTCGCGTTTATAATATTAGTAGGATAATAGGATATAGTATAAGTAAAATTTACTCATCTATATTTTCGTTCTTCATTCTATGCATACCTACTGACTCGACATACATTTTGTAAGTGCTTCCATTTCACGCATGTAAACATACTCTGTTACAACATACTCATAAAACAGTCATTGTCCTCATCTCCCGTAACCGAAGATATTTCCATCATAATAGGAAGGTGCTCGGGTACGGCTCTATTTCGGTATTTTACGCACGTGCCCTGATACGTACCTATTAGTTTCCAGTCTATTCAACACGGCTAATATAAATATATACTCGTTGATGGGATCAGTGCCGTAACCGTACAGTAGCGTAACTATAGCACGAGGGGACATCCACATACTCGTGGATTTTGTGTTTTTTGTGCCACACTATCGTACTTAGGATGTAAGTGCGTCCACCATATTTAAGAATAAAGTGCGAGTCGGGTTCGCGCACTGAGGGTTCCGTACCACTATAAAATTCAATAACGAAATTACCAGTTATAACTTGGTAATGAACAGAAACTTGTCACGAGTCGGTGACAAGTTTCTGTTGGCATGATTATAGTACACACTTAAGTATAAGTCCACTAGTTTAGAATATACAATGGGACTGACTAGAATACTATATACCTAAGTCCCAAAAAAATACACTAAAGTATGACAACAAATAAAAAACCGGACAAGTACGAGTAGGACTCGTGCTCTGAGGGTTCCGTTAGACGGAACCCTCAGAGCGCGAGACCAAAAAAAAACTAACTGAAGTTAAAATATTGAAAGACAAACTTAAGTTTGTAGTTTTTTTTTTACTGGGCAAGTGCCTTTAATAACTAAACAAAATACAAGCTAAAACTAACACTACAAATACAGTTAGACTGCCCATAGACCGTTGAAGGTCTAAAGACAATCCAAATGCTCAAGCCCACTACCAGTTGGCAGCGTACCCAACATGCTGGCGGCATTACCACGTTGAATGGCAATGCTAATGCGTTGAGCCAGAAACACGCCAGCATTTTGGTCACGCGTCGCATTAACCAGGCGCTCTGAAAGATTTTTGAAAATGAGGTGAGCTCCCGGTCCCCAAGGGCCCAATGTCTCGACCCCAAACGCCTCAAATATGTAACCACTGCCGAGGTTAGCATATTTGCGACGCTTGTGCTGCTCTGCCGAATTAGCAGCCGTGCCAGCCCTACCCTGTGTCTCAGGAAGATGTGACGGCGCCAAAGTATCGACACAAGTTGCGTCCCATACAAGGGGCCGCCTCAACCTCCAGGGCACAAGTGTCATACAATACAATACAATACAAAAACTCTTTATTAAAATACCACAAAACAAGGATAACATAAAAATTACAACAAAAATATTATCTAGGCCACAGGCATACCGGCATACAGGCCTCTTTCCATCGTCACGCGCAAGACCACTCGGTTTGAGCACAGCTGCGACATTGGCGGTGGAAAGTGCCCTGCGTATAATGTCGTTCAGGCTAGCGTGTCGGTCAATACGACCAGCGCTTCTCGAGCACGAGAGACCATGGTGACCGAGCTGGTCAACAGCAGTACCACACTGACAGCGATGGGCCTCACAGCACCTTGCACCCAAGCGTAAGCTGACAGCTAGACGAAATGCGGTTGGATCTAAAAGGCTACCTGTGTTAAAAGAGGGCATGGCTTGCAACCAAAGTCCCGATTCCCAAACAGAGACAGCAAGAATACGAGCGCGATCGGCAATACTAGGACACGTATCTATTAGTAGCGATTTCCATGCTAGTTCGCAGATCGGCCGATCCCACAGTCTCTGGGAAGACAACTTTGAAGTTTGTAGTTGACAATAAGGTTCTTCCATACATCCCAACTACAAAATGTAAGTTTGTAATAGCAAAATAATTATTTTTAAATGAATATACCTTCAAATGTATAACTTTCGGATTTATTCCTATATATGTGCTATGAGACTTTGCCTCTTGCCAAATTTCATGATTCTAGGTCAACGGGAAGTACCCTATAGGTTTTGATTCCCCTGTGAAATTGCAAAATATACGACATAAAGGAACCCTAAGAGCGCGAGACCAAAAAAAAAACTAACTGAAGTTAAAATATTGAAAGACAAACTTAAGTTTGTAGTTGACAATAAGGTTCTTCGATACATTCCAACTACAAAATGTAAGTTTGTAATAGCAAAATAATCATTTTTAAATGATATACCTTCATATTTATAACTTTCGGATTTATTCCTATATATGTGCTATGAGACCTTGCTTTTTGCCAAATTTCATGATTCTAGGTCAACGGGAAGTACCCTATAGGTTTTGGTTCCCCTGTGAAATCGCAAAATATGCGACATAAACGTTCATATCTTTTGATTGCGTTGACTTACAACTTTTATTATTTTACAGCCGAAAGAAACCGTAGACCCAAGTATTTAGTATAAATTTCAACTTGCTACTTGTACGCGTTCTTGAGAAAAAGGGTCTTGACAGACGGACAGACAGACAGACGGACAACGAAGTGATCCTATAAGGGTTCCGTTTTTTCCTTTTGAGGTACGGAACCCTAAAAATAATGGCAAAGTGTGAGTCGGTAACAAACTTCTGTTCATTACCAAGTTAAGCAACGTAGGGCTCGGTCGGTACTTGGATGGGCGTCATGTGGTCATTTTGCACTACTTTTTGTATTTTGTAGTAGTACGAACCCCACAGTGCGCGAGCACTTGGCCGGTTTTTGCGTAAAAGTCCGCGTTTGACCACCTGTTTGTAGAGTTAGTGGCAGACTTAGTTGCGACCTTCAAAAGACCTAAATTATATCTCTCGATTTCAAAGTTTATGTACGCCACAGGATAGGATTATGGTCTTGGGACAGATTTTGACAGGTGTGTGTGTAAATGTAGGTAGGTAATCAGTCTTCGTAGAGGTGAGGTTATTTCCCAACTTTGCCAATAAACTTTCCTTATTGTTTGAAAGAAAAACAAAGAGTCTCTGTTGCTTTATGAATTGAAACGAAATGGATGAAATAATTCAAGCCACGAGTACAGCTTGAAGGAATTTCATGAAAATGTAAATGAACGAAATCACATTTGTTTTTCATTTCCTTGTACGAATTTGGAGCTGTGGCGGGCGTAGCTTGTGCATATAAATTAAGTGACAGGATTAAAATTAATATCTTTTTCAAGGTTGGGATTATATATGTTTTTTGTTTTTATACATGGAAACACACATTTTAAACTGAGTTACATGGAAAATGGTAGTCTTCGACCACATCGTCGCTTACCAACAGGCGAGTTGGTGGTCAAAAGCGGAATTATCCGCGTTAAAAAAAGCGTTCTAATCCGAAAGATATACTATACTATAGAATAGGATCCGTAGTACCCATCATTATAAACAACTTTTACTATGGCCCCTTTTCGGCTTTGCACACCTTTTCCGCGTAGCCCTGTGCAAGACAATAATAGGCATGTGTCCTAATTTTAAATTTATTACAAATAACAGGCTTAGCGAAGAATATAACTAAATCCATTACACATATTGAAAAAATAAATTAAATTGGCTGATAAATCTCTGAGATATGAGCGTTTAAAGTTTTAGGTGGGGATGGAGTGGGAATACTCTGTCCCTTTCTCGCAAAGCGTGTGTTAGTATAGCATTTGTGTGGCGCTCCTGAGCCGTGACGTCACGGCTCAGTATAGTGCGCTCTCAGCATGAAATTAATATACTTATAACTTATTTATTTTTGAACTAATTAAAATGTTGTTTTCGTTGATGGGCTGGCTCTATTTACGATCAGCCTTTTTACGAGGTAATAAAAAAATATTAGTCATCGTGCATCTATTCTTTTTTTAGCCCCAAAAATAAGAAATGAACTCAAAAAAGTCTCACAATTTGGCCTTCGTAGTTTTGACTAGATATGATATATTTCTCAGCTCAGTAGATTGGCTGAGTCACATATACTAGTCAGAGAGGCTGAGTAAGTTTGGAAAAGACTTACGACCTTATCCAACAGTAGACTCACCCGGGCTGGCGATGTCTCGTGTCTACTTTTAGGCTTATCCATGAATTGTTTTCAGCTTAAAAAGGATTTGCCATTTCTTTGCGTAATAGTGAAATGTTTTTCTTTTGACAGAACTGTCCGACGAAAGCGGAGGCCCGCCGCAGTGCCGCCAAGATAGCCCTCATGAACAGCGTGTTCAATGAGCACGAGTCGCGGCGTATCTCCGACCACTTCATAGAAAAGGCGGTCACGGAGGCGCGCGCTTCCTTCGCCGGCGATGCCAGCTCGCACCAAGACCCTAGCGCAGGGATTGCTGCATTTAGGTCAGTACTTTCTTCTATTTGTGTCCATTTTCTAATGCAGGAATCGTCAGGAAACAAAGTTACTTGTCCAGTATGAAGTACTGCCATTTGTGCAGCTAGTGTTCGGTGATGGATCTTTTCGCGACATTGATTATGAGTGTGGTACTAATTCTAGAACATTGAGATTTACTGGTGATGAGTTTATGGAGAATATAATTATCCAGATTTGCAGAAAATAACTTGATGATCTTACAAAGGTAAACTGAGAATAGATTGATCGGTTCTGTGTGCTGATTTAGAATACTTAGAATTTTCTTTTAACACCACTTCTCAATTGCCTCTTATAAAGAACTAGCTGCGCCTCGCAGTTTCACCCGCGTGGGTTACTCCTTATATCATCAGCTATCTGCCAGTGACCTTTGGGTTTGCTAGATCTAATACAACGCTCTCCTTGCCCCCAGGTTTATGCTAGAAGCGAACAAGGGTCGCACGATGCTCGAGTTTCAAGAACTGATGACGGTGTTCCAGTTGCTCCACTGGAACGGGTCGCTGCGCGCGATGCGCGAGCGGCAGTGCTCGCGGCAGGAAGTCGTCGCGCACTACTCGGCGCGCGCGCTCGACGACGCCATGCGGGAGCAGATGGCGCGCGAGTGGGCCACGAGGGAGCGGGACGCAGGCGCGGGTGCGAGTAAGGAAAAACTTCTTTACTAAACCCTACTTGACTTGTTCTATGAATAAACTAAGCCATGGATAGTAACCTACTAGTGAAAGAGAACAAACTAGGTCTTCAGGCTAAACAACAATGTAGGTATTTTTCTTGTTACTGTTGTGGACCGTTGCGACGCAAAGACCTCCCTTTTCCGACTTTAGATCTGAAAAATATATTTTTGAGTTGTTCCATTATTTAGAATTGCAACTATGTTTTACTATTTCAACGATCTAGATAGAACTGATAGTAATTTTACTTTTCACTTGTGCAGGTCTGATCCAAGCGGAACTAGCGCGAGCCGAGCGCGAACTGCGAGCCGCCCGACTCGCTGCGCGCGAATTACGCTTTCCCAAGGAGAAGCGCGACATACTGCAACTTGCTGCACGCCTAGCGCCGCCGCAGCAACAGTGATCGCCGGTCTGGAGCCAACGGAGAAGGCCCGCTATTCTCACGCAATAAATATTCTTTCTGTCATCTATAACTGCAAGTGATAGAGACAGAAAAAATGTCGATTGCTCTAGCACTAGCCCGCTCTGGTGCGAGCGAAGCGCGGAAAGCGCGACATACTGCAGCTCGCCGCGTCCTTACGTCGCCGCAGCAACAGTGATCTCACCGCCACGCCACCGCCAAGCGCACGCGTTTTGTTATTTAAGTATAGTTATATAGTCTAAGAATTTATGTGTTTTATTTTTGACCCTATGTAACCTGAATATCCGACCACACATCTTTTGACCTTTGATCTTTTTTCCTATTAATCTTTGCACACTTTACTGCACTCGATTAATAAAAATAGCACCCACAAAAATTATAAACTCCTAGGTTGATGAATTATTTTCGATGTCTACCTTCATTATACATATTCCTCACCGCATAACGCACATTTACCCGTCGAAATGAAAAATATTATTAGTAATATAAAATCTGAAGCAAGTAACGTCGCAGATAGAAGCAAACTTGTACAAGTACAAACTGATTTTTTTAAAGATAGAGAGCTATAAAAGAGCTGGTAATCTTCTACTAAATAGATTTTCTTGAATACATTGCTAAGAACACTCTCGACTTTAATATTTCAACCATAAATTAACTAAATCAAAATCGATTGAGCTACGATGCCACAGACTAGCTAGCTACCTACATACCTATCATGTAGAAACCAATCCCTATCAGACGGCAGCCCTAGTCACAGAGTGTAGGTGTGGGTGAGTTTAGTGTGTACATACATCCAACTAGAATCTAGGGAATAGCCCACCGCAATAGTCATTGGTCAACGACTAAGCCCACTAAGCCCACTGGCCACAAATATCCACATTTATGGGTAAATTTGCTCATTTATGGATAAATTTACTCATTTATGGATACATTCACACGCACACTATACCCGGTCCATGTTTTTATTAGCTCTGTCAGCTGCAATAGATTGTAAAAAGCAGAATGAAAACTGTAAATTCTGATCACTTTTGCTAGTGGTTTGAACATAAGATTGTACCTAGTAGATAATACATAATACATTATAATACTAAAAGAATATATTTTTATTCAATTTTCTACAATGTTAGTGCTGCTGGCATAGCAAAAAAAAAATTTGACCGAGTATAGCTGCACACAAAAATTATGAAACAGATAAAAGCATTTTTGTTTTGTAGGCGACAGATTTCGATATCTGTACCCTTAGTACAAGTTTTGATAGTATTCGAAAACTTTTACCGTTTTCGTATTTTTCCATACATTGCTGGGCTGAAAGGTATTCGAAAACTTTTTTTGTATTAGAGTGAAGCAATCTATACCGCTGATTACTACCGATTTTAGTTTCTCCGCGTTTCCGCTGGAGACGCTTTACTACAATGTATGGAACAATACGTAAACGAAAAAAGTTTTCGAGTACTATCAAAACTTGTACTAAGGGTTACAGATGCTTACAAGTTGTTGCAGTCAAGATCGAGATATTAGGGAACAAAACCACACAAGGTTTAATTTAATTTGTGTGTCATCGGGTCTAAACCTCAGAATCACAATTTGCTGTCATTAGTTACCACAAAAAAATGGAGCGATGGTGGCCGAACGATAGTATGTATGTTTTACAATCTGACGGCACACGGTTCGATCCTCGACCAATTATGTACTTATTACCTAAATAAACTACGTACAGTTTTGATGTCATCACTCAATAATGATGAAGCAAAACATCGTGAGGAAACCGGTACATCCAAGATCCTCATTGTTCAAAGAAACATGACATTCATTACATGCGTTGGGCCAGCATGCTGGATTAGGGCCTCTCTGAGAGAAAACCTGTGCCCCAGCAGTGGAAACATAAAAGGTTGATAATGATCTTCGACCAAAATAAAATGAATGGACAGACCTAGTAGAAGCGCATTTTTGAAGATAACAAAATGAGCGCCGGCTCTCATTTCGTTTCAGTCGGTCTCTAGCCGTAGGAAGTGCAACACGTGTCTATTGTTACGTGATAACGAAACATCTGACAAAATTATGCATTCATATGCTTTCCCGAAGTGTAAATACACAAATAAAACCGGGATCTATTTTTGTAACAAATATACTGTACATTTTTTTAATTAGGTGTTGAAGTTTATGTCCGACGGTTTTGACTCGTTTTTACTGAGAAAATTCAATGGTTAGGGCCCGTTCATTCATTTTATTTTAGTCAAAGATAACGATGAAATTATTTAAGCCCACAGATTGAATCGCATTGTGAGTTTCTGGTGGCATGAGTTCTATATCCAAATATGTGACCAGCTCTTCTGGCTTAGTAGTGACCGAGTAGAGACCGACATGGTGTCACCAACGACCCGCAGCTCGCTAATGAGTCAGTAACGTTTGAACCTGATAAGTACCAGAGTAAGTATATATATACAGGGTGTGAGTGTAAGTATCTACCATAGCTCTGAAATCAAATGTAAATAATTATTATATATACAGAGTCAAAGTTAACTAACGCAAAACCTCTTAACGGCAGCTTTGGTGCATCAAGACAAACAACTTTTGTTCTACAAGTTTTCGAAATTCGCGAACAAAACCCAGCTGTTCCATACAACAAAAATCATTCACTCCCGACAAAATGTATGAAACAGCTGTTTTTTTTGCGTAGGTATTTCGAAAACACATTGATCAAAAGTTGTTAGTCTTGATGCACCAAAGTAGCCCTTAACAGACTTTGCATTACCTTACCAAACTTTACCTTTAGACCTTTGACTTTACCTTTGGCCCTGATAAAAAAAAAACACTTATATGACTCGTTAATACAAACCAAAAGAGCCTAAACTAGAGAAGTTTACTATTGGAGAGTGCCACTATCCACAGCCAGCTTCATTATCAGACCCAGGTCGTCTAGTTAAAACTCGAGGGATTTATTAGAAGTAGCCATTAAAGAGTTCCACTATCCAGCTCCTGGCTCCAACATCAGATCAGTTCAATGGTACCAAATTATTGTATTCACTTCCGGATTACATTTACTTGCAAATTTTTAAATCGATATAACAAAATAGAAGGAAGTTAAAATCGATTTCTAAGTTTTAAAATGGAAAAATTCTATGCACTCTTTCTTGATAGCTGTAGGACGCAGACGCGACGGTGCTTGGCGACAGATTTTCGATCTTAAGGTGGTAGCGTTAGGAGCAATAGAAAGTGTCTCATTTATCATGCTACAGTTTTCTCACGATGTTTCCCTTCATTGGAAGCTAAGAATCTATATATTATATCAAATTTTTAGTTTGTATGTGGTTTTTGCATCTGTATCATGACTGATGATTCAGATTCAGTAGATGTCTCCAGCATTCCAATACAATATTTTCACTATCTATTTATTCTTATGATTTTTTCAACATCATGTATAAGCATGAATCGACTGCATGCGGGTGCATTTACCTTCCAGTGTTGACGGTGTAGAAAAGCTCCGTGCGGTCAACTACAGGCTGATGGCAATTATTAATAGTTGTTTTACAGGCTCTTCACCCTCTCTATGCTCTATGACCGCCGCAAGTTTATAGGCTGAAGACAAAATTAGTTAGATCGCGCAAGATTCATGATTATCCTTTCGGTGAAGCGAAGTCACAATCTAAAATATTAGGCATTGTTTCGAATTTTAGCGTTCTTGATCAACACAGTATCTCTACCTGGACAAAATTTCAATGGGAGAACTCTTTGCTACTTTCCTACTTTGTTATGCTACCATTGTCTTTACGAAGGCTGCGGGCACCAGGCATAGCATGCTCTTCCACTCGTTTCAACATTTTTGAAGATAATAAAATCACCAACTGAAAATTTTGAGAAGCCGATTGAGCATCATATTTAGAATAACATTGAATAGTTATAAACCAATTTTCATGTTGTTATTTTATAGAAATAATGGCAGAGACGATAGATAAAAACAAAAAATATGTGTTAAATTTTAGGTTTATATAATTTTTATTTTAATAATCTAAATAGGGTATATCAAACAAAGAAAATAAAAAAGCCTTAATTATTATCACTAATACTTATATGTTAAATTAGTACATAAATATATCTAATATTATTGCGAAAAAACAGTGTTTTTCTATCTTATCCGCCATTTAAAAAAACACGAAATTACTTTTTTTTTTTTAATTCTGACTCGATGATAAGATCGTTGTGACTGTTGATCGTTCTGACCTTAACACCATTCCTGGTGGATGAAGTCCAAAAGACCGCATAAGCTAATCCCGCGCCATGAGTTTTGGTTTGAAGGTTGTCCCAGCGTAAGGTTCCATCATTTCACGCAGTAGGTTGGGACTCCTATGATCTCACTCACACCTGTTGGTGGCGTATTACAAGGATGACTCAGGATGTTTTTGTAAGCAAACTCTACTATGGCAGAACGACGGTGACGGTCCGTAATTATAGCGATAAGGCCGCCTGTTAAAAGCCTAGATGATATTTGTATTGTAATGTTTATGTTATCCTTGTTTTGTGATATTTTGATAAAGAGTTATTGTATTGTATTGTATTGCAATTCCTCTTTTAGCGAGGATGTTCAGGCTGCTCTTTCTGCCCGCATTTTCTCTTTCGCGTATTTTCATTTTCACATTATTGAAGATCTAAAATCACGAAGTGTGAATTTGCACAAAGTGACAAAATCAAGTTTTGCTGAATACCATAACAATATTTAAAAAAAAAGTTTTTATTATAGTTTAAAAGTGTTTTTCCGTGTAATTAAAATACTTAAAATTAAGTTTATTAAGTAATTAAAAATTTCTTTATATTTGTAATGTTTTGATAGACAGCAAAATATAGTTTTGTCACTTTTTTGCAAATTCATACTCAGTGATTGCGCAATATGAAAATGTGCAAGGGAACAGCCCCCTTAAATAAGTGATCTAGCATCCCACTATATCTTGGAGTGCGGCGGCATATGTGATCAGCTGCGTTTCCGGAAAGCTGCGCGCGCGCACCGCCGGCAAATATTGACTCGACCGCCTCTGCGCCTCTTTAGCCCGGAGTATCGGCACACGCTGGCAAAGCACTTGTTAAAACTATGTTTTAGATTCAAATGCTGTTTGTCAGTAGATAGACGTTTTGGAAAAGTAAGTTTGTGTAGGGAGAATGGATGGAGTGACAATGTAAGTACCAAAGGCAGCTGGCATTGACTGGAAGCGAAAAACTAAAGATCAGGCTGAGTAAAGAGTTTATATCTATTTATCATATTATTATTATCATCATAATCAGTTTGTACTGGGTTACGCGGAAAGGGTATACTAATCCTAAAGGGGTCCAAAGTGCCCATCATTATTATCAACTTTTATTATGAGACCAACCCTGAAATCTCGAAGAAAATATCAGCTAATGGGACAATAATATGAGACCAGCTAATTGAGAGGTGTCAAGAGAACAGAGAACAGAAACCTACTCAGGTACAGAATAAATAATAGTAGTTTATAGCTGCAATGTCAGTCTGGAATAATCTTATTGGCAACTTGTTGGCAACAGTTGGCTGGCTGCCCGCTACGCCGCTGAGGTTTAGTTTACTGGACGATTCTGCTAATGACGTTCTATCGAGTCTGTCAAAGCTTCATTACTTACAGCCGCACTCAGAGACGTTACTTAAGCTAAGGAATACTTAAAATTGCTCTGTCTCGTTTTCATGTGTGACAATTTCCGTCAACGAGAAGTTGACAGAGCAATTTTAAGTATTCCTTAGCTTAAGTAACGTCTCTGATTGCGGCTGTTAATCTATGGTTTCAAGGTTGGTGTAGGCTTCGACCAAAATAAAATGAATGGACGGGCTATAACCATTGAACTTGCTCAGTAAAAACGAGGCAAAACCGTCGGACATATACTTCAACACCTAATTATAACCATGTACAGTAAATTTGTTACAATAAATAGATAGCGGTTTTTTGATGTGTATTTACACTTCGGGAAAGCACACGAAGGCATAATTTTGTCAGATGTTTCGTTATTATGTAACAATAGACGCGTGTCGCACTTCCTACGGCTAGAGACTGACTGAAACGAAGTGAGCGCCGGCGCTCATTTTGTAGTCTTAAAAATGTGCATCTTCTAGGCCCGTCCATTCATTTTATTTTGGTTGAAGGGTATAGGTTCTTATTCTGTCCTAACGAAAAATAATTACTTGCTTATCTGCTCCATAGAAAAAGACGTGTGAATGGACGTGACAAAATGTATGGAAGAAGTGTTTTTTTGCGATTTCTACGTTGCTCCCGTAGTAAAAAAATCATAATGATGGGCACTATGGACCCTTTTCAGCTTAGTGCACCCTTTCCGCGTAATCAAGAAGATTTGTATGCCTACAAAGCAAAACGTTACAAATTGAGTATTATCGTTTTTTGTGCATGCTTTTTTAATTGTGTGTATAAATCACTGTGCAAATAAATTAACTTTAGTTTTATGGGGGAATTGAATTTATATATATTTTTATATAAAAGGATTAATAAATATCAATAATATTAACAATACGAGTATTGTAGATATGCTACTAGCATGCTGGGTACGCTGCCAACTCGTAAAGGGTTTGAGCATGTTGATTTTCTTTAGACCTTTAACGGTATACGGTACCTAATCCAACTGTTTTTGTATAATGGCTAAATCATTAAGGTATATAGCTTAGCACTGGCTCCATAGAAAAAAAAGGTCGAGCAAGACGTAAATGACTCGAGAATGAGATACATTATCCCGTAAAATTTAACCTATTATTTAATTTTCGAAAGCATCGAAAAGAGTTTAACTAAATCCAGTTACTCTGTATTTGTGAATACGGTCACGTATCGAGGGAAATTATAATGAGAGTGTTTTCGGAAGCTCTGTTTTTAGGAGCGAGTTGATGAGGTAATACAGGTTTACAGGTCTTACAAGGGTGTAGACACCGCGGCAAAATTTATTGTCGCTCTGAACGTAAGCACAGGACAAGGTGCGTGTGAACCTCAGATCAGACAAACAAGGGAGATAAACCTTAGACGATTACTGTTCGTGTTAAAATATATCCATGTTTCATAAAAGATATATCACCAAAAACTGCAACTACGGCTTAATTATACTCATTTTTGACATACACTAAGAGACAATGAACTTTTTTTTTTAGAATGAGTTTATTCTCAATAAATCACTAAGCGAATGCGCAAGAGAAAAAAGAAAGAGCGAATGAGATACCTATGGCCGTAAGCTAGACTTAAAATTTTACCTCACATAATAGTTTTGAAGTAGTCAACGGCGAAATATGGCGGTGAAATTTGGCCCTACGGTACCTACGGTAACCGAGTATAGAATTGACTTTTTCACATACACTTGACTGCCGCAACGCTGCCTTGAAACTCTATATAGTGGGTCTCGTCTTACCCTAAACAAGGGAGTTAAGTACAACTGTACAGAGCGGTCCTAAAATTTGGCGGAGGCTGTACGCGAGTATCCACTTGTCCTTCCAGTCTTGTCCAGGTACAATTACTGCGACATTTCGGGCTCCACCGCCGTCATTTTGGAGCGACGCAAAAAATCGCATCAGCTCCACCGAAAATTGCAACTGCGATATTCGGACGATTACCACTTTTTACTCTTTATACTGTTACTGCATTTTTGGAGCCGAAAAAAGGCTTGATATTTCGACGCAATCAACTGATGGATGTAATAAGCTGATGCCGGAGGAGTGAAGTTGACGATAATGGATAGGTTTATGACTTTTGAAAATTCGCATAAAAATCATCTGATCCATAGAAAAAGCCTATTTACTTACTACACGTATGGAACAGGAAATTCTTTTGCGAATTTCGATAGTCTTATAACAAAGGTTGTAATTATGTACAGAAGCTTTTGTGGCTGGATAGCCTGCAACTATAAGCCCACCAGCCATATTACTAAGGGGGTTCGGTGACAAATTCAATCAAAACACGCTGTTATTAAGTTTGTGAGTGGTCTGTCGAAAGCGCTGCCTGAATGGATGTTCTCCGATAGTTATAATATGGGTGTCGCGAGTCAATCAGTTTCTTCTAGGACGCATGCTCCATCGTAGACCGCATCATCGGTTAACATCAGGAGGTAGCGTTCAAACGCAAATTCATTTCTTTAAGTGCTTATTTTTATTAAATTTATCATCAGCGGTGAAGAGACAATTTTCACCACTGATAGACTGATGGTGATATGTGAGTATTAATTTGGCTAACTTGCTATATAAACTTTACTAATTTAAAGAGTAAAAAAAACATTGGAAATCAAGAGGGGGGGGGGGGGGAGGTACCACCCTTTTCTCGTGGAAATTCCAAAGATTCGTACACTACGATTTGGGTCATCATTTATGATACGTACTGCCTAAGAATGGATTTCCCTTTCGTCCACCTTGTTTCCTGAGAATTACAATCTAGGCATCTTCAAGGCTAGTGAAAGACCAAAATCTTCTAGATCAACGTGTTCCGTCCTCAGCCATACCGTCGTTTACCACCAGGCGAGTTGGTTTCCAAACGACGATCTATATTCTATAAATATATCAAAAAACCGGACAAGTACGAGTAGGACTCGTGCTCTGAGGGTTCCGTTAGAAGGAACACTCAGAGAGCGAGACCAAAAAAAAACTAACTAACTGAAGTTAAAATATTGAAAGACAAACTTAAGTCTGTAGTTGAAAACAAGGTTCTTCCATACATTCCAACTACAAAATGTAAGTTTGTAATAGTAAAATAATTATTTTTAAGTGATATAACTTCAAATTTATAACTTTCGGATTTATTCCTATATATGTGCTATGAGATCTTGCCTCTTGCCAAATTTCATGATTCTAGGTCAACGGGAAGTACCCTATAGGTTTTGATTCCCCTGTGAAATCGCAAAATATACGACATAAGCGTTCATATCTTTTGATTGCTTTGACTTACAACTTTTATTTTTTTACAGCCGAAAGAAACCGTAGACCCAAGTATTTAGTATAAATTTCAACTTGATACCTTTACGCGTTCTTGAGAAAAAGGGTCTTGACAGACGGACAGACAGACGGACAACGAAGTGATCCTAAAAGGGTTCCGTTTTTTCCTTTTGAGGTACGGAACCCTAAAAAGAGTAAAGTGCCACAGTGCAACTCTAGATTTCACGGCATCAGATTGAAAACTAACGCTGATAACATAGGAACGTGCAGCTAGCAAATGCGATCAACAAATCCATTTGCAATCCCATCCCGTGTCTGTCGCAACACAATTAGCAGAATGATCTGAAATTTCAGTATTTTCAGTGCCGCGTGGACTGTGCTATTAAAGTCGGTTACATACGTTTTAAATCATCCAAACCGAACATGGATTTTGCTGACGATTACCAACTTACTCACCTACAGGTACCGTTTGTAGCCTTGAATTCGCGACGCATACTTGTGCACTTTTCGTACGGAAATACCATACTGTGTGTCTCCTTAGCCTTAATTAATTGGTGGAGTCCTGTAATACATGTGACTATGTAATTTAATTTTACTGCAGGTATTTAACTACATATGAATATCTGTTGGTAATTAAGTAACCTAATTACGAGCAAAACGTGAATTGCCTACGAGAATTTCGGAGTGGTAGAGTTTGAAGCGATAATGGTGTTTAAAATTCATCTACGATCTAAATTGGAAATTAATGTTTGTTCTTTTGTCACGTTAAAACAGAGCGTTTTTTTTTATCGCGGATAAGTCCGCGTTTGACCACCAACTCGCCTGCCCGATGTACCATTTGCACCATTGACTTGCACTATTAATGGTGCAAACGAAACTACTTTGTATAGTTTGCACCATAAGCGACGAAGTGGTCGAAGATGAAGCACGCAGACTTAGAAGATACCTATTCACTCTAGCCTTGAAAATGCCCAGATTATATCTCTCAGGAAACAAGGAATTGCGTTTCATTTCTGAAAGCTATCGAACAGGAATCGATTATTTTTCCGCAATGAAAAGTATCCTATGTGCTAATCCAGAATGTAAACTATTTTCACGTCAAAATTGTATACTAGTTACAAACATTGTCCCCCATCCGCCTTTGCCCCACGGCGCGAAGCGTTTTCAAAATTGAATTTTTCGCTCGTTTGTTTCCGCTTTTAGCATTTTGGCGTCCCTTCATATCTGGCGCCTAGAGTCACTACTCCTCTCACTCTACCCCAGGTCCAGCACTGACATTTGCTGTCTAGTTTGGATTTTGCTCTCTGACAGTTGTAAGTATACTTTTTAACCGACTTCAAAAAGGAGGAGGTTATCAATTCGACTGTATGTTTTTTTTTTTTTGTGTTGATCTATTATATTATTTTAGTGTACGTCATTATACAAATTTTTATATGTCCTCAATCCAATTAAGTATAAGATATGCACTTGGGTTTTACACAGTAATATCATATAGCCTATTATCTATTACAACCGGAAATTCCTCAGATCTGATGGGCTAACAGCTTTAGTCAATAAACTGACATTGTCAGGGCTACAGCCACAGATACTCCGCTAGGAGTAATAATGTTCCTTGCACAGATACTTTCTATCAAATTCTCAGAATCTTTGATCCTTAGATCCTTGAGTATAAACTTGGTATATATCTATGTAATGATAGAGTTATCTACTATACTCACAGATCACTAACACTTGTACATCATTTTAATCGTTTTTTTTCTAAATTATACATCTTTTCCCGCATTGTCCCACCCCTCCGTCCGTCCCACCTTTCCTCGCTTTCTCGTTATCTTCCAAAATAAAATCAGATAATTATATTTTTCAAGCAACTCGAAAAAAGGAAGTTCTCATTTCAACGGTTTTTTTGTGTATGTATATTACGCGATACCTCCGCAAATAAAATTGTGAACCAATTTTAGTGATGTTTTTTTATTGAATAGGCTATTCTTCAAGGGTCGGTCCCATTGATGTAAGTAAATTTTTTGAAACAGTTATTGGTCGGTCCTATTTAAATTTGATGAAAATATTTCACCTCTCACTGTAGAAAGTTAGCAGACTACACGGGAGTGTAGAGTGCTTTTCATGAAAGAAGTCCCCCAGACGCGGCGCTGTCATCGCGTATCAATCACTATCAGTATCATTTCTCGAGTAGAACTTTTGGCATCGTACACGACTCTTTAACGATGGAAAATTAATAAAAATCTCACTAGCGTCCAAACACAGTAACAACACCTGACAACTACAACATGGAAATTTAATTCCGCTGTTTGCCGTGGGACTTCTTTCATGAAAAGGACTTTAGTCGATTTTTATTTATTTGTATAAAAATATTTGGTCTACATTTGATAAGTAAGCAAAGTTTACCATAATCTTGTAATTAGGTCGAACATTATCGCCAAATCGAATGTATCACCCGCTTAATTCGATATGTTTAAACAACACTATAAAAGTAACCACCTGTCAGCACTTGTTGTACCAAGTAACTTGTAGCTACAGTGTCGAAGCAAGCGGAGATGGACGAGGACGGAGGACCGAGTCTAATCTGGTGAAACTGGGCGGCCATTAATGGCGAATATTCATCAAATTAGCATCGATGCAAGGCTCTCGACGGGTCAGCGACCGCGTTCGGCGAGCAGCGTGGGAGCGGCGGCGGCTTTTTGCGCACACGCAGGTAGCTGTGGCAGGTTGCAGCCTGATTACGACGTCCCATTTATGTACCGACCAACTTATTCATACAGTTGATAGGAAGCGCTACCAGCGTATCTTCTAAACAAAACTGACAGCTATTTTTAGTTCCCTGATTTGGCCGAGCTTACAAATAAATTGGTTGAAGTGTAGCGCGTGTTTTTGATACCTCGTTATGGAATTATCGGGAACCAGTCGGGTGCTTTGTCACAGCTTGATGTAATGTATGTTCTTATTTATCGAGCAGACTATTTACTTTGTACAGGGGACAGATAGTTTAATCAACGGAGATGCACACTACCTTTACTTCTAATAGTTTGCTGTGACAATGCACTGTTAGTGTGTCTAGTTATATCGTTACTTACACAGATATTAACCAGGATAGATTCCGCAAGCATGTCACGTTGTAAAACCTAGCGTACAGTTTTCGTCTGTACTATGACGTCAATTAGCACAATGTATCTAACTCCATTCGCACGGCCAACTTCGAAGACAATATGTAATTTTTTGTATTGACGTCTGACGTGCTTCTGCCAAGACGACTGAAATGGAACAGAATTATTTGACATGCTAGTTGGAGCATTGATCGGAGACAGGCCACAGATATGCAAAGTAGATGAACTCACGGATAGATAATCTATGGTTAGATAGGTACGTTACAGTACGTTTTTGGAACAAAGATTGGCGTCTTCGTGTATTTAGATGTTCGTTTAGCTATTTATAGTGAGTTTTAGACCTAAGTTCATCATCACAGAACTTGTTGTGGGAACTTTTTTTATGTCATAGGTGGCAAACAAGCTGACGGGCCGCTTGATGGTAAGGGTCACCGTTGCCTATGGATACCTGCAACACCAGGAGCATCACAGATACGTTGCCGACCCATTAACAGCCCTTTTGAAGAACCCCCATGTTAGACTCGTTTTAACTCTGTCATTCTGTCTCTCTACCAGTCGCATCTATTTTATATGCTTAGTAGTTGGTAGAAAATAAGTAGATGATCCGCTTGATAGTAAGCAGTTAGTATTACCTATAAATATCTGTATAACACAAAAGATTTGAATTTCAAAAAAGGTTTCATTGCCATGTTGGCTACCTATCTTCTAGGTCCCTCTAAAACCGGTTTGTATCCTTGATAAATAAAGATCTTGTCAATGACTCATAGCATAGAATGATATACACCTACTAAAATATATGTATGAATCCATCCATGAATCATATTTTAATTTGCATTTAGTTACGATGTTATGGCTCTATGGGAATATGCTTTCATGCAAATTACTCAAAGTCAACTCAACTTTACCAAAGAGGGTTCGTATAGATTTATAAATCGAATAGTGGCCAGCTTTTGCGTTAGATTTTAGCGTCTAATTTATATATTTATAATATATTATGTACATATTTAATCACATAAGGTAGGTATCACACCTATGATAATATATAGTTTGGATCTGCCTCAAACTCGAGCTACCTAGTACCAAAAAAAGTCTGCCAAAAACCGAAGGGGGCGAGATAAACACGTATTGCACACACTGCAAACGATATGCTCAAAATGTAATCAAATGCACGACCAAAGGGGGGGCATGTGTAGGTAAGTGCTGAAGGGGACACTGTAGGTATATCGCTTCCATTTATTAAAAAGATCTGAGACGCTAAATTAACTAAATCAATTTTATCCAATCACAACCATAAACAAAAACCAAGTTGAAAAGAAAACCCAATCGAAAGTGGAAAGTTTTCGTCATCCAAAGGACATTGAACGACCTGCCTGTGCCCTTAAATATAAAATTAAAAAGATAAAACAGAGTTTGTTTGTAAAACGAGATAAAAAAAGATGCAAGTTGCAGACTCATGCGCAGCGCGACACACTTCGCCCGACGTCCACACTTTCATGCCAAACCTGTTATTTACAACAATGAGTGCCGTTCTTGTTGTTTTCTTCGGACAGTTAGATTATGGCATTTGTTACCAACATATTAGTCAAAGCGTTGATAGTCCTGTGAAAACATGGGCGACAAGATTTGGTGCCAACTTAAAAAGGTTGTCTCGCTCTAACACGTATCCGGTCTGAAATCAACCCATGACTCGGTAACAAATTTCTGTGAATCAGTGTATTTCTGTTTTATACATGTAGAACTTATAGGTATTTATACAATGGTTAGAAATAATATGGGCAGATCCAATCTCCAGAATAAATCTACTCAAGACATTGGCAAAATTCCGGCAATGCACGAAGGCACGAAGAAAAATGTTAATTGAACTTACCTTTCCGATTTTCGCTTAGGTCACATTTGTAACATGATAGCCTCAGATCGAACCAACAAGGGAGATATGCTAAGGTGTTGTGGCAGGTGCGAACGCATCAGGCCTAAATCAGGCTAGATGCCTTTAGTCAAATTCACACAATGGATGACTTTTCCGCCCATTTTTTGCAATTATGTAGTTCATTGTTATCGCTGCAAGTTTCTTAGTGTGCGTGGAAAATTTGTAAGTGTGCTGTACTCACAGTTTTTGCGTTAAATTGTTATATCTAGTGTAAAAAAATTAACACGGAGACCTTTCAATACGAACGATAATTGTACTAAGGCATATCTCCCTTGTTTGCCTGATCTGAGGTGATAGCCATGCCAGATCGGAGACAAATGATTTCAGTGGAAAGAAAGAAACGATACCATATAATTATCTCAGGGGTGACGAGCACAGAGCAGTGCCACGCAGGGTTATGGACAATTTATATTATCTTTGGTTGAAGTATGATTATTCGATTTGATACGTAAGATATGTATTGAATTCCATACAAATTTTGAATAGGTATCGAAATAAAAATTTGTAAGGAATTCGCAACGTATTTCTGCAAATGTTAGTACTTAGTCCACTGTATAGTTGAAAATCTGAGTTAGGCTCACGACTCACTCATAATATGGGAGGCGGACGCGGGTGGTCTCCGTCAATGCTTTTTTTTGTTTTCTTTTTAAATATAAATAATATGCATGCATTTGCCCCCCATCTCGTCTGATGTTAGGCGATGATTCGGTCTACGTTGGAGCACGCTTTCCTAGAAGAAACCGATTCACTCGTGATATTAACATTATTATTATATTAACCGTAGTTTCCTATTAATACGATACAAACAAAGAACCATTTCACCAGACGATACTAAAAGCCTAGCCTGACCACTAGTATCCACAATTAGAAATAAATGTTTAGTTTCTTTTAAAAAGGACATCTTGAAAGGAGGAGAGCAGTGAGCACCCGCGTCCATTAACCGGTTTATTTGTGTGTTTAACGCCTTATACTTAAACTCTAATAGGGACAAGTATACATTGCTTCTTTTAACCCGCGATAACAGAGATGATAGTCTTTAAATAGCTGAACAGATTTTCATGAATAACGCTCACTCACTAAGAACACTCTCGAATAAATCACCATTCAAACAAAAAAACTAAATCAAAATCGGTTCAGCCGTTTGCTACGATGCCACAGACAGTAATACAAATACACACGTAAAACTTAAAATACCCTTTTTGCGTCATGGTTTAAAATGCAGTTTGCGCGTCTTGTAAGTGTAACTCTTTAGGCAAGTTATTTTCCGTCCGACATCATGGTCCCTCTATTGTTGCAGGAACCAGTGTGTGTATAACACTGTAGTTTCTAAATCAAATCTATTGCAAATCGATGTTTTACAGTTTGTGCATGTGCATGCCACTTGTGTTGTACTTTATTCTATAAATGATTATGGGTCACACATTTTTAGATGATAAACTATTCCAACATAATGTCAGTTCATTTGTATCGCAGCTCCTCTCTACACTGATTAAACACAATTCACATTATCTGTCTGTCTGTTACTCATGACTGCTGATGTTTATGACATTTGGCAAGAAAAACGTAGTGTGGATAATCAGAAAAGACCTACACGCCTACACGATAGGACGTAAGATGCGTTTAATGCGCGGAAATGGCGGATATTTGGAAGGTCGCAAGTAAAAATGTGGGACGCAGATAATACCTTTAAGAAGTGTGTTAAAAATAATCTAACACAGACCACAGTTTCCGCATCAGTGTTAAAATAATCTAACACAGACCACAGTTTCCGCATCTGTGTTAAAATAATCTAACACAGTCAATAGTTTCCGTAAATGTGTTAAAATTAACTAACACAGTTCCTAGTTTCTTAACACATACCATAGTTTCAGCAAGTGTGTTAAAATAATCTAACGTGGACATAGTTTCCGCATCTGTGTTAAAATAATCTAACACGAGACCATAATTTCTGCACTAGTATTAATACAATGTAACACAGTCAATAGATTCCGCAAATGTCTTAAATAATGTACCTAATATAGTCCGAATTTTCCGCAAGTGTGTTAAAACAATATAACACAATCCATAAGAACGCAAACACGCGAAAACCCACCAATTAAAATATAGACTATCCAATTGTCCATACCTATTCATCGATCTATATGTATTCTTTGTACCGATGTACCTATTACATATTTTGCGTTTCTGCATCCCTACACTTTCCTCAACAACATTGTACTTTTTTACGACAGTAATCACTACTGGCACTTGAGAAGCTGACGTAAGCTCCTCTCTCCCGATGAAACGTCTTATAAGATTAACTACACCTACTCTAACTAATACTGAGACTTTAGCAAATGAAGCGCTTCAAGTACAGTAGCCAGTTCAAGTTATAATACCTACCAGTAGTTAACCCGTGAGTATTACTTTCATCAGAGCTCCCTTATTCTTTGGTAGTTATCTAACTGAGAGATTGGTTGTACCTACCAAGGACAATTTGATCATTATTGTACCTACTAACCGTGTTACTCTAAAAACCAAACATATCTTGTTTAGAAGATAATGATTTTCGAAAAATTACCACAATTTCTTGTTTATCATTTGTTTGTGAAATTTCAAATCAGTTTCTGGAACTGAATTTTAATATACTTTTATTTACAGAAAAAAAAAAAATATCACACGAGAGAAAAAACGAGTGAATGCCTAAAACTACTTATAATCAATATCAATTATTTACAAACCATCAATACTATATGTGTGGCTAAAATAATGTTAAAATGCGCTGATCGCGCAAAACCGAAACCCCCAATAATATAGGGTATTTTTTTTTTCAAATGCGATTTCTGAGGAGACTGGAAGTGCCGTTCAATACGTGCGTCCTAGGATGGTCTTAGGCATAGAAATGCATTCCGACATTTCTACGCTCCTAGCCTACAGATAGAAAATTACTCAAAATATTATGTAAGTAGATAACAGCTAAATGGATTTTTGTATGTAATTTGATGTGAAGGTTAATCTCTTAATCTAGATTGACCTAGCTAGAGCCACGTAAAACCACGGAGAGCTGCTTGTAAAACAGCTTCGCTAGAGAGCAATGGGAGCTAGGTTTCTCCATTGCATTATACGGAGGTTAGACAAGACCCCCTTTCTGTTAGCGATAACGCCTGCGGAAATATGAAATTGTATGAAAATGGCATTAGCTTGAGATAACATCTCTCAAGCTAATGTCATTGTCAATGTCATTTTAATACAATTTCATCTTTCCGCAGGCGTTAACGCTAACAGAAAGTGGGTCTTGTCTAAGTTCCCTGGACCATTGATGAAACAATAGCACAGAAGTAGCTACGGCTCGGGCCTCGTTCGCCTTCAAAGACATCTCTAGACAGCTATAAGTCAAAAAACCTATTAATGATTTGTATCGGTTTCGCGCCTCACAGCAATTTCTCCGTTCATTTCGATCGCATTAGATATGAGCTTGATAAATATTTTGTCGGATAACGTACGGTGGCAGACACAGTTTATTCGGTAAAATAAAGTACCGGCCTTAAGTAACAAAAAAAATAAACTTTAACCGTAATCTGCATCCGATTTAGTTCGGTTGGCTAGAAAAATCACATTACATCACACTAATATTGGATATGCGAAAGTTTGTGTGTATGTTCCCACTTAGCAACGTAAAGGTTTAATGGATTTAAATGAAATTTGGTATAACCATACCAAACTTCGTCCAAGTGCCTCTTAAAGTGCGGCCGCTGAAAGAATGCGTCTGACAGTTGCAATAACATTGTAAAAAGCTATTACTATTATAAAAGAAAATATTTTCTTTCAAAAATGAGCTACTTTTTATCTAAAAAAAATACTATTACTGGACAGCGAATGAAATCGTGGAGTGTTGGTATAATAAGTATTCCATAAATATAAAACTCATGATAAAAGAAAGGTATTTTTACAATAACGTTAAACGACGAGTTTTCCGGACAGTTGTTGGTACTGGCACATCTCTAATTCCGATATTTCTAACTGTAAACCAACATAAAATATCGTTTAACCGTAACAATCGTATATCCATATGGGATATTGACAAACCGTGACAAAAATAATAAACATGTCTTCGATCTCGTGAGAAGCCCTTTCCGTTTTGTTAGATTTTATCGGATACATATATATGTACAAATAGGTAAAAACAAGTGGTTCTCATATTGTTAGGCCTCGTTTATGGAGACCGGGAGCGTCGCGCGGGGTGTTTCGCGGAACGTACTGCCATCATCTCTGTTGAGTGTCATGTTCTGGAGTGGAGACCACGAACCGGAAACTTTGGTGTAAACCAAAGGCTTTAATAAAATAAAACTGTACGGTAGTGTTGCAGGAGCCTGACGCGGTCTCAAACTAACCTTAAAACCGCGTAGTACGGAAAATCACGCGAACGTGAACCTTAACGCGCCCAAGTACGGTTTGCGGTCGCGCAACATTTTTTCATCACATAAACTGGATTGCTTTATATAGCTAGGCGTAAGATCCCAGGTGTCCATAGCAGGCGGTTTCTTACCATCAGGCAGACAGCATGCGTGTTTGCAGTTCTTTAAAAAAAGAGCCCGTGTCCGCCGAGACGCCCGTGACGTTGCTCGCGGTATAGTACGCTGCGTATGCGCCAGCTCCATAACAATTATGTTTAGAGAGTCTGAAAGAGGTACCTGTAGCCGGTGAACGCAGCCTAAATATGCCAATGAAACCAACTCAATCACAATAACGTGCGGTCTTGTTAACACAATTACATAATTGCGTTACTTAGTTAAAACCATGTTAAAGTATTGCGGCGAGACACTGAGCGCAATCGAATGCCTGAATTTAAATAGAATGGTTTCGTTAATTAAACAGTTATTTGGAACATTAATTAATCATTGAACATTAAGCTAAAACACGGCGGTAAAACAACGGCTGTCAGAATTTGTAGCTCGATTTATTTGTGTTATAAATGCTAAATTTTAATGAGTCTGCGAGAGCTCACAAATCAAGGTTTATCTCACATTTCAGTAAATAATTAGACGAAATGAAACGTGAAAATATTGTTCTCTTCTAGAGCTTTAGCTTCAAATCCAATTGAACAAGAGAGCAAAAATTTGTTATTTTGTTCACTGTACTGTACAGGCACAGAAGCTAGCAAAATAAAGGAAGTGAAAACTGACTATTGCACGACATTTAAATAAATATAGGCTCTTGCTACGTTCCAATAAAATAAATTTTTGCACGCACAGCGAAACGTAATAAAAGTTTATATAAATACCTACAGGCACTAGAAGCGTGCGTGCAGGCTTTTATCTAACGTATTGCCGCGCACGAGAGCATCTTTGCTCTGACAGTTACAGAATCGCACTGTCACTTACGCACTCAGTATGTTAGATGTAAACGACGTGTTATACGTAGCCTTGCGGAGCAGGCTCAAGGTCATAAGCTTAGGTATCTTAGTGAGACAGGCTTGCTTATGTAAGTTGAACTAATTAAATTTAGGATGGATTAGCCAAGCACCAGCTTAGGGCGTTGGAGTCTATTGAGAATCGTGCCAATAAACTCATCAGGCACGAATCCCTAGTTTAGACTAAGCTTCTTAGCCATGAACATCGGCGCAAAGTTGCCAGTCTATCAGTGTTTTATCGGATACATTTCGGAGAGTAAAAGAGAGAGAGAGAGAGAGAGAGAGAGAGAGAGAGGGGGGAGACTGTCGGTGTCGTTTCATCGTATCTGCATGATCTAATTCCTTCCTGTCATTTATCTATCGGGCGGCCAGGGCGGGCACCAACAGGTGGCCGCTTCATGCTTGATATTTGTAAATTCGTACAAAGACCTTTGATTCCTTTTGTTGAGCGAACCGCTAGACTATGGAAAGGGCTGCCTAAATGGGTGTTCCCTGTTAGATACAATCTGGGTTTCACGAGTGAAATGGTTTCTTCATCTCCCCATCTTAGACCACAAGCGAGGTGGAAGACAAACGCAAGCCGAAAGAGTAAAGATGATTATTTACTAAATTGTGTAACATTCTGACTAACACTGCATTTCTTATGGACATACCTGACGCTTACCATCAAGTGAACAACTTGTTACGTCACTCAGTTCTTTAAAAAACAACAAAAGAAAGATGAAAGAAATCAGATTCTGTTACTTCTATACAATTCCATGTTTAAAGGACTTGCTCAAAAAAGTTCCGTCGCCGCCGTTGTTTCCGTTTCCGCAGCTTTATGATTCTTGCTTTATTTATGTTTTAATGCTCTCCTGGAAGACCATAAGTGAGCATTTGAGCACTTTTTCTTTCATCATCATCATTTCAGCCATAGGACGTCCATTGCTGGACATAGGCCGCCCCATCGATCTCTAAAAGAGCCGGTTGGAAGCGGCCTGCATCCAGCGTTTCGCTGCGGTCTCTTTTAGGTCGTCTATTCATCTTGTGGGTGGACGTCCTACGCTGCGCTTAACGGTCCGTGGTCTCTATTCCAGAACCTTTCAGCCCCATCGGCCATCTGTTGTGTGTGATATGTGCCCTGCCTACTGCCATTTCAACTTGCTAATCCGGTGGGCTATGTCGGTGACTTTCGTTCGTCTACGGATCTCCTCATTTCGGATACGATCTCGTAGAGAAACCTCGAGCATAGCCCTCTCCATAGCTCGTTGTGCGACTTTGAGCTTGCTCATAAGGCCCATAGTGAGAGATCACGTTTCAGTGCCGTATACCATCACTGGTAACACAGTTTTTCTTTACTATACGGCAATCCGACACGAAGTAGAATTTCGAATACGACAGATTCAGATTCAGATTCAGATTGTTGAGTGCTCTTAAACAAGAAAGGTTGTTAGAAGAAACTGGAAGAGTATGGGAATGGGGCTTCTTGCGATCCTTGCTCTGTAGTCAACTAGCCACTAAAAGTGAGTATGTATTGACTGAGTGGCCTAGTGTAGGAGTTTTTAAGACTTGAAGGACTATGACAAAATTGCTCTAATAATAATAATCAACATGTATTATATAGCTCTACAGTTTAAGCTGTTCAACGTGATCTTCATACATGATCACAAAACGTCGAGTATGTCACCTCTACGAACAGAGTCATCCAATAGAGACGTTAGTTTCCTAAACTCAATGCTAGTTCCGAAATTAGCTTATGTTTTGGTATTGCATGCGCATCACGTAGGATGCTTGAATGGGCCTGATTGGAAGTTACGGGGTCGACTCGACTCATGTGTAATGCCTTTCTCGAGTACGATTTGATATGTTACACTACAGATTTAGTTATACCTAGATACTTCTACGTGAGTTTAGTTTTTCGTAGTTTATAAACACACTTACTGGCGGGAAACTCACATCATAGCAGGAATTATACTAAAGTGTATTTAATATTACAGACGATTAAAAAATTTACAATCGTCAGGCTGACAAAGCGAAATATCACTCACTCATTCAATGACTGACTCATGACGCGACCCGAGTATATCGTAAAACTGCGATCACAACCATCGGACGATGGGCAGCAGCGTCCTATTAGTACACGGTGAATGTACTGCGATCCCCAAGCCATCTGCCAAGCGTGGGGATTATGGCAACACCCCTCTCTATGAGGCGAGGCCTTTGTTCAACAGTGGACGTTTACTGGCTGGTGATGATGACAGAACCGATAAGACAGGCTTTTGCGAGTAAAACGAATAAAGGGACGCAAATTGTGGTTGAGAGTTTATGATAAAAATATGCGTAAGAAGTTGCAGACAACGGCTAATATAAAATTAGTAACTCATTTAAAATTTAATTATTAATTAAAACCAAATCAAAATGAAGACTGATGAGAAATTTACTTATTTCTAGTTAACATGAAAAAAATAGTAGTGGGCAGGGCACATAGCACGCAGAAAAGGTGGCCGATGGGGCCGAAAGGTACTCGAATGGAGACCACGGACCGGAAAGTGCAGCGTAGGACTTAGGACCACCCCACCCACCATATGGACAGATGACCTAAAAGAGACCGCAGGGAATCGCTGGACGTAGGCCACTTCCAACCGGACCTTTTGGAGATCGATGGGGGAGCAGTGGAAGTCGTCGGACGTGAAATGATGATGATGATGATTACATGAAAAAATATCTGAAAACGAGCCAGAACACCAACAGATCCTAGCGCATTGTTTTTGTTTCACATTACTAAGCCTGTGGCAACAGGGTACTAAAGGAAGACGTTATCTAAAACCCTAGGATTTTTACCCGTCAGCGGATTTCACCGGTTCGATCCATTTTCCCGTCTCCGAGGGGTTTAGCGACGACGTGTCGCCACGTGGATTGGGCTGGATGAAAAACTAGACTAGTGATGTGCTTTGGGTAGAGCTCTCTACAATTTAATTTAACTAATGCTGGTTGAGGAGCGTTGGGCGTCCAGCGAGATGGGTTGACGATATAAAATCTGGGATTGCACAAAACGGAGGCAGTCATTATCAACCTATAATCTCTCTTTAGAGGGAGAAGATGGGTCATAATCCACCATGCTGGATCAGTACATATTGGTAAATATCATATCATATTTCTTTAAACTTTTGAGGTTATTGGACATACCGGTTTCCTCACGATGTTTTCCTTCGTCGTTTTGAGCGATGGCATCTTAGGTACTAAATAAGTCATTGGTGGAGGGCCGAGCATCGAACCGGGTGCCGTCAGATTGTAACGCGCACATGCTACCACTCGGCCACTATCGCTCATTCGCACAGAACCGAAGGAAATGGTGATAATATAAGGGATTTAATACTCATATAGGACTTTATGCTATATGTGACAAACAAACTAATAGGCAGCCTGATAGTACGCGATCACCGGCACCTATGGATATTTGTAACACCAGATTCGAAGCATCACAGATTGAATTAAAGTTTCATGTCTACGAATCTACCAATATTTGTATCGGTTATCCAACACAACTAGAGGCTGTGTGCCGCACTTTGAATGAGTACCAATCTACCTATAAAATACACAGATGGATATCAAATAGAATGTGAATGTGAAACAGCGAATACTATTTCGTTGATGTGAAACCATAAAAATACAACCGCATTGTAGATTATTTCTCCCTTTTACACATATCTCCGATTAAAACAAAATTAATATGTAAAAAAAAAAATTAAACAACTTCTTGAGAAGTCAATAAACGGAACTCATCCACTAATTTTCCCCCTCCCCCTTAGTTTATTTTCAGATTTGAATGTAAACAGTGTGAATATCCTTGAAAAAATAATCTATTCAGTAAAAAAATCTTAAAAATCGGTTGTCAATCGGCGAAGATATCACATATTAGACACAAAAACTCCGACAAAAGCGCTGATAATCTTCAAAGTCAACAGTTAACAGATTTTCTTGAATCCTAGTTAAGAATACTATTGATCAAGTCACCATTCGAACAAAAACTAAATCAAAATTGGTTCATCCGCTTGGGAGCTACGAACGATGCCAGAGACACACGCATATTTACAATAATAAATAATAAGGATATAAAATTTAAAAAAATAATACTTATTAAAAATTAATCTATCCTAAATTAAATTTATAACATTCTGTTTGCGTTGGGGGTTAAAAATAGAGTCGAATTAAGGTTGAAACCAAGAATGAATAAAGCATAGAAGTAGTGCCAATTTAGCATAAACGAATTAAGCATGTTACATTATTCATACACTGTTAAAAAATTCTGTAAATTTACATACATTTTTTTTACATTCCTACTGTAAAAAGACAAAAAAACATGAAAACCAAACTAAAATTATGAGAAGTTACATAAAATCTGTGATTCTGTCCTATTTTTCGGTAATTCTACATATTTTCTGTACTTGTTCATTTACTTGTTCATTACGTAACCATGTAAAATTACACAAAGCTGTGTAATAACGTCTTTCTTGGGGCAACGAGAGTTGCCCCAACTTTTATGTAATTTTCAATGAAAATTTTTAACAGTGTATGCCAAAATTGTTGTTATCAGAACGAAACAGAAATATTTTTTATAGGACGGAAAATTACATGGTTTTTCACAATTTTAATGTACTAGGGACCTGTAAAAGGCTCGAAAGGCTATACTATTTGACAGACAACCTTGTACGCTTTATAAATCACGTGACCGATGCTATGCTCTTTATTATTCTATATTGAAACCAAAAACGCTATATACATTTAGTTAATGAGCTCAGAACCCAGAGCCATTACCGACTGACATTTATAGAAAACCTATTCTCTAAAAGCTTTTTGCCGCTGTCATAATGTCATTCTTAATTTCTGAAGTCTTCAATGAGGATAACGAGTCAGAACCGGGGGAAGAATGCCAATTTCACAGCTATTAACCAGCGAGGCCCGATAAGTTCCCGTTTGCGGGCAAATTTGCCGAAAAGCCTTGAGAGATTAAAAGCTTGCGGAAGCCCAATCCACTTCCGAGGAGTAAAATACCCGTTGGCTGTTATTATATTGTGTTTACAGGCTGTGGTTTTCATTAAATTCCATAGGCTAGATTGCAGTGGGCGCTTGGTTGCTTGATAATCACACCAATTATAAATGCGTATAAATATTTGTTTCCACTCAACTTTTTGGGTGAAAAAATTTGGTTATAATTTGGTATGGAGATAGTTTATGCGCTGGCTAAACACCAAACACATATACGAGTATGTAGCTAAGTCCCAGCATTTATTTGATTTGTTAGCTGCAATAACCTTATAAAAAGCTGAACGACAACTACGAATTCTGATCATTTTCGCTAGGTTTTTGCAGCTAACAAATCAAATAAATGCTGGGACTTAGCTACATACTCGTATATGTGTTTGGTGTTTAGCCAGCGCATAAACTATCTCCAACATCCATTCCCAACATTTTTAAAGATAAAAACTTACTGAATGGATGTTTTATAAAATCGATTGGGGTTTTAATATAACTTGGAAAATAACATGGGTTTTAAAATGGAAACTGACGTGGTTTTCACACATTATACATAATATAAGATCATTGCACATATACATATTAATATTATGATTACCTCGCATTCACTTTGAAAAAGTCCGCTGAATGCTGAAACTATATATATTATAGTAGGAGTAACTGGTATAGTAGGAGTAATCTTTTAACTAGAGTTTCTTTGACTACATAAAAATATATCATGAAATTAACTTTAAAGTCTTGATATTTATTTTAATAATCTAAATAGGGTATATCAAACAAAGAAAATAAAAAAGCCTTAATTATTAACACTAATACTAATTATTACATACAAATTATCACTAATATAATTAAAAATTAAAAAAAAAGATGTTGTCCGTGTGGTAAAGTGCCAAGAACGCTGGCTGCATTCCCGCGTTGAATTGCTAAAGAAATTCTCTGCGCGAGGAATGAGCCAGCTCTCTTATCACCAGCGGCGTCGATTAAATGTGGCGAAATTTTTTTTAAAAACTTTTTGGTACATGGGCCCCATGGACCAAAAGTTTCGACGCCCAGCGGCACAAATATATATTCACTTGAAAGTGATGCATACTTGCGCCGCTTGGCGTCTTCTGCGGCCTCCGCCGCGGCTCCAGCTTTTTGAATTGTCCCCCTGAGGTGAGAAGGGGCTAACGTATCGACGCATGTAGCGTCCCAAACGAGAGCCCTTCCCCGCTCCCAGGGGATCAGAGTTAAGCCATCAGGGCGCTTACCATCATCCCGAACTATCCCCACCGGCTCGAGAACAGCAGGGATGTTGATGGTGGCAAGTGCCCGTTTGATGATATCATTTATGGAGCCGTGGCGGGAAAATCTACCGGCACTACGTTGGCAGTAGAGTCCATGAAGTCCATTTTTATCGACGCCGCTTCCACACGGACACAAATGTCGTTCGACAATAGCAGCTCCTAATCGAAGACCGATGGCGATACGGAAGCTGCCATTGTCGAACAGAGTTCCGAGGTTGGCAGAAGGAAGGGCATGGAGCCACTGCCCGGACTCATGCTCGAAAACAGCAAGAAGCCTTGCGCGATCCTGGTCACTGAAAGAATTTTGAGTCAAATCTTGTTGGACTTTCTGTACCAATGGAGCATCCCATAGTTTTTGACGTTTTGGTTCCTTAGGTATATCTCCATTGGGACAGACAGTTTTCCAGAAAACAAACAAACAAACTTTAAAACATTTCTAATATTATTCTTAAAGAAAATTATGTTTAAAGAGAACTTTTGTTGTTATTTTTTTATGTAAAAAATAAAAATGACTACATATGCGCGCGAATTCGCTGTGACGAGAAGTTGGTACTGAAACCTGCCAAACAGAGTTAGGCAAGTACTCACTGAAAAAAATGTGGTATTCCAGTTGACCTACGCTAGCTCGTTAGTAAACCAGTCATTACGAAATGTGTCCCACCACGAGTGGTTCAAGTGTAGGGCTCCACACAAAGGGCAGGGCTAAGGTCGACGGAGGCTTGTTTGCCAACGGCCGCCTGCACAAACACCGCCACTACATGTTTCACATACTACTTAACTTTTTACCTCGTTTTTTATGGTGATGAGCTGATTAGACCGGTGGGTTACTGAGATCTGGGAGATGGCTGCGTGGAGCCTTTTTACTAAACTGCCCAAAAAAGGAGTGTTCCTATTAGAGTTCATGTTTGTAAGTGGGTTGTAATGCTGCCAGTATGCTGGTACGCTGCCAACTCGTTGGATTTGACAATCCAAATTGTTTTTAGACTTTCAACGGTCTATGGGGCAATCTAACTATTTTTGCGGTGATAGCTTGTATATTTGGTTTAGTCAATAATGATAGGTGTGTATGTGTTTCTTAATTTCGCTATACTTAACTCCTGAACGTCTGGAATTTTGTTAGAATGTTTCCATTATCACGAGTGTCATAGTCCTATTAAAATACATGATACGACGATACGTAGCCCCAAAACGGCTGAACCTATTTTGATTTAGTTTTTGTTGTTTGAAAGGTGACTTGATCGAGACTGTTCTTAGCTATGCTTCGAGAAAATCTGTTCAGCCATTTGAAGATTATCAGCTCTTTCATCGGAGGTTTAAAGAAATCAATTTAATCTATTATAAAAACTAGTTCACCATCATCATTTCAGCCGTAGGATATCCACTGCTGGACATAGGCCCATCGATCTCCAAAAGGGCCGGTTGGAAGCGGCCTGCAGCCAGCGTTTCCCTGCGGTCTCTTTTAGGTCGTCGGTCCATCTCGTGGGTGGACGTCCTACGCTGCGCTTACCGGTCCGTGGTCTCCATTCGAGAACCTTTCGGCTCCATCGGCCACCTGTTCTGCTCTGTGTAAAAAACTAATTAACTATTAAAAATTAACTATGTACTTTTTTAGTAACTATTTTTACTAATTTATATTTATAAGTCAATGTTTTAGTTCTGTAGCTTGTCCACCGTTATTTAGGCACAAAAAATTCCAAAGTACAAATATTCCAAATCCATCACACTTTTTTGTGTTTTAGTGATTTGTAGAGACATTCAAAGCTAGGAAAGCCTGAGAAATAATAACGCTTCAGTGGAGTTTCTCGAGAAGGATCTTGGTGGCATTAAAATCACGTGAATAGATGCTTATACATATTTACCTATCTAAGTGTACCTGGAACGCAGCGTGCTGGGTATCAAAAGAATGGACAAAGTCCGCAACAGCGCGCTGCGCTCCATAACAGGTGTGGTCGACGTTGGCCAAAAAGCTGCCAGACTAAAATGGGATTGGGCGGGACATGTGGCGCGTATGCATCCCGACCGATGGGCCAGGATCGTCACGCAGTGGATGCCCGACGGACGGCGCAGTCAAGGCAGGCCCAAGAAGCGCTGGCGTGACGATCTTGACTCATTCCGGAGAGGTTGGCAAGAGATGGCGGAGGACCGAGATTTATGGAAGGAAATGGGGGAGACCTTTGCCCAGCAGTGGGACAGTATAGGTTAAAAAAAAAATAAAAAAAAAGTGTACCTAGTATCTCACGTAGTTGATAGTGTTGGAAAAATATTCGGATGATTTTTATCACGTTGCTGAAACAGGTAACATAATAATCTTACATTGAACTTTGCCTCACTCTCTCGGCTAATGAGAGAGCAAGATAAAATTCACTGTAAGATCAAAATAAGTTTTATGGAGGATGTGGCAAGAATTTTGAAAAAAAAATCTTTAAAAAATATCCTAATGTGTGGTTCACATACTTAGCCTGTTGTACAAAAAGCGGATTACTCATTGACCGGAACTGGTCTAAAAATAAAACCTTAAAGAATATCCAAATGTGTGGTTCACATACTTAGCCTGTTGTACAAAAAGCGGATTACTCATTGACCGTTACTGGTCTAAAAATAAAACCTTAAAGAATATCCAAATGTGTGGTTCACATACTTAGCCTATTGTACAAAAAGCGGATTACTCATTGACCGTTACTGGTCAAAAATAAAACCTTAAAAAATATCCAAAAGTGTTGATCACATACTTAGCCTGTTGTAAAAAAAAGTAGATTACTCATTAACCGTTCCCGTATCTAAAAATAATCCAAATCTCAAGCCCACTACCAGTTGGCACCGTACCCAGCATGCTGGCGGTATTACCACGCTGAATGGCAAGACATCCGTTAGTTTTTCTCCCCTTTGTTATGTCGTGCTTATCTCTGACCCCATTTATAACAGCTATCGGACAGGTTTTTAATTTGTAAATTCAGGCTTAGTGAAAAATTTAGTATCATATACTGAAGGAGCTATATAAATCGGCTAGCAAAGTTCTGAGATATAAGCGTTTAAAGTTTTTGTTCGGATAGGGTTGCACTGTCTCTTTCCCGCAAAGTGAGTGTAAGTGTGTGTGAGTATGGAGTATGGCGTACTTACAGATGACGTCATTTGTAAGAACAATGCGCTCTCTATCTGGGAAGACATTAAAATGCTTATATATCTTGCACATTATTTCAATTTTGTTTTCGATGTTCGGCTCTATTTACGGCCAGCTTTTTTTATAAGACAACTAGCTTACCCGACAAACGTTGATCTGTCCAAATTTCATAGAATAACGTTCTCGACTTTTCCAAATTCTAGACTTGTTTTCTAATTTTATTTTTCTTTTAAACCTTCCTTGAATTAAGGCGAAAAAAAAAATGGTCAACCTGTTTTTGAGTTTTATCGAGACTAACGAACAGCAATATATATAATATATATATATATATATATTATAGAACAGCAATATAATAAATAGATAGAAAAATCAGTCTGGTAGCCTTTTTCCTCGTTCTTTTTTCTGCCAGTACGCCACCAGCCTTATATATCTGTCGCCAGGCACCGCGCGGCGAACAATCGTGGTGTGTGGCCACTCTTCACACTCGGAAGCTGTACAAATGGAGGCTTTTAAGCTTTACCCTCTAAAGGTCAAAATCCAGTAAACGCCATTCTGTACGTTCTGCTTGTTCGTGCTTCCAGAAAAACTCCGGCGGAACAAAGTACCTATTGTTTAAGAGCCGTGTTACAAAATCGTTAACTATTAGGTATCTGGATTTTCAGGCATAAAACAAAAAAATAGTGTTTGTCAAGTTGAATACAAAACGAGCAAACGATAACATTAAAATAGTTTATTTTATGTCCGTAATTTAACAAACTCCGCTCTATAACTTTCCCTCCGAGAGTTTTAGGAAAAATAACTTTTTTAATTGAAGGTAACAATAATTTGAACATGTTGATATTAATTATATTGTTTTTTTTAAATTGGTTGTTATTTATATTGTTTTTTTTTTGGACAGACATTAGAGTGACATAGGCTACTTTTCATCATCATCATCACCATTTTTCATCACTACGCGGTTGAAACCGCGGGGCGCAGCTAGTAGATATATATTTTTAAATATATACTTAAAGAGATATTAACATCCAGATATAAAACAAACACAAATGTTCATCACATAAATGTTTGCCTTAGGTGGGAATCGAAGTAATCAAACCCACACCCCAAAGCGCAGAAGGCAGGTTCACTACTAACTGGACCAAAGGGCTATCAACAATTATTATTATTATTATTATATATTTTTTATGCCATAGGTGGCAAACAAGCAGACGGGCTGCTTGATGGTAAGCAGTCACCGTCGCCTATGGATACTTGTAACACCAGAGGCATCACAAATACGTTGCCGACCCTTTAGAACTCTATTAACTCGCCTTTTGAAGAACCCCATGTTGTAACTTCTCGGAAACACCGTAGAAGGTAGCTCATTCTACATTTTGCAGGTATGAGGTAAGAAGGATCGTGTGAATCGCACAGTGTGCGATTTCCACTGATCTATGATGGGTGGATGAGCCTTCAGGCGGTGGCGGTTAGTGCGATGGTAAAACCGCGACGCCGGCATCAGATACCTGACACGCCGGCATAATATACCTCTCACCCACGATGGCGGACACAACTTTCTTATCTATCATCATTAATGGATATAAGAATACGAAAAGCTTGTTATTATAAAGATTTTAAAATTAATAATTATATATAGACCGGTTTTCGAATGTCAAATACAAAATGTGCGACTACAGCCATCATAATTAGACTACGCAATTACACAATTCGAACTATCAGCCGCAAAGGCACGTACTGACTTGGGACCTTATGAGATCAATTTATCGGTATCATGATCTGTTTCGACAGGTATCGAGGGATGTTCCTCACGCGGCCACAAATCGCTGATCTAACCCATCAAGGGAGCGAACCGTGAAACTAATCGAAACTATCGTTAATAGCTAGCACATTGGCAACTCGATCAGACAGTTTGCTACTAGACATTAGACATGTCCCTGGAGACTCAAAACTTTATCGTGATAAGATTTACTACGGTCAGTAACTAAATCCGAGGAAGTAGGTAGGTAACTAATACTTGCCTATTTTTGTAAAAGCGGCAGCGTACGCGGGACAGTCAAAATCGAAATCTATTTACCTGGTTATCTATTTACGTTCACAAGTATTTTCTTGTAAAAATTACAAGTTAAAAAAAGCGATCTTAAATACAAATTTATAACTAAAACTATTCTAACAAGCCGCTACCAGTGGGTAGCGGTCCCAAAATGCTGCCCAAAATGCAGCATTGCCACGTTGTTTGGCAATGCTTAATCTTTGGGCAAAATATAGGCCAGCATTTTGGTCACGAGTTGCTTCTATCAGTCGCCCCGATAGGTCTTTAGATATTCGATGGGCTCTGTTCTCCACGGTCCAAGCGTCTCAACCCCAAAAGGCATCTCTTATGAAACAAAACCAACAAATATTTTCTTACAAAAACGCCAGTACAGCGTAGCATCGTTCATCGCATCATTCAGTACAACATCACCCTTATCCCTCACCGTTTAGTCCGAGACCCGAACGAGTAAACCCGTGTAAGGCACTGTTTGCTTACGTCGTTACGAAATTCGATTTGTAGGGAGACGTTTACCGAGAAATCAATTTCGTATTCAAAAGATCGACGAGTCGTTGACTTTATCGAATTACGCTTGTAAAAGACTTCAACGGGTGACAGGCATAATTCGGGCAAATTGGGTTATATTGGAGGTATATTACTTAATTTTCCGACTTCTAAAAAGGAGAAGGTTCCATTTAATTGTATTTTTTGTGAATTTGTTACGCGGTGTCTTCGCCGATTGCTTACCGATTTAAAACCTTTTTTAACGTGTGACGTAAAAAGAGGGATGTTATAAGCTTACCGTGTGCATCCGATCTGTCTGTGGCATCGTAGCTCCCAAAAGATTAAACTGATTTTTATTTAGATTAATCTTGTCTTCGTACTCCGAGATTTATAATTACCATGTAGTTAGCCCTGCGACACTTGGATCTACCCGCACACAGTATTTAGAGCAGAATGAAAAGAACTTGTCTGTTCATACCTACTAACGTACCGTCGGCCGTGCCTACCTCAGAGCCTCATTCCTGTTCTGTGCGCGCTCGGCATCGCACGCAGTTTCGATACACACGGATCGATTTATTTTCTCTAACTATATCTTCTGATAATGCCTAAACGCAAACGTGACGAAAATAAGGAAGAAAAGTGGATATGAAAATTAAAAAAGTACGAAGAAAAATGAACAGTACAAGACGGAAGAGAATCATATACATATTCAAGCGACGAAGAAAATGGTGTTATTTCCGAAGGTTGGTTACGAAGTGATCCAGCTTTATTTAATTTGTTTGCTTCGAGCTAATACGCGAGATTAGCCTATAGCAATATTTTATTCACTTATCTGGCTCCGAGTTAATACGAGAGATTGACCAGTAGCTATAAAGATAAGCGCGCTCCGCGCAATGCTACCCACATTTTTGTTGCAAAAAATTATATTATTTTTTGCTGTTACGTTATTTAGAACTAATACGCGAGATTGGTCAATAACAATACCCACATTTTTCTGCTTAGAGTTAATACGAGAGATTGACCAGCAGCTAAAAGTTACTAAGTAGTTTATGGAGAATATTTATATTTCAAGAACAACTCGAGTCTGAAGAAACCACAAATAGAAGGTATTTGTGTCGATGAAGTTTCCAACTACGCAGCTGACCATACTGAAGTAATAAGCGTTATTCCTACGTCTGAAGAACCTAGTACGATTCCGACGGTAGAAGTTCCTGCAGATTAACAGACTAGGGATATAGATCCCGAAATTTTTAGAAGCCCTTGGTGTTTGTGCATGAAATCGAGAAAGATGAGTGGGGTGAAAATGTTCACGCCGAAATCGCTCAAAGATTTAAACAAATATTAATTAATGGATTACAATAAAGAACAATGACAGGAACTATTCAAGACGTATCTTGTTCCTAAAAAAATCTCCTCTTTCTAAGCACCTACACTTAATCCCGAAATCGGGGCCATGTTATCTGAGACCTGTAAGAACAGAGACAAACGCTTGTTTGACAAGCATCAAGAACAACTCGGAAGGGCTCTTTCTACGCTTGAAATAGCGATGACAGCACTGTTAAGAAAAGATTTTAAGGTACCCGAAATTATACGTAACCTAAATGATACCGGGAAGTTAATAGCCGACTCTCACTACAGTGAGACCGAATCAAGGCGGTTTTTAATTGTTCGTTTTATTGACAAGTCATGAATTGAACCGTTTAAAAGCAGGAAAAGAGATAAGTTCCTCTTAGGCGACAAGCTCAAGGAACAGGTGAAATGTTCAATAAGTATATATAAAAAAAAAAATATAAAAAAAACAAGTCAACATATCGAAACGACTCCGTCAGCTTCCTCCTCTACGGAAAACTGGAAAGGCCCATCGGATCGTGGTCAACAGCAACGCGGCGGCCAGCCGTACACTACTCAGCCCGGTGTGCAGAGAACAATGTTCCAAGCACGCGACCGAGCGACCCCTACGCAAGCGCCGCAGCCGCGGCGCTGGACGCAACAGCCGCTTCCGCCAGCAGCGGCGAGAGGCCCACCGCCGTTGCCGCCGCAAGTGTCGCGGCCGCCTCCTCCGCGCCCGCGTCACCGCCCTCAGCAGTAAACGTGCAGGTACCTGGGAGTCTATAACATTATATAAATGTATGGATATCAATGATTAATGACGATTTTATACTAAGTGCAGTGTCAGGGTACTCGATTCCGTTTCATACTACACCGAGGCAACGCCCGGAGGAGTATCCTAGGAGATTATTTTCACATAATGAATCGATCGCAGTCAAAATGGAGCTCAAGCATTTATAAAAAAAAAAAAAAAAAAAAAGGTGCTATTACTTAATGCAGTCCAAAGTTAGGGCAATTCCGAAAAGTGACGGTGGGGTTAGATTCATATTGAATCTCAAAAAATTCAATAAACTCGGTAATATTGAACACTTTAAGATGGAAGATATATGGACGGCGACTCGACTTATGACAAAAAAATTTTGTATGCTAAAAATAGACTTGAATGACTATATTTTTCAGTCTCAATTAATATATCACGTAGAAAGTACCTGCGTTTTTATTATTAAAAAAAAAAAAAAAAAAAACTTTATAAGTTTACTGCACTGCACGGTCTATGTTCCGCGCCTTACATTTTCACAAAAATATTACAACCGGTCGTTTCATATTTAAGGTTTCGTGGTTTTGCATCTGTAAAGTACATAGATAATGTACTATGTTTAGGAAATACCAGAATAAACTGCTTAGAAAATGCCATCCAGATCATAAATGCTTGTCAAGTTTATGTTTCGTCATTGATTATAAAAAATCGTGTCTTGAACCAAGTAATGTTTGCGTATTTTTAGGTTCTATCTTAAACTCAGGTAAAAGGACTCTGCAGCTACCCGATATTAAAAGAAGAAGTATTTTGCAGCGCACTCAAATATAACTGAACGGTAACAATAATTATTAAGATAAGGGAGTTTGCGCGTTATCTTGGAACTCTCACCGCAGCTTGTCCCGCGGTTCAATATGGATGGCTGCATACAGAGTCGTTGGAACGAGCTAAATATTTGGCACTACTTAATAGTAATGATAATTATGACAAAACTATGGCAATTCCATCTAGTTTATATGATAATCTGTTATGGTGGAAAAATAATATTTTATCAGTCGAAAATCCAATTCTAGAAAACTAATAAGTACGTTTAAGAATTTTTTTGCGATGCATCTTCTACCGGATGTGTAGCCGTATCAGGTGGTGAAAAAACTGGGGGACAATGGAGTCGATGAGCGACGTCATCATAAATAAACTATTTGGAACTACTCGCTGCCTATTTTAGTTTAAAATCATTCGCTGGTGAGAAGAAAAATTGTATATTGTTACGTATCGATAATACCACAGCTATATCTTACGTTAACAGAATGGGTGGTATACAATTTCCATATTTACGCTATGTTGCCACCATTGTATGGAATTGTTGCGAAGAACGTAATATCTATGTCTACGCATCATATATCAAGTCCAAACTTAATGTAGTAGCGAGTCACGTCGATTAAATGTTGACACGGAATGGCAACTGAATAGAGATGTGTTTGCAAAAATAGTCACTTAGGTCGAAATCTCTTTGCGTCTCAATGCCAAATGCACTAAGTACATTTCGTGGAAAAGAGATCCTATGCCTTTAACATTGACGCTTTCACCATAGAATGGACACCCTTTTTCTTCTATGCCTTCCCAACCCTTCGCACTAATTTTAAAAACTCTTAGTAAAATTATCGCTGTTAGGGCAACTGGAATAGTTGTAGTCCATTATTGGACATCTCAAGAAAGATTAATACATCACCTGCACTGCCACCTTGCCCTGGCAGTGAGTGTTATCCGGGAAGGATGCAAAAGAAAAGGCGTCCCAGATTCAGCTTTTAGCATTATGCTCTCTTCTATTACAGACAGTACTAAGTGCCAATATTCTGCAAGTTACAAAATATGGTGGGCTTATTGCAATAGAAATAATATTGATTTTTATAATATTAAATGATATTCTATATTAGATTATTAGACAGAGTGCTTTGAATCAGGGTCATCATACGGCACCTTAAACAATCACAGGTCGGCTTTATCTTTGATTTCCAATAATAACATTGGTTAAGATGTGAGAATAAATCGTTTTTTCAAGGGCATATTTAAGTTAAGACTTACATTTCCTAAATATTCTACCACATGGAACCCAAGCGTAGTACTTGATTACCTAGCTGATTTTTATCCATATGATGTAATTAAAATAGAAATTTTGGCTAGAAACCTACTTACCTTGTTAACGCTCGCTACTGCTCAAAGAACTTAAACTTAATCTCTAATAAAGGTTTCGAATATTCAGATTTACAATGATATGATTGTAATTCCAATCAAAGATTTGATTAAAACTTCTGGTATAGTGCGAGCGTAACCTGTAATTGATTTACCATTATTTACTCAGAGACCAAGTATTTGTCCAGCAAGTGCTTTACAAAGCTACTTGAGCTACTCAGAGTTGTCAGTAACATCGTCGTATAGGACAAACACCGATGATAGATTGTTGTTAACCCATAAAAAACCTATAGGCCTGCTTCGGCGCAGACTATTGGACGCTGGATTAAACATACTCTAGGAGATAGTGGGATTGACACTTCAATATTTACCGCCCATTCAACGCGGCATTCTTTAGCTCGGCAGCACCTCTGGCAGGCATGAGAGTCAAAGCCATAAAAAAAAAAAAAAAAAAGTGCAGGATGGTCTCTGGTCAGTCAGTAGTATTTGCCACATATTATAATAGGCCGATTATTGATCTCAACACCAATATATTAAGTATTCTAAAGTAATTATAGAACTCGATTGTATAAATGATTAAAGTAAAACTACTTTAGACAGGTAGCTTTAATAATTAATATTATTAATAATATACCTAGAAAAATAAAAGAAATGATTTATTAAGTATAATATCATTCGTATTTTTTTTATTTTTTGTCTCCTCAAACTACACTGTTTATCTATTTTACCGACAACATTGATCAATTAGGCATTCTCTGAACATCTACATGGTAATTATAAATCTCGGAGTACGAAGACAAGATTAATTAATCGATCAAACGAACTTACCTGAAGTGAAGTTCGATCTTAATTATCTTGTCTTCGTCGAAGAGATTTAAGGTCCCTCCCTACCCTACCCTCAATACCTAAGTAATCAATGTTTCTATTTCCTCTAAAAAGAATGAGGCTCTGAGGTAGGCACGGCCGACGGTACGTTAGTAGGTATGAACAGACAAGTTCTTTTCATTCTGCTCTAAATACTGTGTGCGGGTAGATCCAAGTGTCGCAGGGCTAACTACATGGTAATTATAAATCTCTTCGACGAAGACAAGATAATTAAGATCGAACTTCACTTCAGGTAAGTTCGTTTGATCGATTAATTCTTTTTGTTTTTAAGGCGATTTAATTGAGATTTCTTAGCTACAAAAAAAAACAGTTTGGTCGTTTGAAGATTATCAGCTTTTTGTATATGACGAATTTCTAGTCTAATTCCGCTTCTTTACATCGTTATTTCAGGTTAGGTTCAAATAAGCATCACAAATATCTATAGAGAAAAATAGTTTATCCCAAAATCCTTATTGTAGTCGAAACGACGTAGAAGCGGAATTACACTGGAAATTCGTCATTTATACAAATTAAAAACGGACTTCCGCAAAGTAACGCCTGATTCAATCAACTAGATTATCAGCTCTTGTAAATAGAGGGTTATCTTAAAATTTCTATTTTTACTTGCTATTGAATAGGCTATAATTATCTCGCTATAATTACGAAGAAAGCACTCCAGCTCTAAGTGATGAAAATTTGGAAATAGAACATAGAAATAGGATGTGGCAAAAAACCGATGTCGTTAGACAAGTACATCACATTTCACTATTGCACGCCTTCTACATCCTGTATGAATCTTCTCCACCCTAAAGTTGTCTGGAAGAGATCGCTTAGCGATAAGGTCCCCGATTGTTACACTACCTTTTTTTTAAGCTGTTTTTTCGTGTTTTTGTAATTTGTGGTGTGAACTCTATCTAGCCTTGTTTTTTTTTACCCTCTTCATAAAACTTGGCACAAAGGTGAAGTTCTAAGGAAAATAAAATATTGTGTTGGTCTGATGCCATTTCTGTAAAGCTAAAGCTAACCTGAGCTAATCTGATGACAGAAATGGCAGGCAGTTGGTAGGTAGTCTAATGTTTTTGTAGTGTTAGTATTAGCTTATATTTTGTTTAGTTAATAAAGGCACTTGCCCTATTAAAGATCCAAATACAAAGTCTATCCGACTTTGTATCGATTAATCTATGTCCAAATTGCGGCCTGGTACTGGTTAATATAATAATATAAAGTATAAATTAATCCATATTATATCTTTTATTTTGCAAGGACCGGTAAGCGCAGCGACCTAAAAGAGACCGCAGGGAAACGCTGGATGCAGGCCGCTTCCAACCGGCCTTGGAGATCGATGTAGGCTTATGTCCAGCAGTGGACGTCCTATGGCTGAAACGATGATGATTATGTGATAAATCAGACACCTTGGGTACAATCACATTATTTATTTTACAACCTTTCACAATTTAGATATTGACACAATCATTCTCAACACTTATTTTACACCTTTATACTTTTCACTTGTAATACAGAGAGCTGTTGCTCCTTTGAAAGCTCGTTCGAGACTGCCTCAACTGACTGTTTACCCTCCGCACGTAAACTTGCCAATCGGTAAACACCCAGTCAAGGTCGACCAATCAGAGAAAAGCAAAGTACAATCTAGTCAATAGACTTATAAACTACTTTTAAAAACTAGGTTTAAACAAACAAGCTTATATAAAAACACTTAAAATACTACTATTAAGTAGGTAATGATATTTACTGCAATGTGATTTATTAACTTCCATACGAATTAATTAGAAATGTGTATAAAATACAATAAAATTCACGACATGATTACAAAATCATTACATTCGGCCATCCGACGTCGTGCGATCTCCCGACGCACGAATAAATCAATTATTTGCTATAATTATCATTACATTCGGTTATAATTTGATCTCAGATTTTCTTTCAACGCCACAACGTGAGTTTTCGAAATACCTAAATACCTAACATCAACATAATGGTCATCACTAGTGGGTTCCATTATTCCTTGACTTAGGAACTGCAGGAAGATACAAGAAATTTTCTTGATTTTCATTGTTATTACACTACATCATAAACTTACTGTTGTCTCTACAGTAGTTACAGATGGCAACTTGTCGGAAACCCACAAAAATACATATTAGAAATATAATACAATACAGAATAAACATAATTATCATAGAAAAATTCACTAACTTGAACTTAATTAACTATTTAAATCAAATAATAAAATTACTGCCAGTACAAAAACAATACGCGAACCATCATAGAAATATTCACTTACATAACTATTTACATCAAATAATATAATTACTGCCAGTACAATAACAATACTCGAATTATCATAGAAATATTCACTTACTTAACTATTTACATCAAATAATATAATAACTGCCAGTACAATAACAATACTCGAATTATCATAGAAATATTCACTTACTTAACTATTTACATCAAATAATATAATAACTGCCAGTACAATAACAATACTAGAATTATTATAAATATTCACTTACTTAATTATTTACATCAATTAATATAATTACTGCCAGTACAATAGCAATACTCGAATTATCATAGAAATATTCACTTACTTAACTATTTACAACAAATAATATAATAACTGCCAGTACAATAACAATACTAGAATTATTATAAATATTCACTTATTTAACTATTTACATCAATTAATATAATTACTGCCAGTACAATAACAATACTAGAATTATCATAGAAATATTCACTTACTTAACTATATTCATCAAATAATATAATAACTGCCAGTACAATAACAATACTAGAATTATTATAAATATTCACTTACTTAACTATTTACATCAAATAATATAATAACTGCCAGTACAATAACAATACTAGAATTATTATAAATATTCACTTACTTAACTATTTACATCAATTAATGTAATTACTGCCAATACAATAACAATACTCGAATTATCATAGAAATATTCACTTAACTATTTACATCAAATAATATAATTACTGCCAGTACAATAACAATACTCGAATTATCATAGAAATATTCACTTACTTAACTATTTACAACAAATAATATAAAATTACAAACTGCACTAAAATTTAATAGATAAGTATAGGTAATAAATAAAGACTGCGAGAAAAACTGAAGGTGCAGCTAGACAATAAAACTTCAAATAAAGATTACTGGTTGCCACACCGAGTTAAAAGTCTTATTATAATCAAATAATCTTAATGTTATCACCGGTTGCCTACCACTGACAAATAGTCTACGGCTACGTCATCCGTGCTTCATTACTGTTTATTCTATAAGATATAGCAACAAGAAACTTTTATCTTAAGGGCTCACTTGGCTTTCCAAATATAGTTACATGGCACTAATCATCATTTACTTTGGTTAAGGACACTTGACCTATAAGAAGGAACACATAGCCATCATTTATCTTAAGCGCACTTAGCCCAATTGATGAGATAGTTATCTTTTAACCTACTAAACACTCTGGGCCTAGCGAGCCATTCTTTGTCATTGTCTAACCTACTAAGCATCTGAGCATAGTTAGGCATCATTGTCATCGTCTAACCTACTAAGCATCTGGGCTTAGTTAGGCATCATAGTCATAGTCTAACCTACTAAACATCTGGGCCTAGTTAGGCACCATAGTCTAACCTACTAAACATCTGGGCTTAGTTAGGCATCAGTCATTCTAACCTACTAAACATCTGGGCTTAGTTAGGCATCATAGTCATTCTAACCTACTAAACATCTGGGCTTAGTTAGGCATCATAATCATGGTCTAACCTACTAAACATCTGGGTTTAGTTAGGCATCATAGTCATTCTAACCTACTAAACATCTGGGCTTAGTTAGGCATCATAGTCATAATCTAACCTACTAAACATCTGGGTTTAGTTAGGCATCATAGTCATACTAACCTACTAAACATCTGGGCTTAGTTAGGCATCATAATCATGGTCTAACCTACTAAACATCTGGGTTTAGTTAGGCATCATAGTCATTCTAACCTACTAAACATCTGGGCTTAGTTAGGCATCATAATCATAGTCTAACCTACTAAACATCTGGGTTTAGTTAGGCATCATAGTCATTCTAACCTACTAAACATCTGGGCTTAGTTAGGCATCATACTCATCGTCTAACCTACTAAGCATCTGGGCTTAGTTAGGCATCATAGTCATAGTCTTACCTACTAAACATCTGAGCTTAGTTAGGCATCATAATCATAGTCTAACCTACTGAACATCTAGACTTAGTTATACATCATAATCATAGTCTAACCTACTGAACATCTAGACTTAGTTATGCATCATAATCATAGTCTAACCTACTGAACATCTAGACTTAGTTAGGCATCATAATCATAGTCTAACCACGTGGCACTCTGGCTTCGTCACTCACTGTCGGCACGCTGACCATGTCGCTCGCTGACGACACGCTGGTCACGTCACTCGCTGGCCACGTCGCTTGCTGCCGACATGCTGGCCACGTTGCTCGCTGGCGACACACTAGCCACGTCACTCGCTGGCGACACTTAGGTGACACATCTGGCGGAGTGTCTTCGACAAGCTCCACTGTCACATAACACTGAAAAGCATAAATTGTCTCCGGCAGATTACTTTCAAAAATTAACAGTCTAAAATTATATCTTACTCAATTCGCAAATATAATAAATTTTATCATGAATTTGACTACTAATTTGTCAAACACAGTTCAGTCATGTTTCAGTCGGTCAAAGCAGTCTTATAACACTGCTTACTTCTTAAACACACTTTACTTGGTGTGGTCATACATAGCCATGAGCATTAAGCATGACACAATGAATCGTTCGGTACTTGTGTCACATTATACACCCATTAATATATTTAATTTCTCGTATGATCTCTTACGGGGTGAAATATGAATTGCTTATAGTGGCAACTATCTCATTTATCTAGCAACCGATATAAACAGCGACATGGTTGACTAGCTGGTTGGCTTATTATTACTTCCAATAAAGCAAAAATGTTTTCAGTCTGTGACCGAATGAGCTACGGACCACTGTCAATAATGAGGGCTATTGATGCTATTGCAACTATCGGTGTTATCGGGTTCATAGATACTATCGGTTCCATAAAGACTCCTAAGAACATCGGTTCCATAAAAACTTTCCGAGCTATCAAAATTGTTGGTGCTATCGAAACTTGATGAGCTATAAAAACTAATGGTATGCTGTCAAAACGATTGTTGCTAATAAAACTATAAGTACAAATAACACAAAATGTAATAGGTAATTCTAATTATTGACTAATTACCAATATTGCTATCAAGCTTTGGATGATACACGATACGCAATAGATTATCGAGCCCAATATTTACGACGTCAACTACCCACTAAAGAAAAAAAATACTATTACGATAAAATACTATACCTAAAAATGTTTGCAATGTTTGCAGTCTTTGAGTACATTAGTTAAATAAAACATGTATTTTCTCACCTAAGAGAATTAATGTTATTCTTTGAAAAAATAAAATTTTTAAACCATAAAACATTGAAACATAATTCTACCGTAAGCACTTAGATAAAGTAACTGTAGGTAGCTTCATAGGTAAATTATACAAATTATGCAATACTGTAAGTGTGATAGAACACAAGAGACACACAAGAGTTTACTAAATTCTCATCTATCTGCAACTTGCTATAGCCATTTGTATAATCATGATTATTTTGAAGAACCAACATCAGAGCACTGACTTAGATTCTGCTTTATATGAAGCGTAATTATTAAAATGTTTGATTTGCACATTTACTTTCGGTTCGTTTATTATTTTCCAGTCTACCCGCAAACAAGTATGAAATTAATAAAGTTTTTTTGTTTACACGTTTTAACGACGTTTAATGCCATTTATTAGCATTCGATATAGCCGACTAGCTTTCGACTTCTTTTTTTTTTGTATAGAACGCAGCGCATGATTTTTACCAGGTTTATGAGATGTGTTTTTACTTCTACACTTTCTATTCCAATCTTGAACTAGTGGCAATAAGGTCAACGATAAATATCTCATCTAGCATAATGAAAAGCAGAAACAAACACACCTGGCTATTGGCTGAGGCCGATTTTTGGCTCCTTGTTGGCGTCCGCAGCTTCAGGCTCTCGACAGAACCTCGCGCAGCTGCTACACGCCACACAGACACGTGCCCCATACTTTGCTCGCATGGACACGGCAGTTGTAGGCTCCGGCTCACGGCTTGCCTCGATCTCTTCTATCGCCAATGTTGACTGAGAGGCACATTTAGGTGCTCTATTTTTGTTTTGTGAGCTTTCGTGGATTTTGTGCCACTTCTGATATGTGATAAATCAGACACCTTGGGTACAATCACATTATTTATTTTACAACCTTTCACAATTTAGATATTGACACAATCATTCTCAACACTTATTTTACACCTTTATACTTTTCACTTGTAATACAGAGAGCTGTTGCTCCTTTGAAAGCTCGTTCGAGACTGCCTCAACTGACTGTTTACCCTCCGCACGTAAACTTGCCAATCGGTAAACACCCAGTCAAGGTCGACCAATCAGAGAAAAGCAAAGTACAATCTAGTCAATAGACTTATAAACTACTTTTAAAAACTAGGTTTAAACAAACAAGCTTATATAAAAACACTTAAAATACTACTATTAAGTAGGTAATGATATTTACTGCAATGTGATTTATTAACTTCCATACGAATTAATTAGAAATGTGTATAAAATACAATAAAATTCACGACATGATTACAAAATCATTACAATAATATCGTTTATTGATGAACCTGCCTACGATAGGTATAATTATATTGTCTATCCCAAGAGTCACGCAGTTTGCTACCTGAAATAGATGGGAACTTTCCATGAAACCAACTAGATTCTGATTGATTGCTATCCAATTAGTTAAGTACGACCAATTAATTATATTTATCATTAAGTACGACTAGTTTTCTTCGAGAATTATGTTAAGATCTTACCGTCTAGCTAGACTAAAATTTTATAGTAATGATAAAAATTTACTAAGTAAATAAAAATATACAAATAGACATTATTTGTAGAACAGCATTGCGAACATTTTTATGTTCACATCACATCATCAGCCCGTAAACGTCAATTGCTGAACAAAGGCATACACGCTTGGCAGGTGGCTTGGGGATCGCAGTACGTTCACCGTGTACCTACTAATAAGACGCTGCTGTCCATCCTTCGGTGGTTCTGGTCACAGTTTTAGGACATACCTGGGTAATTTTTATGTTGATTAGTTATAATTTGACAGAAAAACTTATTTTCGTGTTTTATTCGATTTCCTTCGGCATCCTTTAAAATACAAACACGAAAATTACGAAAATCACCAACACATGGCGCTGTAGACCATAATTGCAATTCATTTCATAAAACGTTATTTACAAGTGCATTGAAATAAAAAATAAGTGCATTGAAATAAAAAAGTAATAAAACAAAGTGCAACAAGTAACAGACTATCAAGGAGAAGGCTCATCAACAACTCGGTAATAAACTGGAAAGCAATTCGGCCGCCATCTTTAATTTTTAGCGACGTCCTCGAATCTTGCATTTTGGCCATTCTTGACCGTATCAATCAAAATCGGGCGCTTTTTGCGATTTCCAGAACTCGCTGCGTGCACGCATGGCGGCGGGTGGCGGTAAGCAGGGGGAGGGGGGGTGTCACTGTGCAAATGCACTCGTAAACTGGCTGAGGTCAACGCTCCCCCGTCCCGAGCCTCGGTCGCCCCTCTTACCCCTGGGCCTATAAAGCGTTTACCGCTATGATAATAATATATTTTATTTTATTATAAGCGTAGGTCGCTTCGCAAACTACATCCTATCTCAGTTGACACTGCAACAAATGGGCGCGTAATGTAACAGTTCCGCTGGGTAAAGTTAAACCGGAGATAGGTGGAAACAAAACATACCTATAAAGGCATACTTTGCAACGGCGCGACGTATACCGTAGTATAGCTTGATAGAAGCTCCGCAATAGAAAGAAAATATTGTTTCAACAACCATTCTATATTTGGGCTGGATAAACATTCATCCGGGAAGGGCAAAGGAGTATTTTTCCTGTGAGAAACAATTTGGCCAATTAAGCTTAATTTGTACTTAAGGAAACTTGATGTGCCATGCAGTTGTAGACCCTAAATTAGACGAAGTAAATAAAAACCTGCCAAGCGCGCGCACTGGGGTTCTAAATCCAAAAAGTGTTTTCTTCCAATCAGTTTATCGCACGACGATAAACGACGATCGACGATCTTTAGGGCACGACCGACTTGCACTTGAAGTAAAACAACAACCGTCTTAATACAAAAGATTTAAGAAGCTTTAGACATGTGTTTAGCAGTTGTTTCACTGTGAAAAATATGCTAAACACCTGTCTAAAGCGTTCTTAAATCTTTTGTAGTAAGACGGTTGTTGTTTTACTTCAAAGTGTGTCTTTCCAAGTTTGACACTGACTTGCACGTTTTACCGTTTTTACACTATCAGTGATACCCAAAGTGGTCGACCCCAAAGGGTCGACAGCGACCTACAAGGGGTTCATGTGAGCGAAAAACGTGTCTACCCATGACCGAAAAACATGGCATGTCTACGAGACAGCGTAGGCTTTGTAATAGGGTTACGTTGACACCTTTGGGTACGGAACCCTAAAAAAGATTCGTCACACAGTTTGTGTGACGAATCCAAATGGCGAGGAATTTTTAGTAGTCCAAAATAGGGTTTAAGGAAAGAGGAAAAAAATCTTGCTTAACTTCAGCTTAGTGACAATATTAGGTTCATATGTTATTAAGTAACTAGCCGTTTGCGAAATGGAATTTCTCTCAGATCAAATAAACAGATCCTGTGAGATAGCAGCTGAAACCGCTGGCGCTGTTGGTAAGTACTAAAGTATAAAATAACTGTAAGTTTCCCCGTACCTCCCAGAGAGTTAGTAAATTGTAGCGAAAAGCGTGCATGCGTCTGACAGCAGCACGGGACCATTAGAATCGGTACCACGCTGCGGCTTTGTGTTCCCTACAGCAACGAGCACATTTTAAAATATAGAATCCCTAACCAACACGTGTTCAAGATGATATGGAAATAACAATATTTGATTGTTTCAGCAGTGCAAGTACCGTTCTTTATCGATCGTCAAATTCAATAGAATGCCATAGAATCGATCATAGCGAGTACTGAATAAATTACATTTTATCGAATTTGACAATCTCAAGTGTCAAATTTGACGATCGATAAAGAACGGTACTTGCACCGCAGTGTTTGTAAACGTCCTCGAGTGTAAGCAAGGGAGATAATAAAATGAAACGTATTTTTTGTTGTTTATAAAACTCCGTAGTAGTAACATCTCCATTCTAGTAACATCTCCATTCCTTTTCTAGAGCATGACTGTGACTATGACTTGTTTGACGATATTCAGTAAAACTTGTATATATTTCTTTACCTACTTGACACTGGTTAATGCACAAGACGTGGGACGCCAAAATCTTCTCAAGAGAAAAGAAAAAATTAGGATATAAAAAGATATCAACGTTCCATCATTGATTTCACTTTACAAAGCTCCATACCTTCGGTTTCCTAATATTAATGTAGGTATGTAGGGTTCAGTAATATAAATATTATGAAGTAATGATCATCTTCAAGTCTCCTTAGCAACTTGCTTCCGAACTATACGTCCTCTATTTTACAGCCGTGACCTTCCCCAGCTATTCAAGAGCCCTTGAATATTTTACAAGTTCTGCGAATGTTGGGTAACTTTGACTCAATTCGTGGGAAACAATCGTAGGTCACGATGTTACTGACGAATTCGGTAAATTTTAGACTAAGGGACTAAGCTCAGATCAGACAAACAAGGGAGATATGATATGGTGGCGTAGCAGGCGCGAAGTTGCGAACGCATCATGCCTAAATCAGGTTTGTGCGCCGGTACGAGCGAAAATTAGGAGCACCTTAAAATACAAAAGTACAAAAATTTCATACAAAAATTATTTTCAAAAAAAAAAACGATAGGAAAAGGGGAAACTGTGAGAGGCGTTACTCTGTATATATGACTAGTGGGCCGCCCCGGCTTCGCACGGGTATAGATCTATAGCCTATGTCACCCGGGGATAGTGTAGCTTCCCAACAGTGAAAGAATTTTTCAAATCGGTCCAGTAGTTTCGGAGCCTATTTAATGCAAACAAACAAACAATAAAATCTTTCCTTTTTATATTATGTATTAGTATAAATAGTAGTTAGTAGTTAGTATTATGTATTAGTGCAAATTGAAACGTCTATGGCAAAACATCCCGTCCAATTAGGATTACCATCCGTCTGGATTTGTCCGGACATATCCAGACTTTTAGAGCCATGTTCGGCTTTGTAATTTGTCCGGGTTTTTTAGCTTGGGTGATGTAATATAATATAATAATAATAAACGAGTAAATCTTGTGATTATCGTCGCCCTACACATAAAACAAAAATCTTACCAACGATAAAATAATATCAGGACTTTTATTGAAATGACACGATGTGTTATAATGTCAGGACTTTTAAAATTTTGATATGGTAACCCTACGTCTAATGGGAAAAATGACTAATTCTCAAACTAATTCACTAATTTAACTCGTCGAAAGTTTGTTTAAGGACTGCGGTCTATACAATTTCGAAGACTTTCAGTCAGCCGTCACTTACGATATTTAACTCAATTAGTGTTGTATTGAACTGAATTAGCCACCACCCCAATTACTTTACTTCCAAAGTTTGAGACGGTTAAATGTCCTGAGTTCTTATTTTCTCTTTGCAAAAGCAAAATTCACTACAAAGTTGTTGATCACTCACAAATGGCTTTGCCTTTAGTTACCTAGCATTTTTATTAGTATTTAAGTAAGTATATTTAAGGTTAAAAATATTATAGTGGTTTTTGTTACTCGGCAAACTATAATATCGTATCATTCGTAAGAAGAACTCATAAACTTGACATTCTCGTCTCTCTAGTCTCGTTCGTTGGTATAAACCCACAATAATGGAGACTTCAGTGATGTGTGCAAAACCCTCATAATACCGACCAACATCCATATCCATAACAATCAAAAACCACATGGCACAAAACAATTGAACATTGACCTGCATGGAGTCAAAGTCCCCCATACCCAATGGAGTTTACTGCAATTGTCGTGGAAGTCCCATTTCTAGCACCGTAGACTGCCACATACAGACCGACCAACTTATTTCTAGAGTTGACCAAATGATGGATTTAAAGTTTTCCAATGGAGACTATTTGTTTCGTTGAAGAAATGCAACTGTATCTCCCTCATTCAAATCTACAGGTAAGTTGGTCGCAGGTACACCTCGGTCGCCATAGATTAGCGTCGAGTTGAACCGGGGTCAGAATTGTGGTAAAATAATAAATGCGTATTGTTTCTACGCGGGCGTTCACTCCATGCGTTGTCGACCTTTGCCGTCATGGGACCACATGTCACTCACAGCAAAAATTTATATTTCAGACTCTAAAAGTTTTATAATATTATGCTAATCGAGGAGTGCCAACGATACAACCACGAAAGACCCTTTGAAGATTGAAGTCTGACAATTTCGACAAGAAATAAATCAAAATTATTTCTTAGGTTATCGCGATTACTATAAACATTAATATGATGCAGTCATCACTATCACTATCACTACATAGTATAAAACAAAGTCGCTTCCCGCTGTCTGTCCGTCCCTATGTAATACTATGTATGCTTAGATCTGTAAAACTACGCAACGGATTTTGATGCGGTTTTCACCATCAGTTAGATAATTTTTTACGGAAGGTTTATATATGTAACAAGCGCCCCGCCCTGGTTTCGCACGTAAGTTAAACCCGTGCGAAGCCGGGCGGGCGGGTCGCTAGTAAAATTAATAAAATCGCTATATATAACACAGAATCGCTTAACATGCTGGATTAGAAATGGCGTTCTCAGTTATTTCAGTTACATACACACAATTTAATAGTCATCAGTCATCACTGAGCTGTGTTTGCCCATAAGTTTAGCAAGTGTAGAACAACTTTAGTTTAATCATTTAATGGATAGATGAACTAACAACACCATTATAATGAAACTGTATTGGCGAAGTTCACACGTGTTCGTTGACAGTTGACAGTCTTTTGTCGACTGCCAACGAACACAGTATATAAGTGGCGGTTGCATTGCAATCACTCTCTTTCTTTGCTCGAACCTCGAAGCGATAACAAGTGTAAACGAATTGTGTGTAAAACAGTTAAAAGGTGATTTCTTGGCTGAAAAGCTAACAAATCAGAATCGGGATTAATAAGTTACAGATGTCTTCTTATTTTCCCATGTCCACAGAGTGTAATTTGTCTTTTGTTAAGTGGTTCAAAACCTGTTTGCTAGTCATGTTTTTTTTTTAGAGCCCTAATTAATAGTTATTGTACAAAGTGGCTGTTTTATTCCTTGCGTTTTCTTGATTATAATTTCTTTGCTAATGATTAATTTAATACTAATTACTAAATAACTGTGCTCATGTTAAAAGTTCTTCAGATTATATATCCGATTAGTGTACTTATTGTTATATATGCAAATTTCTGCCGCCGATTCTGCGGCTGAGCCTGCTGTCGAGCCTGCCGCTGAGCCTGCTGTCGAGTCTGCGGCTGAGCCTGCTGTCGAGCCTGCGGCTGAGCCTGCGGCTGAGCCTGCGGCTGAGCCTGCGGCTGAGCCTGCTGTCGAGCCTGCTGTCGAGCCTGCCGTTGAGCCTGCTGTCGAGCCTGCGGCTGAGCCTGCCGTCGAGCCTGCGGCTGAGCCTGCTGTCGAGTCTGCCGTCGAGCCTGCGGCTGAGCCTGCTGTCGAGCCTGCGGTCGAGTCTGCGGCGGAGCATACAGCGGAGCCTGCAGTGGAGCCTGCCGCGGAGTCTGCGGCTGAGCCTGCTGTCGAGCCTGCGGCTGAGCCTGCGGCTGAGCCTGCCGTCGAACCTGCCAGCTGAGCCTGCAGCGGAGCCTCCAGTACGCAGTTACGTAAGAGACATTGTACGCAGTTGCGTAAGATCCGGTGTACGTAGTCGCGTAAGAGCCGATGTACGCAGTTGCGTAAGAGACATTGTACGCAGTTGCGTAAGATCCGGTGTACGTAGTCGCGTAAGAGCCGATGTACGCAGTTGCGTAAGAGACATTGTACGCAGTTGCGTAAGATCCGGTGTACGTAGTCGCGTAAGAGCCGATGTACGCAGTTGCGTAAGAGACATTGTACGCAGTTGCGTAAGATCCGGTGTACGTAGTCGCGTAAGAGCCGATGTACGCAGTTGCGTAAGAGACAGTGTACGCAGTTGCGTACTGACTTAACTAAACCAGATTCGGTTTTAGTCTGATATGATGTGCTTTTCAGTATGCAGTTGCATTCTGATATTATGTAACATAAAACGATAGTATAAGACTTCAAAATAAGATTGTAAAGTACACATTTAATTAACACGTATAACGTCTATTATCATATAATACATGACACGTATACACGAGGACGTGTAATTGAGTCGGATGGCCGAATGTAGAACAACTTTAGTTTAATCATTTAATGGATAGATGAACTAACAACACCATTATAATGAAACTGTATTGGCGAAGTTCACACGTGTTCGTTGACAGTTGACAGTCTTTTGTCGACTGCCAACGAACACAGTATATAAGTGGCGGTTGCATTGCAATCACTCTCTTTCTTTGCTCGAACCTCGAAGCGATAACAAGTGTAAACGAATTGTGTGTAAAACAGTTAAAAGGTGATTTCTTGGCTGAAAAGCTAACACAAGGTCCAATTTTCAAAGTTCAATTTCAGGTTCGGGTACCCTTTCGCTCGCTTTCACAATGCCCCTGGCATGTGCCATCCAATATTTGCGTACGTATTGGCAAACTGATGTAGGGTTGTCACACATTGGCTAGCCGTGTGTTAACTTTTAAATTAAAACCTAAAATGGAGAGGCATACTAAAATATTCCAGGGGCCTTACGGAAAACAGCTAATTGCGGCACCTAATCCGCTCAATGGAAAATCACGCGACCGCAAACCGTATCTCGGCGCGATAAGGTTCACGTTCGATTTTCCAACTGAGCGGATTAGGTGCCGCAATTAGCTGATGTCCGTAAGGCCCCTGCATGGTATGTATACAAATAGTTGCAGTAATCAAACTATTAGAGGTACTTTATTTTTTACCTTCTTTAACTAAATAAAATATATAGGTATAAGTCAAATCACACAAAAAGGTACCAAACTACTAAGCCTATTGCTGGTAAATATAGAAAGGAGTTTTATGGTATGGTATGGTATTTTAGAAAGGAGTTATATGGTAATTTTTATATTGTATAATAGGCTTATTGCGTTTGACCGCCACCTCAGCTGTTGTTTAAGCGATGATGTGGTCTACAATGGAGCTACGATTCGCTTGCGGCTTGAGCACACCCAGCTCGTAACTTTTTTCTATGCCTTAGGCAAACAAGCAGATGGGCTGCCTGATGGTAAGCAGTCACCGTCACCTATAGGTACCTGTAACACATGAGCAATGCGTTGCCGATCTTTTACTCGCCCTTTGAAGAATCCCATGTTATAGCTTCTCGAAAATACTGCGGGAGATAGCTCATTCAAGATTTTAACTACCGGGGTACACCCATTCAGCAGCGTTAGGCAGTTCGCACAATAAAATTGGAATCAAAGCACTTTGTACGGGTTTTCAAAATATCAACCATGATAAGCCAGAGCCAGTTAATTTTATTAATACTGGCTCCAGTAAAAGTTCATCGACTGACAGTAAGCTCTAGGTATCCTGCAGGCTCGTATTAAGTGGTAGCCATTTATTTTTATTACCAGTAGCATTTATTCTAGATAAGCCAATAACACTAAAACTGCAAGACGCAGAAGTATCAGATATTATCCTACCAAGTGACTTCATTAAACTTCTTGCCTCAGTAACTGTGCAAGTAAAGTGCTCTATCTGCTTCTGAATCTGAATCAAACTAATATTGTAAATGGGAAACTGGGTTTGTTGGTTTTTTTGTAGGTACTTCTTTAACGTAGCAACAGAGCATTGGAAATATGTGATTTTTGCATAGAGATAGTTGAGAGCCAGTGACACCAGAGAGTCCCACTATGGGCCTCATAAGCAAGCTCAAAGTCGCACAACGAGCTATGGAGAGGGCTATGCTCGGGGTTTCTCTACGAGATCGAATCCGAAATGAGGAGATCCGTAGACGAACGAAAGTCACCGACATAGCCCACCGGATTAGTAAGTAGAAATGGCAGTGGGCAGGGCACATATCACGCAGAACAGATGGCCGATGGGGCCGAAAGGTTCTGGAATGGAGACCACGGACTGGTAAGCGCAGCGTAGGACGTCCACCCACAAGATGGACAGACGACCTAAAAGAGACCGCAGGGAAACGCTGGATGCAGGCCGCTTCCAACCGGCCCTTTTGGAGATCGATGGGGGAGGCCTATGTCCAGCAGTAGACGTCCTACGGCTGAAATGATGATGATGATGATGACACCAGATACTTTTTATCCCGGATCCTAAGGGGATCTCCGCTCGGGTAAAACAGCGGGGCAAAGCAAGCAAAGCAAAACCCCCGATAAAAGAGCTGATAATCTACGAACAGCTGAACAGAATTTCTAGAATAATCTTGATCAAGTCACCTTTTAAACATAACAAAAAAACTAAATAAAAATCAGTTAAGCAGTTTGGGAGCTAAGATGGCACAGACAGACACACAGATAGGTACACTTGTTAACTTACAAAACCCCTCTTTTGGCGTCGGCCGCTAAAATCTTGATGCAACAAAAAGGTAAGATTGCTTCTAAAAATCATAACGTATCAAAAATAAAATACGCTTACGTCTCAGCATTTCGCCGAAAATTCTAGGTCGTTCCGTTAAACAAGATCAAATTCCATAGTTCCGAGAACACTAAACCTTGCGGGACACCCAGTTTTGGATTTAATCAGAAACATGCTCAAAAGTGGATTATATTTCGCAAGCAGTGTAATGGAAAAGCGAGTTGTGCGCCCTCTCTCGGGGTAATGAAATAAGGATCTCGCAAACAATAGCTGAGATTGGCCGTGGAAACGAACAAGGCAAAGCACAAAGTAAGACTTTTTACAATAAAGTTTGGCGCGAATTCGATTACTACATCTTCGCTCGGTTGGACTCGCTCCAGATTTCATTCTGTTTTTAAAGTTGTAGAATTGAATATTCAGTCTTGTTTAGAGTCTAAGCAAGACTGAATATTCAATTCTACAATTTTAAAGTGTTTCAAGCTCACTGTTGTAAGTAGAACAATAGGAATTATCAGTTTTTGGTTCGGTGGCTTTCAGATAGGGAGATAAATAATAAAAGGGTAGTTCGCCATCGCCAACGTCTATCGTGTCGATTGTAATGATGAGTACGTAAGGAAGGCCTCAGAGGCCTTACGCCTAGGTATTTTAAGCAATCCAGTTTAGGCGATGAAAAAGTTGCACGACCGCAAACCGTATGGGCGCGTTAAGGTTCACGTTCACGTGGTTTTCTGATCTGCGCTGTTTTAACGTTAGTTTGAAACCGCGTAAGGAGTTGGCCGTAAGGCCCCAGTTATCCTCAACCGATTGAGCTGAAGTTTTGTATACCTACACATTTAGTTTGGATACCAATGCATGACGGTAGCTGAATGACGTCATTCAAAATCCAATATGGCGGACTCCCAAAGATGGCGGACCAGTAATTATTTATGCATCCCCATGATATGGATATTAAATAAAAGGGTTTGCTGAGAAGAATGCGAAAAATAAGATGACGTCATACTATATTCAATATGGCGGACATTCCACGATGGCGGATATAATTTTCTTATCTACCATCATGATGGGTATCAAATGAAAGGGTTTGCTGAGAAGAATACAAAAATATTGATTTTTTAAAGTTTTTTGTAAAAAAAAAATGCAGGTTGTGAATCAACATCTGGGGCCTTACGGACAACAGAAAAATCATGAAAACGTGAACCTTAACGCGCCCAGATACGGTTTGCGGTCGCGTGATTTTTCAACTGAGCGGATCTAACGTTAGTTTGGTGCCGAAATACCTGTTGTCTGTAAGGCCCCTGGATGGCAGTGCAGTGATCGGCACTGACGTTTTGTCCTGTCATTTTGATAAATATTATCACCACCCAATTATTATTTTAATAAACTCGTTTTTAATCGCGAGCCTTTTGAGAATACGCAGATCGTTTCATAAATAAGGCAACATCATGATAATGATCTTTGCAAACCGTTTGGAATTTAAATTGTTATTGCGATTGATGTGATGAGTAGGAATTCTTTGAAATATTTTCTGGTCTACATTTTAGCTGTAGGTATTTTTTGGCAACATTAGTTAATACCTAGCCTACGTAGTTTTGGCGCCAACGCGGAAAAAACATGTCGGCTCGTTGGATTATTTTCCTAAACTTGTGTATTTTCGAGTGTTAATGTGTACTAAATGGTGAATTATTATTCATTAAGTGCTCGTAAACGTGCTCGAGTGTGGGCAAGTGATATAACGAGGTGAAACGTGTCTTTTCGTGTTGTTTCCAAAACTCCATAGGAGCCTCTTATAAAGTCTCCACCACTTTACAGGGGCATGAGTTCGACTTGACCGTGACTTACTTAGCTTGACTCTGACTGTGACTATGACTTGTTTGACGCTATTAAGACAAAGTAAACTGTTTAATATTACGAGTAAAGGACATTGAATCCACGCTCATGAAGATTTTAACAAAAAAAAAAAAAAAAAACCTAGCCTACGTTACTTATACTATGAAACAGTTACTTTTTAAGACGCTATCTCAAAATTCTAAAATAAAAATTTGGCTATTATAAGCCTTTTCAAAAGCAACATAATCAAATAGAAAGATCTAGGTAAGTATAGAACATGTAATTTCTATATTAAAAGGATCTGTATTTTTTTATAGAAAAATAATGCCTTCAAGTTTTGGAAAAACTCAACGTAGGTACAATACCAAGTTATAAGTTGATAATTATGTTGAGTTTTTCCAAAATTTAAAGCTGTCCTATAGGTATCCCAAATTTACAAAAGCAGTTTTTCGTGAAACTCTCGGAGGGTAAGTTTTATGGTGGATTTCGTTAAATTACTGACAATTTTAATGTTATGGTTTACTTATTTTATACCTATTCGTCTTGAAAATTTCGACTTTTTTTTTATGCCCGAAAATTTTATTCCAGATATAGGTACCTAAAATAGAACGATTGCTTTTGTAATACAGATTTTATTTCTCTCGGAAGAGAAGAGAGTGATTTCTCGGTATTTGCGATCGTCGCTGTCAAAAAAGCGATAGTCGCATTACGTCGACTTTTGGCAGTTGCGCGACAACTTTTATTTACGATTAGGTACTGCCGTCGCCGCGCCGGCCCTTGTGGCGCTAATTTCTATATAATAATGTCCATAATATTATGTTTATATCTACTATGCCTGTTTTGATTCGTTACTTCGGTTGCAATTTCTACTGTAATAAATTAATCAGTAGGTACCTAGTTCTGAAGATTCGCCTGTAAAAAAGCAAGTTACTGAATTAAAATCCTGTAAAATTTACTACAAAACTTCTACAAAATAATTTCTGAATTAAGTAGGTAGGTATGTAGTTTTCTAATATATAATATAGAATAGATCTACCTTAACCGATAACCGATGGGGAAGAAAGGTTCTTGAGTGGAGACCACGAACCGGAAGACGTAGCGTAGGTAGGCTTCCCACATCGTAAGAATCGCAGACATACAGTGGATGCAGATGGCAGGCTGTTGTGCAGGGGGAGCCCTATGTTCAGCAGTGAACGTCTTACGGCTGATGATGGTGATGATGCTGAATCGGGTCTTTAAAATACAAGTTAACTAACACTAAACTTCTTAGCCTACTATACAAAAAAAAACCAGTTCAATTGCTGATATAGACCGTTGAAGGTCAAGAGACAATCCAAACGCTCAAGCCCACTACCAGGTAGCAGTGTACCCGGTAGGTATACTGTTGGGCGGCGGTATTACCACTCTGAATGGCAATGCTTATACTTTGAGCCAGAACGCCATTTTGGTCAAGCGGCACGTTAACCAGGTGCTCTGAAAGATTTTTGAAAATAATATATGTTGTCCCAGTCCCCAAAGACAAACGGCTCGAATATTTATTACCACTGCTAAGGGTAAGCATATTCGTACCAAATGTGCCTCTCCGCCGCGTTAAAAAAATATATATATAGATATATATAAAAATTGGTTCAAAAAGTATCGATGTCATCATCATCAGCCAGAAGAAGTCTACTGCTGAACATAGGCCTCCCCCTTTAACCTCCTTACTGAACGACAGCCTGCCTTTTGCATCCACTGGATGCCCGCGACTCTCACAATGTCGTCGGTCCATCTAGTGGGACTGGCAAAACACACTGGTCAAAGTATCGATGTAAATATTATAATTTCACGCCGATCATCGTGAATGTGCAAGAAAAATGGCAGCGTCGCGTAGCGTCGGTTGCTATACGTAGGTACTTGCTCAGTTTATGGCCACGGAAATGATTAAATCCGCCGAGTTAGCTACGAGCTCTAACTTATCTTTACATACAGGTTTATTATGTAAGTACCTAGGTAGGTGCCTATATAAAATGGTTATTAATATCTAAAGCAGCGTAGACAGCAATCAGACGAAGTCCTCGCGTGTCAATGATCCCAAGAAATCGGAGTCCGAGACCATAAAATACAAATTGATCTGAAACCGTTTCACTTAGGTATAATTATGTCATTATGGACAGGTCGCAAAAACCGGCAAGAAATCTTTTTTGAGTTTAGGGTTGCTACATGTTGGTATTTTCCGGAGCAATGGGAAAATGAAAGAGTGATAAGTAGATTGGAGTCGGAGTTCTTTTGGCTCACGGGGTATGGGCTGTCTACGCTGCTTTAGATATTAATAATCATTTCATTTAGGTACCTGCCTACCTTCATACATAAGAAATATGTACCTAAGCTTGTAGCTAACTCGGCATTTTTAATTATTTGCCAGTCGCTTACAGGATAAATTTCTTAATCTGAAGCTTTCAGGGGGCTACCACAAACTCAACCTAAGTACTTATTTGTAAACGTTAGGTGTATTTATTATTTTTTGTTTTCTTTTATTTTTAATATTTAAATTTATTTAAGTTTGCGCTATTATGTTAGTGCGTATAGTGAAGCTTAGGATCGATACAAACAGCTTAGTTTTTCGATACAAATTTGTTACAATTATGTTTTTAAATACGAAATAAATGAATTAAAAAAAATAAAAATTGATTGATTTTGCTCTCGCGTTAGCCGAGAGAGTGAGACAAAGTTAAACGTAAGATTAATATAAGAATGATATTGATTTTGTGGTACGCTCCTATTGTTTACTTGATCTGAGGATACGTCCCCAGAGCGATAAAACTGACGGACGCGAGCTCCATGCTTTTCAATTTTATACATAGTGTGCACTATTATTAGTTGTAAGTCGTGGGCGTAACCTATTGCGCTGACCACCATCCGACACCTGGATCCATCTAGCTGGATGTTTTTTTTCAGCTGAGGACGCGTCCGTACAACCTTGCGCTTGCGCAATCCGCTAGCCGGAACCAACTTTTTTTTATATTGACTTAGTTACGCCAACAGGCCTTTCGGCCTCTATAACTTGACTGGACTAGTTAGCGAACGCAGAGAGCGTTGATTTTTGGACGACTAGCTCAAGGGCACCTCGGAGGTACGAACCTCGGCTTGGGCCGTCGCCGGGAGTGGGTGATAGGCACCTGAAGTGCCCTGAAGCCCTAGCTCGTTGTTGAACTGAATGATTATTTGGAGATAATCTAACCGATCTTCTGACAAGTCCTGGGGGTCTACGATCCCGCCGGCGGGATTGCTGTGTGTATGTACCTTTGGTAAGCCGCAACCTACGGATGCGTCCGATAGCTTGCCTATAGCAGCTACACCAGAATTAGCCGAGAGTAGTCTTCATCGGCTAGAGCTAAATGGGTCGGTGACAACCCTAGAATCTTGTTTCTAGCAATTTTATTGTACTTACTATTGCATAATAAAAATGACGAGCAAGTAGGTACTTAGACTTGTATCAATAGATACTGATATACTTATCTTACCAGAGAGTAGAGTATAGAGTATCGAATGAGTCATGTCTTCGTTAGATCTTGATTGAATCATCGAACTAGGAACGGAAAACGGGAGAGCACTCTCGGAACAAATTGGGAAACGAGATTGGCGAAACATTCAATTAGTATCTATCAACAATGAGGAAGCACAGTGCCGGTTTTAGCACTACCAGCGCCCTGGGCGAGACTTCTACGATGCACTCCCCCCCCTTTCTTTCAAACAAAAAAAAGACAAAGAATATATTAGATAGAATAGATTTATATATACATGCGGCGCCCCTTTATAGTCGCCTCTGGCGCCCTGCATGGGCGGTCGCCCAACCAGGCACTACCCTAACGCCGGTACTGAGGAAGCAGATATGATATACCTACCTACTTACCTACATATCAAGTTGGTTATACAAATAAAAAACTCTATTGCATATTATTTATATCAAACATCCGCCTTGCTTCAAGCTTTGAAGTAGGTACCTAGGCAGGTACTGCATGGTAAGTAAATTACTAGATACGTATCTACCTAGGTAGTGGTTTTGTTAAAACTTTTAATAGTTAGATAAAGATTATCTAACTAATAAAAGTAAGGTAAGTATATATTAGCCCGTGACTCCGTAAGTATACCTACCTAGTTTATTCCTGTCGTAAACTACTTTCTTAGTGGATGTTCACACCCCCTGCCAATGTTCAGCTTCATAGGTCATGTAGTTTTTGCTTTGATATTTTTCTGAGAGTTTGAGATTTTGCGATTAGTAAGTCGGTGAGCGAGTCTACTTCCACAAAAGGTATTAAGCTTATTAGATAAAGTATAAACTGTGATTATAGCTTTGATTATTAGTTTTTAGGGTTCCGTACCCAAAGGGTAAAAACGGGACCTATATTATTACGTCTAAGATGTCTGTCTATCTGTCCGTCTTTAAACGGCCGTATCTTTCGAACCGTAATAGATATAGGTAGTTGAAATTTTACAGAATATGTAATGTTTCAGTAGATTAACAAAAAAATTATAAAAAAAGTCATAACGATAAAATGAAACGGGGGTCCTCATACAACAAACGTATTCTTTTACGTATTTTTGTATTAGCTCTAATGTAAAAACGGTAAAACGTACCTACAAGCGTCAAACATTTCATGATTTGGTATAGGTAGTATAACGTACTCTAAAGTATAACAACAAATAATAAAGAATGGCCAAGTGCGACTGTTCATTACTAAGTTATAATGGGTAATTGGGTTATTTGAATGGCCTTATTTTCGTTCACCGAATCGTAATGCCATATTTTATTAATTTTGTAGTCGGCTTTTTAAATTTATAATTATTGTATTTTGTGGTGGTACGGAACCTTCAGTGTGCGACCCCGACTCGCACTTGGCCGGTTTATTTCTGAGGCCTATAAGTAAGCTTTGAATAATCAAAGTAGCTGTATAAGTAAAATAGGTATCAGATCGCTTTCTAATCAAGTAAAGCGGAATGAAAAGAGAAGAGACGAGTCATAAAAGTAAATCAGAAGAAAGGTTCACTTTATTTTATTCAAAATGATTTCCTTTTCTCCATTCATTAGTCGTGCCCTTTTTTTACGAGAGGTAGGTAGGTAGGTACCTGCTCACATCATTTGAAGTTTGTATGTACATAATAATATATATTTATGTTGGTACCTAGCTAAGATACTTAGGTACTTGAACCTACTTTCGATTAAAAATCCTTTAGGTATCCTACGTTAGGTACTACATAGGATACCTAAAGGACGTTAGACTAGGGCGCGATTGTCTATCGGCGCGTATAATTTCTGAAAACTATAGTTTTTTTTTCGGAATAAAAAGAAGCTGGATCCGGGATGTAACCTATTTCCTTTTTTTTCTCTCTTTTGGTAGGTATTTTGGTGGCCTTTGCTTTCTGGCGCCTAGGGCGACCGCTACCCAGGCCTTGCCTGATGTAGGTACCTATTGAAACCCGATGTAGGTACGTACTAATAGCATAAATTCAGTACGAATAGCTCAGATTTAGATCTTTAGATAGTTAAAAGTTATATGATTATTTACGGGATATTTACCGTGGTAAGGTTGTGGAATGAGCTCCCGATAGCTCTTTAGATAGTTGTGAAAAGTACCTACGTTCCAGTAAAAAACTGTAGCTATACGGCCATAGAGAACCTGTGCTGAGAGCTGGGGCCTTACGGACAACTGCTATTACAGGCACCTATTCCGCTCAGTTGGAAAATCACGCGACTCATATATACAAGATCTTTGTGCGTTTTGCATTCCTGCTGCCATCTATGGAATCATTTTGACGACAGTTTGAACGGTTGGGCAGGAACGCCATCTAAGTAATTATATGAATAACATTTAGACCTTTACATAGTCATCATGATATTAGTTTATCCATAATGATGAAGGTGGCGCTAGTGAGAATTTGTTATATGTTGCCATAATAAGAATATCTTTTCTAAAATAATAAAAATAAATAATTGTACTATGATAATTAGTATTTATTTTGTTAATGTAAATAGGAATGTGTACCTCGATAACCTTTTATAAGCACAATGCATTAGATTTAGTCGTTTTAACATTGTCTATTATTGAGTCAAGACAAAAAAGTATTATACCCTATATACCACAGATACGTAGTAGATCTGTGATCTGTATACTGATCTGTATCTATATACCCTGGTGCACATATTGACGTGACTGACGTCTGTGGCCGATTCATCATAAATAATTCCTTACTTTATCTAAACTATAATATACTATATATTATGTCTATATACATTATAATTCCAACGAAAGAGTTTCAAACTACACGGTAAGATTGGTAAGAAAATTATTTTCACATTAGCAACACATTTTTCTAGCAGGCTGTCAAGGGAGTTTTGGCGCCAACGTGGAAAAAACATGTCGGCTCGTTGGATTATTTTCCTAAACTTGTGTATTTTCGAGTGTTAATGTGTACTAAATGGTGAATTATTATTAATTAGGTGCTCGTAAACGTGCTCGAGTGTGGGCAAGTGATATAACGAGGTGAAACGTGTCTTTACGTGTTGTTTCCAAAACTCCATAGGAGCCTCTTGTAATATCTCCACCACTTTACAGGGGCATGAGTTTGACTTGACCGTGACTTACTTAGCTTGACTCTGACTGTGACTTGTTTGACGCTATTAAGACTAAGTAAACTGTTTAATATTACGACTAAAGGACAATGAATCCAAGGTCATGAAAATTTTAAGAGAAAAAAAAAGCAGGCTGTCAAGGGAGTTTTGGCGCCAACGTGGAAAAAAACATGTCGGCTCGTTGAATTATTTTCCTTAACTTGTGTATTTTCGAGTGTTAATGTGTACTAAATGGTGAATTATTATTCATTAAGTGCTCGTAAACGTGCTTGAGTGTGGGAAAGTGATATAACGAGGTGAAACGTGTCTTTTCGTGTTGTTTCCAAAACTCCATAGGAGCCTCTTGTAAAGTCTCCACCACTTTTCAGGGGCATGAGTTTGACTTGGCCGTGACTTACTTTGCTTGACTCTGACTTGTTTGACGCTATTAATACTATGTAAACTGTTTAATATTACGACTAAAGGACATTGAATGCGTAGTCATAAAAAAAATTACAAAAAAAAACTAGCTGTCAAGGGAGTTTTGGTGCCCACGTGACAAAAAATGATGTCGCTTCTTTGTATAATTTTCTTAAACTTAAACAATCACAGATCTACTCTGTATAAACAATAATCCACCATAGGGTGTTTGCACAGATCTACTACCTATATATTTTCAATGAGCGTGGCTAGCTCAGTGCCTCTCGCTTCAACAAGGTGTGTTGCCACATTAAAATGATTTGCTATAAGTTAGGGTAATTTACCTACTATGATGGGTAGTGAATCTTCAATGAGTACTTTGGAAACAATACTACCTTTTAAATATTTATATTTTATACACTATCTGCTGCAACCCGCGGAGCTACCTGCAATTTTCTGGGAAGAAAAGTACGTTGTCTGTCCTCATGACACACCCTATCGTCCTGACAAAATTTGACTTAGCCCATGATCTAAGAAAACAAGGTCTAGCAATCTGGGAGTGGTCCCGCAATGACGTCACTGTCCAGTTGCCACTTTATTCAATCAGCTGTTACGTGGTGTATCGTCATCTCTCTCGAACCAGTTGTAAATTGACATCATGACATCATTGCGGGACGCCTACGTAAACATTTTTTCTCGAATTGCTATACCTGGCGGAGTATATTATTATACCATGACTTAGCCGTTTCCTCGTAAAAAACAGACAGAAAGTTACAAACTTGCGTTTTTATTATAATTATTTGTTAGGATTAGAATATAGTACTAGAAAAAAGGTTGTAAAGTAACCATAGCATGATTTTTTATGATTAATTAAAAATAATAAAAAAGTCAAAGAGTTAAAACGGAAGGGCAAAGGAAGGGCCCCCATGCAACAAACGTTAAATGTATTTTTGGATTTGTTCTAGTGTAAAAACGGTAATCCGTACAAGCGTCAAATTTAGCGGATTATAGTGAACATAAGTAAAACAACAACTAATAAACACTGGCCAAGTGCGAGTCAGTGACAAATTTCTGTTTACCACTAAGCTAAGCAACGTCGGGCGCGGTCGGTACTTGGATGGGTGACAGCCTGGGCGTGATGTTGTCTTTTTGCACAACTTTTTGTATTTTGTGATTGTAAAGAACTCTCAGCGCGCGAGCCCGACGCGCGCTTGGTCAGTTTAGTTTTTTCATGAATGGAATTATGTATAACATTCCAAATAATTAGATAAATAGACTCTTTAATGTTTACAGTACAAATTTCACGAACAGCGCGTAGCTTTTTGAATCAGTTCGCCGAAATCGCCTTTTGCTTTTCCAGCTTCATAACTGTGGCCTCATTAATATATATTTAGTATTAACATTCACCATATTCATATGGGCATAAAAGGGTCGGTATTTTGCACTTCTTGCAATGTGCCAGCTTTTTTCAGCAATGTGACAGGATCAGTTGGAAACCTGCAGAACGAATAATTTATGTTAGTTGCGGTGCGTAATTTCTTTCATAAACTGGCAACATTCATAATTTATTTTCTAAGTGAATAATTTGATAAAATTCATAGAATTAGACCACAAATCGACCTAAAAACTGACTAATTATGAATAAAATATTTGCGAATTGATATCCTGAATTTATTTAGGTGATCGTTACAAGCTTTATATGTTTACTTACGTGTGAAATGATATTTCATCGTATTTTCGCTCACTGCGCTTCTTGCAGCCCAAAATGCTACAACCAACCATTGTAAAATATCTTTTACAATTATTTCTCAGAGGAAACACGCATTTATCACATTTAATCACCAAAAAAGGCAATAAATATAATTCAGACCCGTTTTGTTTGTCACTGATTATTACAGATTTTGACACTTGAGGTACCAAAAACAGGTCACGCCGATAAGGACAACAAAATCTATTTATGTCCTTTTCGTACTTGTGCTGAGCCATATCAAGTTGTCTCTTTCACTAAAATATATTGCCGATCTGGTTGTGTATATCTGTGGGTGTTTGACTGTATTGAAAATATTATGCCAATTGACATCATCCATAAACATGACACAATGAAAAAGCATATTTCATTGATTTTTTTATAAAAATATGCTTATTTTTTGTAAAAAACGCGAATAAAATAACTGTATTTTCGACATTTGATCACGTGATCGAAAACGGTCTGTAATTGGCTTCATCCCTAGTGACGTCACACAAATCTAAACAAACAGATTTTGTATTGATATTTGCGAATTTAATGTTGTAAAGCTATTTTGAGAGCGATTTATCCAGAAATTATCACCAAAAACAGTCCGGAGGTTAAATGTGAGAAGAATGGAGAAACATTTTGTGCAAGCAGACAGCAGTAACTTACCCAAAATTAATGTATTTATGGTTGCATATTTCTTCAATAATAATCTACGTCATTGTTTCTACGCTGCAGAACTCAAAACGTAAAAACTACAATTTAAGTATTAATTTTTAATTGTTCTCCAAGCAAAACATTCAATCAAGTTGTACAAAAAGTATGTTGTAGTAGGTGGATATCACTATTTTGTTAGGTTATGTCTTTACAATGTTTAAAAAGAAAGTAACAGTACATAAAATAGTAATGCAATAAAAACACAAATTGTAATAGAAATATATAGACTCAAATATGTACCTCAAAATGATCTTCGCACATAGAAACACTTGAATTAGCTCCAATACTTTTGGGTTCTCTACGAGCTACTTAGTTCCAACCACTTTTTGCGAGTTTTGGGGTCCATTGGAACAGAAACGAATAGTTTATCCGGTGTTTTATGGAAGTATTTGTACATTGTAGCACTACACAACATTTATAAACCATTACTTCTATTAGAAAATTAGTGATTATCAAACTTTTGCTGCCTGGCTGCAGCTGTTTTGTTTTGTGTGACGTCAATCGTCGCTCGACCGGAGCTATGACGCAGGTCTGCGTTTTGGCGCGATATTTTTTTATTCAAACTTTAACATCGATTTATATCGGAAATACGACTGATATCCAGAAAATATAAATGCAGTATACATTAAATTATATCAGGCAATAATGTGCAATAGTTTCCCAAAAGTAGTCAAATACCCTTGTATCAATGTGTAATAGTGGTGGTTCAATAAGTGTTCTTGAAAGTGCTTGAGTGTAGACCAATGATTTAAGGAGGTGAAACATGACATGTATTTTCGTGATGCTTCAAAAACTTTACAGAAGCCTTCAGTTAAGTCTCGCACGCTTTACAGGGCATGACTTGGACTTGACCCTGACTGTGACTTGACTTGTTTGACTAAATAAAACAATTTTTTTTAAATAATAGGTTTGCGTTTGGCCACCGACTCACCTGATGGTAAGCGAAGATGCGGTCTACGATGGAGCACACTTGCCTAGAAGAAACCGATTCGCTCTTTATTTGAAGACACCCAGATTGTAACTATCGGTGAATATCTATTCAGGCAGCGCATTCCGACTGAAGGGCTTTGTATCAATGGTCATGAAAAAAACTAGCTGTCAAAATGACGTCAGCTGTTTTTCCTATTCATTCTGTCACTGCTGTCAACAAGGACTGTCGGCAGTCAGTGTCAGTTGAGTTGATCAAGTTGATGTCATGTCATGTCATATCAAATGTTTCGCGACGCGACGACGGGAGTGTTGTGTTGTGTTTTGTGTTATAATCTGCGTTTATTATTTCCGCTATCAATTATAAGCGCTAAATAAATTCGTTACTTAAAATAGAAAATTTGTGGTTAGTGAAATAAAGTGGCACATTATTATTAAAGTTTGCACTGAATAATCGATCAATGGACAAAGTTGTATTGTCAGCAAATAATGGTGAAAGATATTCGTAAATAACGCTACTCCTCGATCTAGCGGGTCGTCTTGACGCAGACGCCGTGTGAAATGTGATCTAGTGCAACTATAATTAAGGATTCCTGAGCCCTCTGTAAGTACCACATGGCTTTTGTTTTGTATTGATCAATAGAGCGTAACAATGCGCTATCTTATCAGTGCTTGATGGATAGTGGATAGAAAAGTATTTGACTTTACTATCCACTATTGTCTTGTTTACAAGCGCGATTATCTTGCTGTATCTACGACGTATATTATTTAATTCTAGTATCTACTTAAGCAATTTCCTTGCTATGTTTCTAAGTTTGTAAAGAAGTGGTAAAAACGTTACAAAATAGGTAAGATAAGTAAGTAGGTGAAAGTTTGAATCCTGTAAGCAATAAAAATTTATAAATTGTATATTAGGAGTAAGCAATTAAAATAAGCTTAGCAATGGTTATTTATTACCGAGGCTTACATAAGAAACAAATTCAGATTGAAATTAAAAATTAGAATAACCCTGTTATAGTTATTTTTAAACTTTCGCGATTTGAACACATGTTTTAAATGTTTAAGTTTATTTAATTTAGGTAAAATACGTGATAAGTCACGATAAACATTTAAAACCCTGTTATAGTGTCATTTAGATAAATAAAACATCAAATCAAAATAACTGTTTGTTCAGGTGGGTGTGCAGCCATGTCCGGAGACGAGTCCAGTGTCCGGGTCGCAGTCAGGTGAGAACATGGAATTTTAAATCATATGCGACCATGTTTAGCTTAATAAAAAGAATAGAACCTTAACTGATGTCAATGAAAACCATTATGACTTATCTATATTTATATATAAAAGAAAGTCGTGTTAGTTACATTATTTATAACTGAAGAACGGCTGAACCAATTTGGCTGAAAATTTATGGGGAAGTAGCTTAGAACCAGGAGACGGACATAGGGTACTTCTCATCAGCATCATCACCATTTTTCAACCCTGCGGGTGAAGGTAGGAAGGAAAAGACGCGATTACTTTAAATATTGAGTTTTAATTCGAAGTAGGGGTTATAAACTGCCCTGAACAGCACTACAAGACACTTGGGGTGTATTGTGCATTTTCCACTGCTCAACTAACCTGACCAAGTCAAGCCAAGCGAGCTTAAAATAACGGAACATGGCTTTGGGTTGCTGGCATAACTGTTCCACCCCTATTTTGCAAAGGTGTTGTAGTATTTCATTGAGTATGTAATCTTTTTAGGCTTTTAGCACTGCTTGTGAGTTAACAAAATTGCAATTATTCACCTACATTTATTATGATACATTGTATCATACATGTATTGTACAGTGCATTAAAACAAATCTCCTGCACCCATCACTCGGCGGGTAAATTTGTTCATGTTACCAATGAAATTTTATTTTAATCGTATTCATTGTATATTGAGAGGTTTCAAAAAAGCTCTTGATATTGCTTCTACAAAAATATTTTGAATTATTCTAAAATGTAATAATTTTTTTGGCTTTATTCTTCTACATTATAAAGTTTAACTCCGCCCCGCGTAGATTACTTCTTATATCATCAGTTATCTGCCAGTGAAAGTCCCATTAAAATCGGTCCAGCCGTTTTGGAGTCCATAGGGATTATACATACATACACCCATCGCTTTTTATTAACCGGATGATGTGGAAAGCGTGTTATTACGCCGAAAGGGGTTAGCAGTTAATATATATTTTTTATTATTTCAGGGTTGTTTGCATATAAAAGTTTTTCATAATGATGAGCACAATGACCTGTTTTTGGCTTAGTATGACCGTTGTGTGGATTGTGTAACCCTGTACAGTTGCTAATATTTTACTACTCTCAGGTTTCTAGTTAAACCTGTAGTACTATCACCATGGCGTCAGATGTCTTTACATTCAAACTTTGCACCAACACTTCATCAAAAGGAAGTCAAAAGTATTTATTTCATGGTCAGTCTCCTAAAACAAATTTGTCTATTTGAAAAATCAATTATTGGTGTTTACTGTAAGCATCATCAGCAATGTTCATAAGCATAATTTATGTAAACATTGACCTACAGACCTGCAATTCTTTGTACACCTGTAAATGCTAAACAAACGCCACATTTGCGTTATTGGACATCCGAGAGTGACAAATGTGTTGACACTTTACTGCAATGTAATGTCGCTAATACGTAATAGCTACTTCTATAACATTGTTTGCATAATCAGCAATGCTAGATAATATACAGTTATGACTGTAGGCAAAGTATAAATTATCAATATAAAAGCCTGACTTCAAAATTAGTAAGTGCTCAAACAAAATGATATTGCCAAATCAAGAGGTGTTTGAAATTATTCATATTATTAGACCTGGTACAAAAACTATGGAACCAAACATAATGAAATTTTTGTGGAATCACATTGCGAGTTTTCTTTACATAATCAAAAAACAATAACGTATATTGGTTCAAAAATGTCGATGAAATCGAAGTACATAACACAAAAGATGCATTGAATTAAGAACCTCCCTGAAATCAGTTAAAAAGAGCTGGTTTCAATAGTATAAGGGAAACATGATAAAGAGATACATATATAGTATACATACTTTATTATTCACACCAGAAATTACATTTTTACTTGTACATAACGACAAAATCCTGGTGCCGGGGCAATAGAATGCGGCACCAGTATCTCCTGCCTGTAGTAAGAGGCGACTAAAAGGAAACTTCTGGGCTCGGGATGGTCGAGGTGGGGCTTTGTCCATCCATCCAAGCAAGCCCCGGGAGAGGTCGAGAATGTTTTGTGACTGACATTGTAGGCGGAAGAATCGAGACAGGTCTCCCGTCTCGGGAGGAGCCGTAGCGCAGTGCTGAGGGCTCTAGTGTGTTCCTTTGGAGATCATGAAGCCCTTTTTGTCAAGCACTAAGGCTAGTCGCAGGGGAGTTTTAGTGGGTATAATCCATGTAACTGTACTGGGTAGTTGAGCTTCGCAGTTTCAAATTCTATCATACAGAAATTGTACAGATGAATAGTTCGAAAAATCTCTTGAACATTGCCAGATCAATTTAAGTATGCATTTAAAGCTATATATGTATGTATATAAGTCTCTGTCAGATGACCGTGTGTGCAAAAATGTCCCGAAATGTCCCGAATCTTTTTCAGTAGGCCATCTGCTTTTGCGACACCCTTCATCTTCATCTACTGGTAAAACCACCTTGATCCCTGATCTATCTAGTGTTTTCTAGTAGAATATTATATTTATCATAGCAATATTATAAATGTGTTTGTGTTTGTTTGTCCTTCTTTCGCACAATATCAAATAGATGGATCGAAAAGATTTTTTCCATATTTTTTTAAATTTAATCATATGTTTGCGTTTGACCGCCAACTCGCCTGATGTAAAGCGACGATGCGGTCTACGATGGAGCACGCTTGCCTAGAAGAAACCGATTCACTGGTGATTTGAAGACACCCAGATTGTAACTACCGGGGAACACCCATTCAGGCAGCGCATTCCACAGACTAGCAGTTCGCATAATAAAATTGGAATCAAAGGGTTTTCGGAATATCACCCATAAAGCGGTGTCGCCGATGCTCATGACTAATATATAGCTGGCGAGCCGGAGAGTGACTATACTTTTTACCAAAAAAAAATCGGTTCTTGAAGGTATCACGATGGTGCAACAGCGGGGCGCAGCTAGTCGACTACTAATAATAAATATCATAATCTATGCAATCCATTTTTATCATGCTATTATTTTCCGTTCCTTTCCTTTTACGCGACAGAAGGTACAGTGGGTACTTCTACCCTTGACGACCAAGTCGCGTGGTTCGGCAAATTTGGGGTGAACCGAAACGGGACGTCAGGAAGTCACGCTCCCGAACAATAAATCTAGTTCAATCAACTCCTTGTCAAATTACTTCGTGACAGATTAACAAAAGATGACGATGTTAGATACTTACCTAATTTGTTGAAATATCGTTAGTCGGAGGTTAGAGCATTCGGCGTAACGTAGACAAATCGGCCATACGCATTTTCTAAGGTTTCTACAGACTTTTTTTTTAATGTATAATAGTCGACAAACAAGCGACGGGCCACCTGATGGTAAGTGGTCACCGTCGCCTATGGACACCTACAATACCCGGGGCATTGGCAGTGCGTTGCCTACCTTTGAGAACTCTATTCACTCTTCGCTTGAAGCAATTGAGGTTATATTTTGGAGGAAAAAGCGAAGGTGGTAAGCCATTCCACAACTTACAGGTGCGTGGCAGAAACAATCGATCAAATCGAACAGTGCGAGACTTCCACGCATTATAATATGAGGATGGCTTTTTTAGACTATAGCAAAATCAGTGGCAATGCTTCTTTGAAGCGTTTTGTAATACAAGGAACTTTTTAAACCAAACATAGGTATTAGCGTTATAATGTTTCACATAGATAACTATCAAACCTATATGAAACAACGACCTCGTACAAAGAACTCCTTGGATTACAATACGCGCAGACCTGCGTTTAAGCTGTGTTGCTGCTGTCACTCTTTTGCTCTATGGAAGGCTATAGGCACAGGCTATAGGCACAGGAGTTAAGAACTATTGGGAGTAACGTCTAATAACATCGGAGCTACGAACTTTCGGAGAAACGTTTAGCAAAGTTCCAAAATTCCTAATTTTAGTCTGAGTTCTTTGTTTGTATTTCAGAAGAACCAGTCATTACAAAAAAAAATTACATATAAAAAGTAAAAATAAATTTAAGTATATCACCGCTTTCTACGAACAGGGTCATCTTCCCACTCGCTGCGCTATCAAAACGTTATGAAAACAAGTATACCTACTTGACAAAAATAACATGCTAACTCATGTTATCGCAGTCGAGAGCACTTGTTGCACGGATTCTATGAGATCACGGCCTTGTGCGACACTTAAAAATATCGATGTGATACACGCTTACTGTAGATATGTTACTATCATTTTGTAACAGATGCAGAGGCGTGGTTATATATACAGTTCAGTGACGAGACAAGAACATTTCCTTACCTAACGCGATGTAACTTAACCTGTCCTTTAAGCTGATGGTAAGCGAATCCATAACAGTTGCCGTATGTACCACCGATGATTTTTATTTATTGTTTAACTACCAACTCGGTGTTGCGAAGGATTTTGAATTTCAAAAGGCAGTGTCAAAGGTTAGTTTTGAATAGCAACACTGCCCTGCGCTCTCACTTGACACCGTTACAACATATCTCAAAAGGGGTATCTAGCAGAAATAAATCGTGCTGAAGAAATTTGACGATTCTCGTAAGTTATACATACAAAAATATCTGTGCACGTGAACTATTAAGTCGCGAGTAAATCGATTTCTTCTAGCCAACCTGCTCTATCGTAGACCGCATCATCGCTTACACAAAAATAGTGTTCTTGCGTTTTCCACCAAGTAGATACTTTGAATACTCTGTTGATACTTTGTGTGTTACTTTGAATGTTGAACATGCTAAGCAGGGACGTACCGTTTGTACATACAACTTTATGATTTCTGAAGTCAAAGTAACAAGAATCAATTAGCATTGAAATATTGTCGAAGTCCTCGACACGATTGCATATAAATAGTTTTTAGATCTATACTCTACTGGTTCTCATCCTGTTCAAATGATTGATGATTTCTGAACTCTATGTCGTCAGTAATCATTAAAATGTAGGCACATATATACGAAGAACGTTTGACAGCGTGTACGAAGTACATAGTATTATCATAATCTACCTACTATTATTTCACGTGGTTAAACAGTCAAACTGTGATTCAGATTGTGAATCTGTAAATTGGACAAAATGTTTGAGATAGGTAGCATGCACACTTCCTTACCGATGCACATTTACTCACGGGAAATGTGGAGTCAAAAACTCCTTATCATTCTATGTGAAACGTTTTTTCCATTATTTACCCTTAGGGGACAAGACTTGGAAGGGATAGATAGAACAGGAATGCACTATGGACCACTGGTACCAGCAAATTTAAAATCAAACTAACATAATAATTTATGTTTACACCAGTTAACATAAATTACTGTTTATACCAGTTAACATAAATTACTGTTTATCGGTGGGTGAAAAGGTCTTGACTGATTTTACCTCGAAAATGACTTGAAGGATTCCCCTCATCCCACTGGTAGGATGAACTAAGCTGGAATGTACACGAGTCGCCTGAAATTCTTATTTAATCATGTAGATGGAGACCAAAGATATTTAAAACTATACATTTAACATCGACGTGTCTAAATCACCAACGGAACGCAGTACTCATACATACTCGTACATAGCGTACATAGCATACTCGTACATAGACGAGAACGTACATAATTATTTATTACTTACAGTCGCGCATTTGAGAAATAAGTTGTAATGCTATGTAAGTATATATAGCAATATGGTTGATTATCTGTATGATTATTTATTTGAAAATCAGTCTACAATTTAGTAAGTACAGATTTCTTAGTAACGTTGAATCTATAGTTTTAAAGATCTTTGCTGTAGTCATCTCTACATTTGAAATAATGTTTGAATTAGTGATGTCACTTATTTGCCTCTAAATTCGTCGGCAAGTTAAAAACATTGCCGTAAATTTAACCGGAAATATCTCAATGACCTAATCACTTGTAGATGATACGATGCTAAGTAGGTAAGAAGCTAATATGTAGGCTAAAATAAAGAAAACTTTACTAAATTGATGTTTTATGGTCTATTAGTCTAGCCTTTGTTTTATTCCAAGATGTGAGCTAAAGCAAGGCTATACTTACCTATAGTTAACAAGGTGCAACGTTTCGCAATATTGCTGAACCATGCCGCGACAAATCGCAGACAATCGCCACGAGGACACTGCGACCTATCCTGGGTTTTATTCTGAGCATCATTTACACCGATCGGTAGAGAATAGTTATTTCTTCTGTTTAGGTATTTGTAAGTCCAAAAGTGTTATCATCATCCTCATTACATTATCATTCCAGCCATAGGACGTCCACTACTGGACATATGCCTCCCCCATCGATCTCCTAAAGGGCCGGTTGGAAGCGGCCTGCATCCAACGTTTCCCTGCGGTCTCTTTTAGGTCGTCTGTCCATCTTGTATGGACGTCCTAAGCTGCGCTTACCGGTCCGTGGTCTCCATTCGAGAACCTTTCGGCCCCATCGGCCATCTGTTCTGCGTGATATGTGCTCTGCCCACTGCCACTTCAACTTGCTAACCCGGTGGGCTATGTCGGTAACTTTCGTTCGTCTACGGATCTCCTCATTTCTGATTCGATCTCATAGAGAAACCATGTTTCGTGTTTTGTTCACAACGCTGATGAAGCCGCGAGCAAAAGACTTCAACGATTATTTACAGCATATCTAGAAGTATAAGAAACAACCTTTCTTATCACACCACTACTTACCTACTTAACTCGAAACGAAACATGCAAATTAAGCTACCAATATTACCGTAACGTTACGCATTACAAAATATATTACAATTCTTTCAACAAAAACAATTACACAATACAAGTTATAATATAACAACTGACCGTATTTAAAACTCATTTTCAATGGTCCACAATGCCATGACGATGGTCCACAAAGGTTTACAAGTCTATTTTGATGTCTGAAACAGAAACGTTTACGTGTCAAAATAGTTTTAATATTTTAATTAATTCACATGCATGTTTTTGCCCTTGACGTTTAAAAGCGAGGGTGAGGTCATGGTCGATACTCTCCCCAAGGGAAACCAAACCAACCCCTGTCTATACAAACAATTTTACCAAATCGACGATTTTGCCAGTACTGGACGATCTCAGAGAATTGGTTTTCTACGTATTGGTATTGGTTTTTTATAAGTGCAAAAAAAATCCCAGTTACATGGAGTAAGTATCTGTTTTGATCTTCGCCAAAGTTGCTATAGACGCCAAAAAAATTTACAAATGCTTATCTTATGAATTTTCATTGTTCCTCTTTGAAGAGCAGTAACCCTCGTCCGTGGATGAATAATGGCTATGCTACTATTTCCGATCTTCTGCAAGCTTTTTCACTTCTTTCTACGACATGATATTTCCTGTTCGTCTATATTTGGTCTATGAACGTTCTCCTTGTTTTCCTTGTATGATGTTTTTCATAAGTTTGTCATGTTTTTTCATAACTTACACTTTGCCCTTCTCATTTTCATATTCGGTAGTAAAATCATTTTTTAACACATTGACGCAAAGCCAAAGTTCATGTTGTAGCTAGCGTGAATGCTTGTATGATTCCGCTTACAGCCTAAACGCCTCAAGATCCAGTTTTGATAATTTAGGTGTAGATAGATTCTTATTTAGTTAAGGGAGTAATATAATGTATCGTCAAAAGTTGAGAACGTCATTTAAATTATGAAAAATTGAAAAATAATATAAATCTTTATAATTTGCGGCCCTGCGTCTCGTTTTTACTAAATAGATTGAAAATAAAGACCATTTCAAGTTAATCAATTACCAATGGCCCCAAGTCGCGGGTTCTTCGGGGCGCAGCCCACCGCGCAGTGTCAATAGTGAATGACACTGTCATGGTTTTTATATTTGTTTATTTTTTGTAATGAAGATGATTTGTTGGCTTAATGGATTCTTCAAGAGAAGAGTATTCCACTCCCATAGGGAGTGACGAAGAATTTGATCCAGGGCCGCCTCCGCCGCCACAGTCCGTGCGGCGTTGCAGGCGGCCACCAGACAATCCTCCACGACTGTCGTCGTCTCCGCTCCCACAACCTGCGGAGCGGCCTGAAGTGATTTTTTCTTTAACGGCTAATTCTCAATGCAATAATAATTATTTTCAATGTAATCAATGTTCCGATGGTCGCCAGTTTAAAGGGCGTCGCGGCCTCAACATTCACATAGCCAAAATTCACAACCAAATTCCCTTTTCTGACCAAATCACAATTTCAAGACATGCCTGTTCTACTCCTATGTCGACAAATTCGGATATCCCTTTTGAACAATTACTAAGTAACCTAAATTCAAAAGTTCGGGTAGTAAAAAGAATCCCGAGGGGAGCAAGATTATCTCTTGCAAAATCGCTATCCATAGCCATCAACAAGTGCATTGACCATCAACACCATAGCTCGGAATCTTGGCAAGAACTTCTTACATTTGCTTACCGCCATTTCCATGCTCCATCCAACAATAAAAAATCATTGACTGCCGTTTTAAAATCAAACTGCAACGCTAACAATTGTAACTTTAATTTTGACATATCACGTACCCCGGCAAAACCACACAACATTTATAAAATAGTAGAGAATAAAGCTATGGATGGCGATTTACGAAATGCCGCAAGGATTTTGTTCTCTGACGATACCCTTGCTCCCAACAATGCTCAGACACTAGATGCCTTGCGCGATAAACACCCCTCGGCCAACTCAACATCCCTACTTCCAAATCCTCCAACACCAAACCTTTCGGCCTTGGAAATTAAAATTGAAGATACTTTAGATGCCATTATGTCATTTCCAAATGGATCTGCAGGCGGCATCGACGGAATAACACCTCAACATCTTAAAGATTTGACCAGTGTATCCGTCGGGGACGTAGGCAGGACTTTGGCAAATGACATTACAAAATTCTGCAACTTTTTGTTCGATGGATCTATTTCTGATACCTTTAAACCTTTTCTATTCGGGGCACGTCTCTGCGCTTTTAATAAAAAAGACGGCGGCGTCCGCCCTATTGCTATTGGATGTACTTTTCGCAGACTAGCTTCCAAACTAGCCTGTAGAAAAATTTCTCCAAAATTAACACCTTTATTTCAACCCATTCAGCTTGGATTTGGTAGTAGGGGAGGTTGCGAGGCAGCTGTACATTCAGTTCGTACTTTTCTTTCAACCGATGGCGAAGCGGATGTACTGCTCAAGGTTGATGTGAAAAATGCGTTTAACTGTATTAACCGGTCAACCCTCCTGAACGAAGTTTACATCCATACACCAGAAGTCTATAACTATATTTGGCAATGCTACAGCTCTCAATCAAAATTATTCTATTATGACAAACAGTTATCTTCAGAAGCTGGCGTTCAGCAGGGTGACCCGTTGGGACCAGCTCTCTTCGGTTTAGGAATTCACCCCATAATATCTAATTTAAATTCAAAATTAAATGTCTGGTACCTAGATGACGGAACTTTAGGAGGTAAAGTGGACACAGTAACAAATGATTTTACAAGAATCATAAATAATTTTGGGAAAATAAATTTAGAGCTAAATTTAGGCAAGTGTGAGCTTTTTGTTTCGTCTAAATTCAATGACCATGATCGTGAAGTTATTATTCAAAGCTTTAGGGACATTGCACCGGAAATTAAAATTTTAGAAAAGAACTCACTTTACCTCCTGGGGGCACCTCTTTTCGAGGATAGTGTTGGACCTCTTTTAGAAAAGAAATCTAATATACTTTCGGTAAACATCAACAGATTGGGCTTTCTAAATTCTCATATCGCCTATACCATTTTAAAATATTGCCTTTTTGTTCCAAATTTCACCTATATCTTAAGAGCATGCCCAATCTGGAAACATACGCAGTTTTTAGAAAGCCTTGATGCCACCCTCAAAACATCTTTGGAAAAAATTCTAAATTTAATCCTCGAAAACAATTCCTGGATTCAAGCTTCATTGCCTATTCGATCTGGTGGTATCGGAATCAGAAAAATTTCCAGTGTAGCTCTTCCGGCCTTTCTTTCATCTGTGCACAGTGTATCCAAACTGTGTTCTTCAATCTTGAAAACATCATCGGTTCGGATTCACTGTGCTGCTGATGCAATTGAGGCCTGGAAAACTGTTTGTCCCAATGGAGATATACCTAAGGAACCAAAACGTCAAAAACTTTGGGATGCTCCATTGGTACAGAAAGTCCAACAAGATTTGACTCAAAATTCTTTCAGTGACCAGGATCGCGCAAGGCTTCTTGCTGTTTTCGAGCATGAGTCCGGGCAGTGGCTCCATGCCCTTCCTTCTGCCAACCTCGGAACTCTGTTCGACAATGGCAGCTTCCGTATCGCCATCGGTCTTCGATTAGGAGCTGCTATTGTCGAACGACATTTGTGTCCGTGTGGAAGCGGCGTCGATAAAAATGGACTTCATGGACTCTACTGCCAACGTAGTGCCGGTAGATTCTCCCGCCACGGCTCCATAAATGATATCATCAAACGGGCACTTGCCACCATCAACATCCCTGCTGTTCTCGAGCCGGTGGGGATAGTTCGGGATGATGGTAAGCGCCCTGATGGCTTAACTCTGATCCCCTGGGAGCGGGGAAGGGCTCTCGTTTGGGACGCTACATGCGTCGATACGTTAGCCCCTTCTCACCTCAGGGGGACAATTCAAAAAGCTGGAGCCGCGGCGGAGGCCGCAGAAGACGCCAAGCGGCGCAAGTATGCATCACTTTCAAGTGAATATATATTTGTGCCGCTGGGCGTCGAAACTTTTGGTCCATGGGGCCCATGTACCAAAAAGTTTTTTAAAAAAATTTCGCCACATTTAATCGACGCCGCTGGTGATAAGAGAGCTGGCTCATTCCTCGCGCAGAGAATTTCTTTAGCAATTCAACGCGGGAATGCAGCCAGCGTTCTTGGCACTTTACCACACGGACAACATCTTTTTTTTTAATTTTTAATTGTATTAGTGATAATTTGTATGTAATAATTAGTATTAGTGTTAATAATTAAGGCTTTTTTATTTTCTTTGTTTGATATACCCTATTTAGTTAAGTTCCTAATAAATTATATCTGTTAAGGGATGGGCACTAGGTATGTGATGTACTATACAAGATGACGAAAGAAGTTGATTGCACTCCCTTATGTGACATATCATTGATGGGTATTTTAAAATAAAAAATGCTATTAAGTACATGTTTATTTGTTTGGGTGTACCGTTTGAGAAAAATGACGTTGTTCCCTTTGTTATTATCTTAAGTAGTAAAAATATAAGTAATATAAGTACCTAAGGACCTATAATTTATTGAGTTCATCAGTGTGACAGACGGCCGCCATAATCAGTTTAAAAGTCATTAAACTGTACTTGTCTTCAATACGATTCGTTAGTGTAATAGCTCTGTCGGCATCTAATGGCATCTCGCATTGTCATAGATGCAATCTTTGAAATGGTACTACTACGATGCTACAAGCATGTTATAGGCGTTTTATTGACGCGTCATCAACCCTATTAAACTTCAGTGTAGAGCTAAAAGCCAGCGTGCTTCAGAAAAAAATATGCCTGTAAATTATTACAGATCCAAGTTCAGTGAATCTCTGACCCCTTTACTAGGTAGATTACTTGTTTTGTAGGATGCTCTGCTCTTGTTCTAAGAAGACATTATTTGCCCGGTACCTTAGCAGGATTTCATAATCGGTATTGAACTGATCAATCCAAAGTCGTATACGTATTCGTACGCTCCCTTTTACTTGTGTCATTACTTCTAATGAATGCCCTACATACTACATAAGGTACCAAATAAAACATTTGATTTTTTATTTTCGTAACAATTGCACACAGCAGGCGTCGTGACCGCAATACCCATTGGGATAAAGACTGGTAACGGTCAGTTGAGCAAATATTAATTACTTACCTATTTAATTACCTGTACTATACAATACGCCACGGTGCGTTGCGGAATTGCCTCTCTGAGTCATGATTTGTTAGCTGGGAGCTCGACCTACGCCGGTGGTCGGTGCGTAATGCGTACGAAAAACTTAAAAGAACCACCTATTATTTCTAAATGTATGACATTTGAATCCAAATTTATTATTTAATATCCATGACCTACAGGCTCATATCGATCAACTCCTACTCCAAATTTGTCTGCCGCCGTCCTTACATTGTCAATAAATAATGAACAAATTGGTATAAAGTCAGATTGGTAAACCATTAGACGCTATATAATTTAGAAGTCTGTCTGAGCAACCGCACAGGCATACATATTTGATAGGTTTAAATTTAACAATTACATAGCAGTTTTTATCTTGATAACTTTTCTAAAGAAGGTCTAAAGGCTGACCTAAAACAAGGTGAAAGGCTCTACTTTAAGGGCATGACAGAGTGTCATGTATCTGAGAATGATGACCCAAAGAAAGCAAAATATGAAGAAAGTACTTAAAACCAGATGAGCTGTAGTCAAACTGTACATAAACCGGCCGTGTGAGTCGGGCTCGCGCTTCGAGGGTTCCGTACCATCACAAAATACAGAAGTAGTGCAAAAAGACAACATTACGCCCAGGCTGTCACCAATCCAAGTCCCGACCGCGCCCTACGTCGCTTAACTTGCTGTCATTAAAATAATATTTGAACCCTCCTTTAGTTTTTGTTTTTTAATTTATTATAATTTCTTAATTGATCCGCCGTAACATTACATATTCTGTGAAAAATTTAACTGGCCATAAAGTCTATTACGGTTCGAAAGATACAGCCATTAAAAGGTAGGACGGACAGACAGCGTAGGCTTGGTAATAGGGTCCCGTTTTCACCCTTAGGGTACGGAACCCTAAAAAGAAGTGACCAAACCGTCATTATGTAACTAAGAAAAAATAGAGAAAGAGAGAGACAAAGAGTAGGCCCCTTTTAAAACACACCATTTAAAACCTTCACGAATATCAAGCTACTAAGTATGATTCAATTATTTCGCATCAATTAAATTCACTAACGAATCCAACACATTCACCCATACTAACGTTATCCTTTGAATACGGTTCTTTTAATTAAAATCGTTTTACAGCCTTTTAAAACACGTAATAAATCTTAACGGTTGTCTTCAGATAAAAATACGTAGTCGGTAAACATGCGGGCTGGGTCGATTCCTTGATTGATAGACCTAGCATAATCAGCCTTTTTAACTGACTTCAAAAAGGAGGAGGTTATCAATTCGACTGTATGTTTTTTTAACAGACCACTGTTGGACTTTGGCCTACCCCCGAAAGGGTGATTTCGCCGTATCCACCACGCTGGCCCAGTTGTGGGTTGATGGATTCACATACGTCATTGAATTTCTTCTCCGTACGTATGCAGGTTTCCTCACGACGTTTTTCTTCACCGAAAAGCTGGTGGTATGAAAAATAGATATAATTTGAACGTAAATAGCCTTTCGTCCTTTACGTTTTGTTACGTTACGTTACCTTACGTTTCGTTCCTTACGTCCTTTTGCCATGACACTTTTTTGGAACATTATATTTGCCCGTCTATATTGTATTAAAGGTGACTTTACACCATAGATGGCAAACAAGCAGACTGCCCGCCTGGTGGTAAGCACTTTCTTATGTAGTCGTATATGGGTATATTCGGCGAAGAAAAAAAACCCAAAAAAATTACATTATCATCGTGCTGATTATGAATGATAATGACCTATTTAACACCCATCTTAACATGTACTTTAGTAGTACAACGCAAGAAATTTATTTTTACCCAATAAATAGCTACGAATAATAATTGATTCAGCGGAAACACCAATCAAAGAATCCACATTAATTTCGTGATAGTATGTCATAAACAACACCCCAAAAACAATACACAAGCAATCACCACGTAAGTTCCTTCTTTAATTCGGCTATTCTTATGCGCCTCGTACAGGCACTGTCTCATAACTTACATCCGTTGAATAATCTAAACAACTGTTTCTTCACTGACTGACTGACTGACTGTTTGACATAATGCCTGGTCATTTCATTACTTAATTTTGGTCATTACTAAAATGATGTAACATCAGATAGGTCAAGCTAAAGAAAACCAGCGCAAACGAACAACAAACTCTAGTCCACATCTGGGTAAGGCAGCAGATTTTGCCACTTTTTGCACTACCAGAAAGGACCGGTGAAATATAGTAAACAGTTTTTCTTTTTACCAGTCTAAAGTATTTTTATTCTTTAGAATGGTATTCATGGTATCAAATACAGTTTGCAAAGGAAATGTACCTGAAGCCATCTTTTAAAAATGAATTTTATAATGGCGATGACATCAAGTTTTCATATAAAAATAGTGTACCTAAACGACAGTAATCAACGGATTGCTGGATATTTTACGATGTTAACCTTATAGATTTTAACATAACCCATGTTACTTGATGCCACTAAGTGGCAAAATCTACGGCTTTACTAACAGAAAAGAGAAGAACAAATAATTTCGTTTCTGTGGCCTTACTCATATATATAACCCTCCCCTCCCTCCCATTTGATTTCCCTTTTGATTCCGTGCCCGTCGTACTTATAAGTTGTTTTTTGTTATCTTTGCGGGGGAAGCCGTGACAAGCAGCTAGTATTGCATTGCAACCATCGATTGTAAACCACAGCGTGTTATTTCAAACATTAAACCTGACATGTTTATTGTTGTTCCGGCGCTTGTGACTAGCCCAAGTGCCGCCCGCGCGTCCGTACGTTCGGAGTGCACTTACTCTGTCACAGCCCCTGTTTGTCCACGACTGGATATATGCCTCTTTAGCACAATATTCTTTCCGGTCTTGCTCCAGACCCTGACGGCATCATCCACCTATCTAAATGAAGCAGGATCTGTGTAACCGCTTAGTCCACGTATTCGTATTGCTAGATCTGTCTTCCAATTTACACGTGTTGTGTCCGCTCCGTATTATTCGTTCACTTCACCAGGAAGGTGACTGCACAAGTCTAAAGTGTAAAAATTTATCAATATAATAAGTAAATGAACGAAAAAAAATGTGTCATGAAATTATTTCTGTATCCCTCGGGAGCCGAAATTGCGAGTTCAATCTTGGCAAGGCAGGTTGCATGACAAAAGAAAGCAGGTTGTGTGACAAAATTTACAGTGATATTATGAAAGCATGATGTTGAGTGTGTCGATGAAGAAAATATTTATTAGTTGCTCTCCCAGTATTTGGCTACAGCGACCCCGCAGGGACCAGCCTTGGACAGACATCGAGGTAAATGTTCTATATAAATGAGATTTGGTGACCTATGGTCTGCACAAAAGCTCCATAATAGCACTGCTCTCTCAATGTATCCCCAATTAGCCAGGTTTACCCTGCAGCGGCCAACTTGGACCAGAAGTGGACCAAACAACATTATGTTTAAAAAAAAAAACTAAATTAAATGCTCCACTCGACCTACATAGCAAGTAAGCAAACGCTGCGGCCAAAATAAACCATCGCATGGTACCGTAAGTTAGCGATGAAAACATACAGTGTCATTACTTTGTGACAGTTTTGGTCGAGTGTCTCGTGGCTGCACTATAATTGTTTGATTATGCATTTAGAACGCGACTTGCTTACAGGAACAGTCGACATGGTGCACCGGTATGTGCAGGGTTGCGTAGCCGCAGCATAAAATGTAACACTTTATGCTACAGCTATACGAAAGGCCTTTTCCAAATCCAGGATTTTGTCGCTCTCTGATATCCTTTTATTTGTCTCATACTTATTTCTTGTTTAGCTTTTGGTAAAAAGTAAAAACATTCCATATCTAAAGTAAAAGCTGTTTCCCAAACCTTGTTCTATTTTTAGAAGGATCTTTCCCCAATACTTCCTACTTTGATACACACCAGTGAAGATTAGAGAAATAGAAAAGTTTCTAAGAACGTTTCTTTTCTATTAAAAAGGTAAAGCAATGAAAGAGAAAATATACAAACCACGTTTGCAGTGGTATAGAACTATAGACCAATTCCCAGATTTTTCAGTCGAGGTAGCCCTGCAGACAAGGGCGCCTCACGGCATCCAATACGGCATACGAAAACAGACGCAGCTAGCTGCATTTGTGAGGCAAATTATAATTTGGCCGCCCACAGCCCAGGACGGCTCCAATGTCGTATTGAGCAATGCCACTCGTGAATAAATAAAAAGAAAACTGTTAATTTAAATATGCAAATCAAAATATTGCAGAAATCTACAGATGGTCCTCTCTGCGCATATAATACCTGTCAATATATTAAATCTACTTACCTTGTAATTTTTATCATCGTCGTCATCAGAATATCTTAGTCCAGTGCAGCACATAGGCCTCTCCAAGGCCTCACTCAGCCCGATCTTCGGCTTTTCGTTTCCAGCCACTGCCATGCAGCTGTCTTACGTACCTATATCGTAACAGCATCTATTCGCAGTGTGTACTACGCGCTATGTCTGCCATCATCATTATAATCAGCCTTTTAACAGTCCACTGCTGGACTTTTAGCCTACCCCCGAAAGGGTGATTGGGCCTTATCCACCACGTTGGCCCAGTGCGGATTGGCGGATTGACATACGCCATTGAATTCCTTCTCCGTACGCAAACAGGTTTCCTCACGATGTTCTTCTTCACCGAAAAGCCAGTGGTATGAAAATCCGTACATAAGCTCCAAAGAGCTCATTGGTACAGGCCCGGGGTTTGAACCCGCGACCTCACGCTTTCAAGTCTAGCGGTCTCCCAAATGGGCTACCACGGCTTCTGTCTGCCTATTCATGGTCAATTTTATAATTACACTAGCTGACCGGGCTAACGTCTTTCCAATGAGTTATGGTTCATACAAAAATCCCATCAAAGCACTTTCAGTTTATCCCGAATTTCCCAATTCTTTTTTTTAAACAAGTTCTAAAATACAGTTACTTGTCTAAACTCTAGGAAAAAGTCTATGCTCAAAACGAAAATCTGTCCAAAATAACGAACGACCGAGCTCGGTTTTGGAATCTCTCGTATGATTTCGCACGAAAATATCAAGCGAAATGACAGATTTTCTATTGATAGGAAGCAGATTGGACTAGTTCAAGCCACTCGTAGCGTTAGCGAGTGATGTGATTATTTCATAAATGCGGCTTTTGTTTGGGATTTCGATCGTAAGACAGTCATTTCGCATGAGATTTTGTGCGAAATAGCCTACGAGCGATTTAAAAAATAGAGCCTCAAGTAAAACTATTTCTATGAGGATTATATACGCTCACGTCTGATAGTGACATTTTGTTGGTTAACCAAGTTGTTGTTTATTGTATCCCTTCGTTTTAGTGCTACGTTGAACTTTTATCAAAATACGTGAAATTAAAGAACTGAGACTCGTTTTAAAAAAAACATGCATCACGGGTCAAGGCCTGGAAAATCAATAACATCCGGGTTTTCACGTGCGCCTTCCACGAAATGTCGGCATTTAATTATTCAACTTGTTTTTATGATAGTCACAATTTTTATGGTATAGTCAACAGAAAAATTGTAGATGAAAAAGTTTATGACAAATAAGTTACACACTTAGTTGTGTAAATAGTGAATTCGAGTTAGTTAATAGCTATCCGTTCATACCTAAAAAGAACTACTCGTATATCTAGATTACGTATTCAATAAACACTGTCTGTGAATTCCGTTTCATTTTACTCATTCAAATCAAGTGACAAATATTTGCATTTGCATTTGTCCTTTTACATCTGCAGAATGTAGTTTTTGAAAGGTACCACAAAATAATGCAGAGAGAAAACTCCGAAAAGACAGCAGAAACGGCCATTATATTTATAGAGTTAAATTTAAACTGGTAATGTGGATTTATCTACGTATCTTCTATACGTCGACATGATAATGGGCATTTCTATCATTTTTATCTGATGAATAAAGTAGCATTCATGATTCTCATAAGAAATAAATATGCTGCGACCATGCATGCATGCATGCATGCTGCTGTGATCTCGACTTTGAAACTTGGATAGGCCAATTAGCACTTTAGGTTGCTAATTTTTCAACTATGACCCTTACATTAGCTCATCTCACTTCCGATTATATCAAAGAATGCTAGAACATTGCTTGCTCTATAATTCCTAAATATTCCTATGCAGGATATAAGTTTTGTACTATAGTTATATCTGTCTGTATCAAATGTGTCTGCTTTCGCTACAAGGGCCCGCGTAGCGCTAGATAAATTAGAATTTATTCATTCATTCCAAAACCGAGTTGCTAAACATTTAAATTTTAAGTATGCTAATTAATTTCAATTCAAACAAATCACAGAATTTTCATAATTACCATATAATGAAATTTAAACATGCGTAAACGTGAAATTGAGGTCGATTTCATAGTTTTTTAGCAATTAATGTAATCGCTTGGCCCGCGTAGGTCCATCTCACACTCTTCTTCCCTCTTTTTGAATAGCGTTTTTTATGTCCACGGTCTAAAGTCGTCTGTGCAGGTTTTAGGTCTGTTTCTTAGAAGTTGTGTCTCTGTAACAATCTATGGTAAAAGGTTATAGTTTTCTACATCCACCCACGTGGCGGCAGCACTGGCAATGAACGGTGGGCGATGCAGGCGAAATATTTTAAGATTCTACCTACGCGTGTTCTAGATTGCCTTTATGGGCAATCTAATGTAGGGTTGTCGCTATTTTTGTATATAGATGCATTTACCGCAACACAGCTGTTATTGTATGAGTACTCATTACGCTCTTTTAAGCTGCAATGTTTTGAATCATTAATTTAAGGAAGAAGTTCTGCAGTCCTTTCCATCAACCGAACTGTACGATTTTTATCATAGAAGAATGTTATCGTTTTTGTGTCACTATACGGCACGGCGGAGCAAAAATAGTGGATTTGACTGTCCTGGAATATTTTAGAATGCCTCTCCATTTTAGGTTTAAATTTAAAAGTTAGCACACGGCTAGCCAATGTGTTACTGTGACAACCCTGCATCAGTTTGCCAATACGCACGCAAATATTACTTAAGGAAATGTTGGATGGCACATTTGGCTACTTTACACCTATTGCAAATTGTTTAACGAATTGTTACTCAATCCATTTGGTAGCTTTGTGGGCGATTATATGCAAAACATCGCGCTTTAAAGGAGAGCTAGGTTTACATTTCGAGACATGGGCGGTGCTCGAGTCTCTCCAGCGATGCCGTATTGACTATCGGTATGTCGAAGTGTTGAAGTGTTTGTACAATAACGCCACCATGTCGGTCCGAGTACAGGAGCAGAGTTCGAAGGCAATTCCATTGCGAAGAGGCGTGAGACAGGGAGACGTTATCTCTCCGAAACTGTTCACTGCCACAATGGAAGATGCCTTCAAGCTCCTGGAATGGCAAGGACTCGGCATCAACATCAACGGCGAGTACATCACTCACCTTCGGTTTGCCGACGATATTGTGGTCATGGCAGAGTCGATGGAAGATCTCAGCATGATGCTCGAAGGCCTCAATCGAGTCTCCCAACAGGTGGGCCTTAAAATGAACATGGACAAGACAAAGGTTATGTCAAATATCCATGTTGTGCCCACCCCAGTATCAGTTGGGAACTCAGTTCTTGAAGCTGTTGACGCGTACGTCTACCTAGGACAAACAGTCCAACTAGGTAGGTCCAACTTCAAGAAAGAGGTCAATCGGCGAATCCAACTCGGCTGGGCAGCGTTCGGTAAACTACGCAACGTCTTCTCGTCCAAAATACCTCAGTGCCTTAAGACGAAAGTCTTCGACCAGTGTGTGTTACCAGTGATGACATACGGCACTGAAACGTGGTCTCTCACTATGGGCCTCATAAGCAAGCTCAAAGTCGCACAACGAGCTATGGAGAGGGCTATGCTCGGGGTTTCTCTACGAGATCGAATCCGAAATGAGGAGATCCGTAGACGAACGAAAGTCACCGACATAGCCCACCGGATTAGTAAGTTGAAATGGCAGTGGGCAGGGCACATATCACGCAGAACAGATGGCCGATGGGGCCGAAAGGTTCTGGAATGGAGACCACGGACTGGTAAGCGCAGCGTAGGACGTCCACCCACAAGATGGACAGACGACCTAAAAGAGACCGCAGGGAAACGCTGGATGCAGGCCGCTTCCAACCGGCCCTTTTGGAGATCGATGGGGGAGGCCTATGTCCAGCAGTGGACGTCCTACGGCTGAAATGATGATGAGGTTTACATTTGCATGATGTTTTCCTTAGTGGCTGCGTCAAACAGCAAGGTTGAAGACACGTTAATGTTTTGTATTAATCTTCTTTGGAACTGATGGTTAGGGTGAAAATTGTGCATCTTTAAAGCTGGAGTGAACAGATTTATTACAGATCGATGTCGTATATTTTTGTATATGTTGTTCGGCTACAGCGTCGCTTATTATCAGGCAAGTTGATAGCTAAACGTCGATTTATTTTATTTAGCTTTAAAATTAAATAACGTTTCACAATCATAACCTACCACTGGGTTTCCGTATGTAGAGGACTTCATAGAAAACACACAAAAACTGACAAGTGACACTCAGATTTAAAGCAGACATTTTAATTCATCGTTTAAGTATCTTTTTGGCTGTAAATAGAACCTGGAACCTCGGCTCATGATCATTAGGAAGACGCGCTATTCAAATTCAAATTATTTATTGAGAATAAAAACGGACAAATTCCACTAACATTTATCTCACATACTGTTAAAACTAAAATAGATTTCCTAGTAAAAATAGGAATAATATTATAAAATTACTAATATAATAAATACAACAAATTGCTGTAAAAATATGTCAACATAAAATTAGTATGTCATACAAATTGTCATTATAGTCATCGGCTTTTTTGCCCCTGTCCCATTGATCAGTTAAATTTTCACAATAAGTTAAAAACACTTTCATCACGCTATAATCGCGCATACTGGTTGTTAAAACCAAATCGACCACCACCGACCTATCTACACCATGACCGGTCATATTAAATAGTTAGGTTAAACCATAGATAAATAGGTTAAACTAAATCTTGATCAGACCTAAAAGCAAGGCAAAGTTGGTACTTCGCCTCGAATTCATTCAGGTGTTACATTTATGCATAAAGTATTTCAATATATCCAATTTACATAGCAGATAATGGTGTATATTTCTCTCTATGGTAGAACCCCGTAGATACCAACAATAGTTCAAACCAGTAAAATACACATACCATATATTTATGGTATAATATTGTAAGAAACTTGTTTAAAGGAAAGCTACCTTCCTTTTTACCGAAAAAGCATAGTCATGTCACCAAACAAGCCTTTCTACAACTCATTTCCGCCGTAGTCATTGCTCAATCATAAATAGGTACATACAAAATCGTATAATCGCCCTTGGAGTTTTCATTCTGCCTTAACGATATTTAAATGGCGATACAGCTGTACCGCCTCTACTTTCGTACGATTGGCACAATTTGCTTTAATATCCGGCTATTATGTCGTATAGTTGTCGTATAATCTGTCCATTGTGTATCCAAACATCAGTGGTGTTTCTATTGTGTATCATCGTTGCTTAAAGAACTATTTGGTAGTTTCAGTCACAAGGGATACAAACTCGAACAAAAAGTCAGCAGTTAAAGCTGCTCTCTAACACTCACTAGGTATTGATTACTCATCTCAAAATCGACTTTTTAGGTGGCTTTGAGGTTCCATTTTAATTTCATTTAATTTCTTATTATCTAAACTTAATTAAATTTTTATAATATATTATCTTTAATTATCACCATTGAAGAGCACTAGTTATCGCGACACAGGGAATCCTAAAGCGATAACTAGCGACTGTAATTAGTTATAGTAAGCATGTTAATTTTAATTATAATTCTTAAATTTTTTGTACATCATATTTTAATTAATGTTAAAACTAAATATTGTACTGAATATTAATAGTGGCAAATAAATTTTTATTATTTATTATTATTATTCTCAATTCGGTTCGTATTTTTTATTTATTATGTATATGTATACCGATTACTTCGATATTTGTGAACCAAGACATGATGTTTTATTATGCAGGGGAAGTTCTCGAGGTGGTCCCACAAAAACAGCGGGGCGACAGCGCCCCGATCTGCCGGTGTTACCCTCGCTTTTTTCTACAGAGTGAGGAATTCTTCCCGATTATCAATTCTTTTTGATAAAAAAATTATTAAATCATGCTGATCACCGTGAATGAAACTCTGGAACAATATGTGTAAAATCTGTGTAACATAGACATTAAGAAAGTTCGCTCTTAATGATAAGACCTAGGTATACCTACCTACCTTGTACCTATATGTAATGTATTTTTCTTTTAATTTCCTTTTTGTGGTGTCACCATATAGTTATTGTATGTACATAGGTACAAGTAGAATTGTTTTTTAAACCTCTGATATAAAAAGCTGATAATTTTCGAATGGCTCAATATATTTTTTGAATAATAGCTAAGAAAATTTTCCATCAAGTCACCTTTCAAACAAAAAATAAAAACTAAATCAAAATAGGTTCAGCCGTCTGAGAGTTACGATGCCACAGACAGACATTAAATTTGTAACACCCTTCTTTTTGCGTCAGTGGTAAAAAAAACTGTTACACCACAGAATACATATTAGTACAAGCGACGTCATATTATTTTGTCACAAAGTCGCAGCGCTGCAGTTACGTGCTCTCTCGTTTCAGAAATTCTGCGGGTTCTCATATACCTATCCGTACTCCAGTAGGTCGTATGTTGTTCCATCTTCAACCAAGTTTAGTGAGGCCCTCATACTGTGTTATAAGTGCCACAGTGTAAAGGAAACACAACGGTACGCCCGGCCTGTTTTCTTTTCCTCTACGGAAAATGGCCTGGGTTTTCTTTGCAAATACAACGGCACACTTGTATTTTCTTGAAAAAACAACCGGACGACTGGTTCCTAATGGTATTTATGATGTACTTTGTTTTCTATACTCGTTTAAAAGTACACAATTATACTTTTGACTTCTTATGCTCGTAAAGTGCTTGCTTATGCACGTGCAAGCTTACTAAAACTGTTTTTTATACTCAAGTTCATAAACGTATAACTTGTATGCACTACTCTGTGCATAAAAATGTTTACTCCTTGAAATGGTTGACACAGGTTTAAGTTTTATAAAAAAGTACTTGTATTATTATTCTGACTTTATTTTATTTTATTTTATATTTTGTGTGATTTTGTTAATTATGGTATGGGTGGCGTAGCCCGAAATAAATGATTAAAAAAAATTTAAACTATAGACACAGACATCCATCATCTAGTCTACCTGAGACCACGGACGTGTTCGAAATGTCAGGGATTAAAATAATGTAAAATACACGCTACAAAATCCGTCGTAAAAATAGTAGAGGTACTTTTTAAGTAGTTTACTTTTTTGCCGTGTCAAATATTAGTCGCTGCGTTGACTTTATCAATACATTAGCTGTAAACTGCTAAATTGTGAGTCTCACGCATACGTACAGTCGAAGGATTCAATTTACAAATAACTGTAGGTCAATCTGGGTGACCAAATCAAGAGTGAATCGGTTTCTTCTAGGCAAGCGTGCTCCAACGTAGACCGCATCATCGCACTTAGCGGCCTAACGCAAGCCAATTTTTTTTAAAGATGGGTCTGCGGGGTTGTGCTTGGGGTGTACTGTATCCCCTCTAAACATGTATGTCATTTCAACGAATGTACAGTTTCGCGGTCTCATTGCGAGTAAGGCCAAGCTCGCCTCTAAGAAACTTGGTGTGCTCAACAAGGCGAAGCGGTACTTCACATCGAGACAAAGACTTTTGCTTTACAAAGCGCTAGTCCGACCTCACATGGAGTACTGCTCCCATCCTTGGAACAGAGCACCCAAGTATCTGCTTGACCGACTTGATGCATTGCAGCGTAGAGCTGTCAGAATTATCGACGATCCCAAGCTCACTGAACACCTAGAGCCGCTCAGCATGCGCAGAGACGTTGGGTCTCTTTGTGTCTTTTATCGCATTTAATATACAACGGGGAGTGTTCTGAAAAACTGTTCGATCTGATGCCAGCATCGCGGTTTTATCATCGCACCAGCCGCCACCGCCTGAAAGTTCACCTTTATATCATACGAGTAGATCGGTGGAAATCGCACACGGTGCGTTTTACGCGATCTTTTTTGCCTCACACCTACAATTTGTGAAATAAGTCCTGTGGCGTTTCCGAGTAACTATAACATGGGGTTCTTAGCGTGTCTTAGTGAGTGTTTAAGTGTCGGCTACGTATCTGTGATGCCTCTGGTGTTGCGGGTATCCATAGGCGACGGTGATCGCTTACCATCAGGCGGCACGTCAGGATGTTTGCCACCTATGGCATTAAAAAATACACTGGCATCGATTCTGATGTACTCTAAACTAAACAAAATTTGACAGCTCTAAAATTGTTGGCATCCTTCTCTGACATAATAAAATTAAAGGAGAGGCAGATAATTTTAGTCCTGTCAGATAGGTTTAGTTTAGTGAGTGGTAGTGGTGACAGAATCGACGCCAATATGTTGATGTTCCTTGAGTGCAAGGTTCACAATTCGCATGGCGCGCGGTTGTTCATGTTTTCCATTGTGTAACACACGCACTACAAACAGTACAAAGCCCCTGTGTTCGTGAATACACAGGCATACTCAAACAGACGGCAGACTGCGCGGTGCATCGTTGCACACGTCATTTCGCAGAAGTTAACAATGTGCGCTTTACTTGTAGGGATGTGTTGAATAAAAACAAATCATAGTTTATTTTATAAGTTCAATAGATATGTGTTAAAGGGCATAACGCCGCTAGTAGCTCTTGGTGAAAGTGCAGCACATCTCTCGACACCCTAAGCCACTCACGCCAATGTTGCCCCTCCGGTGCCAATATGCGGCAGCCATTATAGGGGGCCATTTATTCGTGGATTTCATTCAGCTTTTTACAACTGTCAGAGCAAATAAACGCTTAGACCGAGATTAAGTATTATTGTTTCCCTCAGATTTCCATATGTCACGTTCGTTATTTCTTTGTTTTCCCCTCCCTAAGCATGCATTGTACTCCAAGTGCAAAGTTCACTGCAAATGGCTACTGCTAAGTGTTTGTAATATTCGCAGCCCAGGCAGGTTAACGAACTGCTTAGTTCTTTGTGTGCACTATGCTGTGCAAACTGCATGTGCAACTGCGGAAAACATACTTAATTTAATAGCCTTGGTACACGTTACCTCACTTACCGTTTTGTTCTCTTTAAATATTATGTCTATGGATGTAAAGTTGAGTTGAGAGGCATTTGTTGTTTTACGTTATAAATATATTTAACCCTTTTTTTAACCTAACAGGTTAGGATAGGTTGAAAAAAATAATTAATATATAACCTAACCTACATAATATTATAAAAGCACTAACACTGTCTCTCTGTCTGTTTGCTTGCTTTTTACGTATAACCGCTAGGCCGATCTTAACGAAATTTGGCAGGAAGATAGTGTGCATCATGAGGACAGACATTCGGTACTTTGCCATCAGAAATGCAGAAAAACTGGAAAATCGTGGGTAACACCACGGAATTCAGCTAGTCTTCTACATATATAAATGTAAAATATTACTAACTGACAGACTGACTTTACGAAATCTTGAAAACTAGTTAACCTACGAAGCCGAAATTAGGCGAAATTTTTTATGGGGTGTAGACTGTAGAGGTCCGGTAAGAAAGGATTTTGCGAAAGGGCTGAATTAAGGGGGCTCAGAAGGGGGTAGGTAATTTACATAAAAGTCTACGCGCACGAAATCGCAGGCAATTATTAGTTCATATATATTTCGTCTATATTAGTTTTTTAATGTTAAGTATGTCTAGTAGTACGAATATGACCATTATTTGCTTTTTATTTCAAGTCATAGGTACAATTTAACCATGACGATATAAATTATCTTTGAATTTGACCACGATACTGAAAATAGTAAGTCTTAGATGAGAGAGCACAGTTGAACTCCTTGGCAGTCGGTGTCTTGGACCAACTGTACTAACGCATCATAATCATAACTCTGTATATTATGATGTCTGTAAGTGCGATGCTTTTCTATCGTAATCACAATCTCGACTTCCACGCGAAGGGTTCAATTATGACTGTCAGCCGGTGGTCGGGACACCATGCTACGCCATGACCCTTCGGAGTGGTAAATTAGGACATCCGCCTTTCATTGAGTCGCGGTATGCTGACCAATCTATGTCACCGTTTACCATTACACCATACAGCATTCTAGTTAGAAGGGAATTCATGAAGGTCTTCGACCGAAAAATACAATGAAGGTTTATCATTCTTGCTTCTAGCACATCTAAGTTAATACTAATTTAATGCCACGGACTGAAAAACGTGCGTCCCTTTTGTGGATTTGTTGCGTTTGTTTAAAAGAAAATAATAATTCTTAAACAATGTAATTTTTATTAGGGTTCCGTAGTACTACATATGTATGTATATCAGTCTCTGGCAGCCATATCACAAGCTTTGCTTAGTTTGGGGTCAGATGACCGTGTGTGCAAAAATGTCCCGAATATCGCATAGGTCTTTTGAAATGAATTAAAGGTTCTGTAGGTACATAACATTTTTACCAAGTTTATCCTTTGCTCGACACAGAGGTAATAAGTTGGTCCCTTTCATTACAAAATTTATAGACCTAAAAACTTAATAGTTACTTTCCAGTTTTTGAATTATAGCGTTAATAAGTCTAAGTAGTTTTTTCTTTATGTTATGTTGGAATGATACTATTTTTCTTATTTTTTTCTTTATCCATCAATTTCTGAACTATGAATGTGTCTAGAATTACTTATATGGCTTTGGCAATTTTTAAACAATTTTACAATTATTATAAGGAATGAATTCAATCTAATTATAATAAGACAGAATCTATATTGACATGTAACATAGGTGTTATTAATAAATATTTGTATTTGTATTTAGCTACGGAACCCTACCATACGCGTGTCTCGACATCCTTTTGTCTAGTTATTATTACAACACAAGTATCGAAAATCACGGCTCCTTTTTATCCCCCGAGGCATACAAGTTGTGCCCCATCCTAAAGGAACCGTGTTTTTTTCCCGGGATATAAAGTAGCTCATGTGTTCAACCGTGGTATAAACTACCTTCATGACAAATAACATCCAATTTTTCTCAGCCGTTACAATACCGTTAAAAGCATATGTCGCACAATGCATGATATACCAACATAACAGAGGAAGAGGTCCTGTCAGCACAGCTGTCAGTTTGTCATATCCCTTCAAAATGGTAAGTGAATGCATCCGCTCCAAACCGTACTGCATCATTCTGTGGCAATCCACCATACCGGAACAAAGCAAAGCAATACACACCTAAACAACCTACGTGCCTGTGAATCGGAACTTTTATCACACACAGCAATTGCGTCCCATCCCAAGGTTTTATTCCCTCATCGCACATTTTTCAGTGATAAAAAGTATCGTATATCTAAGTATCGTCGATCCGTTGCTCTGTTACTGCGTGAAAAAGAAACAAACAAATACACTTTTGCAAATATAATATTAATTCAATTGCATTCTTAAGTGATGAGTATCAAGCTTCGCAGTCGTGTGCCGCTTAGGTGTGTTCAGTTTATTACTCCAGTTTTCCGGAACAATGAGCCTGTTCCTCCAGCTTCATCATTTACTTACATTATCGCCACCATTGTGCATTGTACTCGATAAAAAATCTTAAAGTATTCTGGGTAGGTGGTTGGTGGTTCCACGCCACCAGTTAGAGGTCTGGTATGATTGATGAACAAATGGATTTCTTGTAAGATAACGTTGCAATAAAACAGCCGATCTAGATTAATTGACAGAGAATGCTGTTGCATTTCTCTCGTATAGAGAAAGTGTTCTTGTTAATAGAAATTGCAACGCAATTTTCACTGCGATATAAGCTGGTCATTCTGTAGTCAGACTAGATTTGAGACGTCCGTTAACATGGTTTCATCTCACTCGTCTTGTCTAATCATCATCATTATCAGCCTTTCATGTTTCCACTACAGGGACACAGGCCTTATTTCAGAGAGATAGGATGGGCCCTAACTTACCATACTGGGCCCAGTGCTGATGTTATAGTCGTCTTGTGTAATATAGGTCACGGGTGAATTATTTGTGAAGTATTTGAAACAGTGTGTTTGGAAGGCAAATATTGATAAATCTACGCTTCACTAAGATTATAAATAGGTAAACTTTGTAAGTTTGTGACTTCGTATACTTATTTGTGAACATACAAAGTCATGGAAGGACAAACAAAGGAGAAAATCTCTAGAACTACTGAACCTTTCTACAGGTTACTACCTTTTTTACAGAACATTCTAAAAATTCTCCCACTGATAGCCACACTATCCCTGAGTGCCCAACATCAGTTTTGTTTTCAACATGGGCTAAGTCACGGGCAAAAGCTAATTTTGAAGTGATGCGTGATTACATGCTGTAAATATACAGCATCATTCATGCAAAGCTAAAGTAAAAAGTTGCCCATGGATCGTCTGTACATAAGTTCTTGAACTAACGTATAACTATTCTCCACTTGTCCCCAGGATCCGCCCACAGACATCTAGCGAGAAGGTAGAAGGATGCGGTATATGTGCGCGGGCAGGCGGGGCTGCTGGCGAGGGCGGCATTGCCCTCGGTACGGAGCGAGCCTTCACATTCGACTATGCGTTCGAACCTTCCGCCGTCCAGCAAGAGCTCTACGACACATGCGTTATGAAGCTCGTGGAGGCAGCCCTTGATGGATACAATGCCACTGTGCTCGCTTATGGACAGGTTAGTGATTCTCTCGTTGCTTATAACGTCATTAGTTTTACTATGAGCTAGAAAACGTGGACCGCTGCAGCAAGGGCATCCTGGCCAAATACTGATACTGTTGTATTAGTATTTCAGTGTTGTTCTGTGAAGAGCATAGTGCTATTGCAGAGCCCACACGCAACCAATAGGTACAGCATACACTCTCGTGCCCTTGGTGCCCTAGTTTCTGGACTATACAATCGTTTTCCTGATAAATCTGTGTGCCCAAATACTATCACATCACACATCACATCGTCAGCCAGTTAGTGTACACCGCTAAACAAAGGCTCTTAGAAAGCCCTACGCTTGGCAAGTGGCGTTCACCGTGTTCTAATAGGATGCTGCTGCCCATCCTCCGGTGGTTCAGGTCGCAGTTTTAGGACATATCCGGGCCCAAATACTATGAAACATTTTAATTTAAATGGATCATAATCTGAGTACTACGACCGCATTGCTCAATCAATTATGTTAGTAGCGACCATAAAAGTGCAGAACGTCTAGAGAAAAAGTGCAGTATCAGAACTACATGAGGAACGTCCATATCTAAAATCAAACAGAATATGCAAATGTCGCGTCGCCAAAGAAGCCCGCATGTCCGAATGTGAACACATATCAAATCCTGCCAGCAAAACAATAGGCATAAATAACTTACTGGAATTCAATTACGTCAAAGTGAACCCCGGAAGTCTTCTGGGTAATGGAAACTGGTAAATCTAAATTGGAAATGCTATACTCTCAGGGAAATACATCAAAAGATTTATCGAATGAGGTTAATGCGGTCTTAACATTATTGCGATATAAGTGGTCATGTTTGATTGGATTTTACTTGATGAGTGTGCTTTTATGAGATTAGCAAATGTTTATTGGCTACTTCGACAGTACTTCGAGTGTTTGATTGATTGTTAATGCTTTCAATTGAAATTGTGTCAATTCGTTTTTATTTCTGTCCCTTCAATCATTTCTAGCTATGAAGTGGAAACTATCTAAACGTGTATATGTGTATGTATTTTTTCAACTTAAATACAGTGTTCTATTTTAAGAAACATTTCGTATAAAAAGTAACTATCCGATGAGGATCTAATAAACATAAGTAGGTAGAGTATTATCTTTTCCTGCACTTTAGGTTTCCTACTAGTTTTCAAACCCGTTTCCTTCCAATGCTCATCCACCAAAACGCGGGGAGACAAAGCGCCTTTATGGCGATTATGTGCTCTTCAAGCCCACAAACGTCTCATATTTTTAACCCGTCAAAGAAACGCGCGGTTTTGTCACACGTGAATTATATTTTGCTCGCAACGGCAAAAGAAAAACGTCGTTTCCTTTATCTGAGGAAATGTTTTCTCCGAATTCGTGTTTCCAGGATGACGATATTTGTATATAGCACAGGATAGTGGATCAATAAGCATGGTTGGAATAGTTTGTCGTAATATTCGGCCCTTTTAGTTACAAACTAGACTCTACAGATCTTGAAGGCGACTTCCAAAGTTTTGAACTGTCCAAATGTGACCAAACCGTCTACAGTTTCTTCTATTATCCCTCTAGTCAACACAATATAAATTTCCACAGTCTGAGGTAAACTCACTCACCTGAACAACGAGACCCTACGCCTGCACATTACGTATAAAGTTACGACAACAATTCTATTAAAACACCGTGAAGGCCGCGACAGCTGGTCATAATTACTCAAGTAAACATACCTTATACTCCGCTAGAGATATAGACATACAGGTAGAAAACCTCACGATTTATAATGTTAACAATAATTGGAATCACACGGATATTGACGAGTTGTCTTTGTTAGCATTTGCTCGATGTGACATTGTGAAGGCACCTTCGGCAAATATACCGGGTGAAAAGTAGGCGCTCAGTTAACATAATGGATTCTTGTTTTAATCCTTGAGCAGATGTGACAGTTTACTTTTTCTTGTCTCGCCATCAGTATCAAGGTTCTCTCCAGCCCTTGGCTGGCAAATGGCTGGTGAGAACCTTGATACTGAAGGTATTTTTTTTAAAACTTAGCTTTATACATAACTAGCAACGCACTAGCAAAGTCTTATTTATTTACACCTTGGGTTACATTATTGAAGTTTTAGTAAAGCTCCCTAATTTTTTTGAAAATATAATATAGCCTGTCTCCCGGAGATAGTGTAGCTTCCCAACAGTGAAAGAATTTTTCGAATCGGTTCAGTAGTTTCGGAGCCTATTCAATGCAAACAAACAATCAAATCTTTCCTCATTATAATATTAGTATAGATTAGGTAACCAAACAAAAAAATTATGAGAAAAAAAAAGTGATAATAGATAGCAGATAATAGACTGCAGTAGCCGGTAACAGAAACCTTTATAGACGAACGTGAAAATGTGAACCGACGCGTAGTTGAGGCCAACATACGTGATTCCATAAAGGGTCAGTTGCCGCCAGGGCATGTATAGTAATTTTCTGAAAATAAAAATAAAAAATTTTGACGTCATTTTCGCATTTAATAAAAACAATGCATAGCAAGCACATTTGAAACAAAAAAAAAACGAGATGGCCGTGGCTTGTAGTATGAGCCAATGATCGTTCGCCTCATTTTAGTAGAAAAACATAGTCAAACCTCTTTGCATATTAAAATGTTGGATGCGCGTACAAACTAATCAGAGGAGACAAAAATTTACCCCCAGTTACTTAGCAACGGTCTAGGCTAGGCCTTCTAATATTTTTTGTACGAGAATGATCTTCAATCAATAGCCACATTAAAAAAAAAAAAAAAAAATGCTTTCTTATTTTGTTCATTTCCAATTAACAGCAATTCCTTAATTATTTGAAATTGGAAGGTTAACAAAATAAAACAAAAATTTACTCATACTCTCCTAGTTTTGCCGGGTCAGCCGAAGATAAAAACGTAGGTATAAAGTTTTCATAATGACTACCATAATATTCTCTTCATATTATATCTTAGCCATGGTAATAAAGTAATAACTAGCGACATCTGCCGACACCGTGACGTCCTTAATTATAAAGTTTCATATACAAGAGACAATTTAAAATAATCCCTACCTCCGAGGTCCTTTGTCTACCGTCGAGGACTCGTTGAATATTCATCGGAGGCAGATGTGAAAGTAAATTGAAAATTTATGACGTGTTGTGATGGAAGCTAGAGGAAGTGCCGCTACTTTGATGTGTGAGGACATAAATAACTTATATGACGCGCGTTAATTTGGTAGCAGACGCTCTGATTTAACCTTTTGACAGTAGGATGAGCGCAAGTGTTTATTCCGTTTGTGACTCAAGAGTCATAATTAATTATCTAATTTACTACAATGAATTACTCGTGTCAGCAGAAGGTTTTGGTTCAAGGGATTGTACATAATTGAGCGAAGAGAGGTCTCAGAATAGGTATAATGGTACAAGTCGACATTTCTATGTATGGTTTGTTCGACGATACTCATAACTTACGTATCGTTGATCCAACCTTCGTGAAACTTATAGGGCAAAATCGGGTCCCGAAAGTATTAAATGGTATTTATATTATCTAAAATTACGAAGTAAATATGTAAAATAATATGTTAACTTATATTCGCGTCGTCAAACTCAATTTAATCGTCATCCACAATATTCCGATGGGTTTAGGCCTGCTTTTAATTATTCCTTCTGCCTTGGGTCTTACCTTGCTTGATGGGCTCCAATTCCGTATAAAACCACAAAACAATCACACGCCGCAAACATGTTATATAACCATGGTAACAAATAACACGGTAACCATGGTAAAATTTAAATGCGTCATACGAATTAAACGCGTCTTCCGATTGGATACTACATTCTATTAACAAACGCGTTAGTTGGATCCATGTTATTTTGACGTTCAAAACGAGCACGACGTTATGCACTTCATCGCATTACTTGACGTTGTCAATGCTATGATGTCGCGGCAGCGTTACGAGTTTATGTGGTCATAGAGACTAAGGTCAAAGAGTCCATTTTCAATTAAATTTTCATGTTACCGTGTCACGTGTTTATGGCATGGAATCTCATGTGAGGTAGAGAATAAGGGTTCTGATCTGGTCCAAGTTCAACCTACGATGTTGACATGATCGACCCATCTTGCTGCTTGACGACCAACGCTCAACCTTGTCCTGGGCGGAGAAAACGAAGTGTTTCCCAGCCATAAGACTTAATTTGTGAAATTTACGAACTTTCATCTAAACCAGTACTTATTATAAAAAAGCTGCTAATCTTAAAACAGCTGAACAGGTTTTCTTGAATCATAGGTAAGAAAAATCAATCGATCATGTCATCTTTGAAACAAAAAAAAATTAAACATCGGTACAGCCGTTCGGTACCTACGATGCCACAGACAGACACACAGATACAAACACTCGTTAACCTTATAACACCCCTCTTTTTGCGTCAGGGGCTAACAATAAAAACTAATAAAGTCCACAATAACGTCAACTTCTGAAACTTTGCGTGTTCCGGTTTACTTCGCTGCAACTGTTATTGTCTATAATAGCTCAGTTAGAACTTTTACGCCTCGATATGGATCTAAAAATGTCGTGTTTCGTCAATTTTACCTCGGTAAGGACATATTATTAAAGTTCAATCCAAAGAAATAGTTTCGCCGGAAAACTTGATAATCCGGATTTAAAACGTGAGTCGTTAAATAATGTCTGCGACATTGACAACGATTGACAGATCAGTCGGAATCAACCACAGATATACACAACCAGATCGGCAATATATTTTAGTGAAAGAGACAACTTGATATGGCTCAGCACAAGTACGAAAAGGACATAAATAGATTTTGTTGTCCTTATCGGCGTGACCTGTTTTTGGTACCTCAAGTGTCAAAATCTGTAATAATCAGTGACAAACAAAACGGGTCTGAATTATATTTATTGCCTTTTTTTGGTGATTAAATGTGATAAATGCGTGTTTCCTCTGAGAAATAATTGTAAAAGATATTTTACAATGGTTGGTTGTAGCATTTTGGGCTGCAAGAAGCGCAGTGAGCGAAAATACGATGAAATATCATTTCACACGTAAGTAAACATATAAAGCTTGTAACGATCACCTAAATAAATTCAGGATATCAATTCGCAAATATTTTATTCATAATTAGTCAGTTTTTAGGTCGATTTGTGGTCTAATTCTATGAATTTTATCAAATTATTCACTTAGAAAATAAATTATGAATGTTGCCAGTTTATGAAAGAAATTACCCACCGCAACTAACATAAATTATTCGTTCTGCAGGTTTCCAACTGATCCTGTCACATTGCTGAAAAAAGCTGGCACATTGCAAGAAGTGCAAAATACCGACCCTTTTATGCCCATGTGAATATGGTGAATGTTAATATTAAATATATATTAATGAGGCCACAGTTATGAAGCTGGAAAAGCAAAAGGCGATTTCGGCGAACCGATTCAAAAAGCTACGCGCTGTTCGTGAAATTTGTACTGTAAACATTAAAGAGTCTATTTATCTAATTATTTGGAATGCTATACATAATTCCATTCATGAAAAAACTAAACTGACCAAGCGCGAGTCGGGCTCGTGCGCTGAGAGTTCTTTACAATCACAAAATACAAAAAGTTGTGCAAAAAGACAACATCACGCCCAGGCTGTCACCCATCCAAGTACCGACCGCGCCCGACGTTGCTTAGCTTAGTGGTAAACAGAAATTTGTCACTGACTCGCACTTGGCCAGTGTTTATTATTTGTTGTTTTACTTATGTTCACTATTGTGATAAATCAGACACCTTGGGTACAATCACATTATTTATTTTACAACCTTTCACAATTTAGATATTGACAAAATCATTCTCAACACTTATTTTACACCTTTATACTTTTCACTTGTAATACAGAGAGCTGTTGCTCCTTTGAAAGCTCGTTCGAGACTGCCTCAACTGACTGTTTACCCACCGCACGTAAACTTGCCAATCGGTAAACAACCAGTTGAGGTCGACCAATCAGAGAAAAGCAAAGTACAATCTAGTCAATAGACTTATAAACTACTTTTAAAAACTAGGTTTAAACAAACAAGCTTATATAAAAACACTTAAAATACTACTATTAAGTAGGTAATGATATTTACTGCAATGTGATTTATTAACTTCCATACGAATTAATTAGAAATGTGTATAAAATACAATAAAATTCACGACATGATTACAAAATCATTACACTATAATCCGCTAAATTTGACGCTTGTACGGATTACCGTTTTTACACTAGAACAAATCCAAAAATACGTTTAACGTTTGTTGCATGAGGGACCCCCGTTCCGTTTTAACTCTGACTTTTTTATTATATTTTATTAATTATAAAAAATCATGCTATGGTTACTTTACAACCTTTTTTCTAGTACTATATTCTAATCCTAACAAATAATTATGATAAAAACGCAAGTAACTTTCTGTCTGTTTTTACGAGGAAATGGCTAAGTCATGGTATAATAATATACTCCGCCAGGTATAGCAATCCGAGAAAAAATGTTTACGTGGGCGTCCCGCAATGATGTCATGATGTCAATTTACAACAGGTTCGAGAGAGATGACGATACACCACGTAACAGCTGATTGAATAAAGTGGCAACTGGACAGTGACGTCATTGCGGGACCACTCTCAAATTGCTAGACCTTGTTTTCTTAGATCATGGGCTAAGTCAAATTTTGTCAGGACGATAGGGTGTGTCATGAGGACAGACAACGTACTTTTCTTCCCAGAACATTGCAGGTAGCTCCGCGGGTTGCAGCAGATAGTGTATAAAATATAAATATTTAAAAGGTAGTATTGTTTCCAAAGTACTCATTGAAGATTCACTACCCATCATAGTAGGTAAATTACCCTAACTTATAGCAAATCATTTTAATGTGGCAACACACCTTGTTGAAGCGAGAGGCACTGAGCTAGCCACGCTCATTGAAAATCTATAGGTAGTAGATCTGTGGAATCAACGATTAAAGTCTCAATGGTCGGAATTCACTTAGTTTTTTTAAAAAGCAATATGTCAGATTATCTGTGGATTATCTTTTTTGCTCTTGATTTTTGACAACATTTAAACGGGCATGAGTCTATATTTACCCGACTTCAAGAAGGAGGGTCCAAATTCGTTCCGTATTTTTTATTCAATTTGTTTATGTTCTTTACGCCGATTAATCTTGAATTAGTAATTTTTGAACCGATTTCTTTATTATGTAGTGGAAACTCTCGATTTGGTCCCATAAAAGTTACATTGACTTTGGCTAAGTGGCACCTCCATAATACGAGTAATATATATTTGTTCAAGTGCTTACAGATTTTGTAGTCAGTTATTAACCGGTGAAAAATAAGAGAACGGGGAGATGCTGCGTTTAAAAAAATAATTAACATCGTGGACATTACATATTTCCGCGTCGGACTGGCCATATAGTCGAGGAGGCATTTGGCGTGCGGGGCTTGCCGCAAGCCAGGCGGTAGGTAGGATAGGGGGTCAGTCTTGGGCCCCGGGCTTGTGGAGAGCCACCCAGGCTCTTTCAGCCCAGTCCGTCCGTCCAGACGTAATAGCTGCATGTGGGTTGAACGTAACTACACTGACTTCAAAACGAAATAGACAACAGCTCGACGATAAATAACCACTCGTATTATTGAACTTAATTACTCATTTTTTCTTCTGACTGGTGATGTGACGTGAAACTGCTTAATCTTGGCGTGTCACGAGCAATTTATCTCCAGTTTATTCGAGCATTACACCGACCAATCATGCAAATGTGCCGGTTACATTAACCGCCCACAACGCCGTCTCGTGTTGCGAACGGAGTACGGACTAGGGATGTGACATGTTGAGCTGCAGTGGAGCAATAGGCATGATGACTAATATTTTTTATTACCTCATAAAAAAGCTTATCATAAATAGAGCACATCAACGAAAACAAAATTAAAATTAGTTCAAAAATAAATAAGATATAAGCATTTTAATTTCATGCTAGACAGAGAGCGCACTATACTGAGCCGTGACGTCACGCCTCAGGAGCGCCATACAAATGCTATACTAACACACGCTTTGCGAGAAAGGGATAGAGCATCCCCTCCCTGACCCCACCTAAAACTTTAAACGCTCATTTCTCAGAGATTTATAAGCCAATTTAATTTATTTTTTCAGTATATGTAATGTATTTAGTTATATTCCTTGCTAAGCCGGTTATTTGTAATAAATTAAACATGAGGACACAATGCCTATTCTGTGCTGCAGCTCAGAAATTTGCGAATAATGTAAGGATTATTTAAATATAAAAACAGCGGCAAACAATCTTGCGGTCCGCCTGATGGCAATCAGAAACCGCCGCCTATGAACGTAATCGTATGTGTTGATCGATATGTAAATGTGAACTATCTGTTGAAAACAGCCTAAACGCCTGTACCAATTTTGATATATGTGTTGTTATAGTCCTCTCAATGGTCACTTGGTAGGTGACGTCATCATAAATACAAGATAGCGACATGTGAGAGTGAATAAATTAATTTGACTAGATGTGACGTATTATTGAATAGATTTTTTCTAAATATTTTTTAAATAATTTAATTTTTCTTGTGTGCAGTTTTGTACAATAAAATTTGTCAAAAATACGGTTGTCGGGCTTTTACTCAGATTAAACTAACAAGGGAGATGCCTCAGTATAATAATTAACGTTCGTGTACAAATCACTCCGTGTTTCACACAATTTTTTCACTATATTGTCGTTTGTCCGATCTGAGGGTTTTTGCTCCCCGTTCTTTCGTTGTGTAGTGCTGCAAACATTTCTAGCTCAATGCTTACCCATGCCTACTCGCGATTAAATAATATTCGCACTTGCCAGTTATTGTTCGCCAGTTACGACATTTGTATAGGCTTTAGAAATTGACTGCTTCACCACTACTCCGCTGGGAGTAAATTGGCTGTTACGTTAGGACTTGCTTTTGTGAACATGTCGTTATATTATAAGACGTCTATTAATAAACTTAGTCTATGGCATAGAATAGAACATGTTAAATGAAATGCGATTCTGAAATGAATTCAATGGAGACTTTCGTGATGATTTCATAATGTTACTGTAGCGTTACTTCGTGTGCATAGACTTTCAAAACAAAAATTCAACCTCCGTTTTTTTATCTATACTGATATTATAAAGAGGAAAGATTTAATAGTTTGTTTGGTTGTTTGTTTGTTTGCATTGAATAGGTACCGAAACTACTGAACCGATTTGAAAAATTATTTCACTATTGGGAAGCTACACTATCCCCGGGTGACATAGGCTATAATCTATACCCGTGTGGAGCTGGGGCGGACCGCTAGTTATTATAATAAATAGACTTGCTCTTAGCCGCCAACTCGCCTGATGTTAAGCGATGATGTGGTCTACGATGGAGCACGCTTGCCTCCCTTGTTTACCCCCTTAATTCGTCCCGGCCCTAAAATCCTTTTTTTTGCGGATGTCTACACCTCGTAAAGATAAGGGTTCAGCGTCAGTTTTTGAGATTTTATGATTAAGTCAGTGAGTGAGAGGTATTACGTTTTTATGTTGTGAGTAGATTTCGCTTTCGTATATCTACAGGGTTACGCGGAAAGGGTGTATAGACCCGAAACGGGTCCGTTATACTCATCATTATGAACAACTTTTACTATTGTACCAACCCGGAAATCGCGAAAAAAATATAAGCTGTTTTTAGGTACTCTCTTTGATCAGACAAACAAGACAATACAATTTTCGTTCGTGTTTAAATGTGTCTGCGTTTCACCCACTTTTTTGTCAAAAACGGAAAGTGCGGCTCTTTTACTAATTCTTCACACACACTAAGAGACTTGCAGCAACATTAATAAATTAATACATAAACCACATGCAATAAAAAAGGCCGGCAAGGTCTTCTGCAGGGTGAGTACGACTAAAGGTATCAAGCCTGATTTAGGCCTGATGCGTTCATGACCGACACCCTGGCATATCTCCCTTGTTTGCCTAGTCTGAGGGTACGCCATATTCGCATTTAGTGTTTCCACTTGCCTAACGAGACATTGAAAAATGATTCACCTCAACCTCTAAATGATTTTGCAAAAAATGAGATAAAAATAAGTCCATGTTGCGTCATTCCGATCGCTAACAATAGTCAATCAATCTGGCTATACACAGTTCTAAACACATGACGGTCGTACAATCGGTACAATAAGTTAGGTATAATATACCTAATTTCCATCCAGCTCCTCGACCACACAAACATTGTTAGAAGGCTTAAGGGTACTATCACATTTTTTGACGAAATAAGCATCGAATAAGAAACGTGTTATTGGACACATTCTTATTATTTAGTTTCCGTACCCAAAAGGTGGAAACGGGGCCATATTACTAAGTCTACGCTGTCTGTTAGATTTTCACAGGATATAATTATAATGTTACGGCGAATTAACTAAGAAGTGAGTAAAAACAGTTATTAACAAAAACGTTCCCTATCCAAAAACCTTTTTTTTTTTACAAGATTTTATCAAATTTGCAATAATACTACCGAAATAGGGTATATTATCTACCCTTTTCTACCGTAGATCTTACCACGTACTAATTGCATTCTTATTACCGTAATTGTAACATTGAGTCAAACGTCACAGCCTAATTATCCCAATAGTTCGCCGCCCACTCCCGTTAATTATGTTACGTTATAAAAACGTTCAATGACAGCACCGATTATGATTTGCATGAGCACAACGAGCATAACTTGAGCATGACAACAATAAAAGTTGAACGGATCCGTGCGCAGGCGTCGATCTCGCCTTGCGCCCACGTGGACGGTCCGACCTCAGCGTAATAGTAGGTAAGTACTAGGTACATTATCTTGATGGATTTATACTTATAATTTTATGATGTAGTTCAGTGTAAACATTTTTGTTTAATTTTGTTCGTGCAAGTTGTTATTAAATTATGTTAGTTTTGTAAATATTTTGATTTAGCTTGCTTGCTTGCTTTTCGTATACTCATATGTATACTCCAGCTCAAAGATCTGTAACTATTGTCGTTCTAAAACAAACGACCACGACCTACAATAGCCGCGGTGGTTGGATGACACGTTATGCCATCCAACCACGGCGGCACCCAGTTGCAAAAACCACTTGCGGTCACCCATCTCAAGACAGATCACAACGACGTCTACCAGCTCGTAAAGTGCGCCACAAGCGTATTTTTCATAAGCGGCTTCAAAAAATGAAGAAGGTTCTTAATTCTATCTGTAGCTAAATAAATTTGCACGGTTGAAACCATTGCTACCACACTCAGCTTGTGATGTAAGATTTAGAACATGTAGTAAAACAGAGAAATATATATAATATGATCTCTTTTTGTCCTGACATATTATGACAAAAAGACTTGGACAGAAATTAAACTTCGCTGCAGTATAGGCACGCTTCATTTAAATCGTAAAAAAACACTCAAGATGTCGCCACACGGATCATGGTTCACCTTCCTAATCCAGATGTGCGTGTTAACGACTTTCTCATAAAAAACTTGACTACGGTCATGTCTTTGCTACGGTGCGGTAGTTGTCATACCATAAATGTATAATATTGTGTCTATAACTTATTTTATACCAATCACAGAAATTATATACCAACGCATAAACTTTTAATAGTATCTAATTTGTAAGTCTGATATCTGGAAGCACTATAACAGCCTGGCCTGTTTGCGCCACCGTAATTTCAACAAACTTAAAATCATCCTCGATTTAATATACAGAGAAGATGTAGCACGATATTGTCATTAAATATAGAGTCCTAAATTTCAGACACAATGTCTATACATTTAATTCTTATATCCGATAATACCATAAGCGCAGGCCAGAGGGCTGATTCTATAGCAACAAACCTTGAATCTGTCCCACAGGCCGTCACTCTAATGGCCATTCTATCTTGATAAAAGAAACAGATGACAGAAATAATATCTCCTGCCTGGGAATATGCTCGTCCCACATCTTTCTTAAAATATCAGATAAATATAAATTTAGATTATTTTTTATCTAAAATTAAACCTCAAGTTAATTATCGTCCGCGTTCTGCGAAATTGTTTTCGTTCGCCTCTTGATCCATTTACTACTCGTAAATAAACTATGACAAATCGTGGCCGATTCTGGCGTGCCAGTGCATTCACCTTGCTCGATGACTAGGTACTTACCTACTTATCTCCAATCTAGAACATAGCGATCTCGTTTCCTCAAATGACTGAAGAGGCTCTCTATTAGTTCTCGATGTCTTTAATCAAAGACGATCTTGGTCATATTATCACTGTCTTTTATCTTCTTACAGTTGTTACAGTTTTTTATCGAGCAAGTGCCTTTATTAACTGTATCAAATACAAGCTAACACTACAAAAACAGACTGCCCATAGACCGTTGAAGGTCTAAAGACAATCCAAACGCTCAAGCACATTACCAACCAGTTGGCAGCGTAACCAGCATGCTGGCGGTATTACCACGCTTATGCGTTGAGCCAGAAACACGCCAGCATTTTAGTCACGCGTCGCATTAACCAGGCGCTCTGCATTTTGGAAATGAGGTGAGCCCTTGAGGTCCCCAATAGGCCATTGTCTCTACCCCAAACGATATTTAAAACAGGTATCCACGTACAACTACACACGTTAAACAAAAGGCATCGAGATACAATTCCTATAGAGTCACAATCTCTCAGTCAAAACAGTCAAAAAACGTATATACTTCACAATGCCACATTTACTCCAATTTATGTCGCTTGCATAGTGTTCCACGTTAGTTGTTCGCTATGTCATCGTAGCTCTAGTATCGCGCGGCGTTGTAGTCGGATCGCGGTTACCTTGTAACTAACCAAAAACTCTGCGCAATTCGTAGCGTGCGCCGAGTTTTGGATCGGACATTTTATTGGCACTATTGTGACTCTTTATGTATTGTATCTCTATGACAAAATATAACTGTTTTTACGATGCTTCAATATCAAATACGAGGCACACGTACTGAGATACAAGATTTGCTCTATTCCGTATAATTGGGACCGGACTCGTGGTCTAGATGCCGCTCACGGCACGTTTGACTCACGCTCAACGGGACTCAAATATCACTTATTTCATAGTTTATTTTAAGTAACAGTTGCGAGATGAAATGCTAGAATAAACGTTACGTATTTATTAGATAACATCAGGTTTATTATAATCGTTGTAAAGGTAGAGTTCAAGTACAAGGTGAACGTTCTTGTAATCTAGTTTCTGAGACACGTAATAGGCTATTGAACAGGTGTTTCAATTTGCTAAAAATAACAGGATTCGTGAAAAATATAGTTAAACGTAATACGTAAACCAAAGAAAAACTACTATTTAAATCGGCTAATGAAGCTCCGAGATGTAAAGTTTTTGGTTTGTCCACATCATACTGACTATGAAGTAGCACGCTTGCCTAGAAGGAGTTTACTCTCAATTTGAAGACATGCCATATTGTACGTTTCAGGTAATACAGACTCCATTAGAGAGTTCCATCCTCTCGCAGTGCATATTTGATAGCCCGATGGTCCACTTGATAGCCCGTTGGTCCAGTTGGTAGTGAACCTAACCTTCTGAGTTTGGAGGCGTGGGTTCGATTCCCACCTAGGACAAACATTTATGTGATGAACATTTGTGTTTGTTCTTTATCTAGTTGTTAATATCTATTTAAGTATGTATATATAAACTATTTGTATGTATGTATGTATATCATACCTGGCAGCCATATCACAAGCTTTGCTTAGTTTGGGGTCAGATGACCGTGTATGCAATAATGTCCCGAAAATATAAAAATGCCTATAGGTATTTGCCTGCTGCTCTACAGCACAGAAAATGTAATAGCACAATTCCCACTATTCCCAGTAACTTATTTCAAATAGTAACTAGAAATTAAAGGTGTTCGGCAGTCAATAAAACACGTAAGTTTTTATTTATAGCGAACATACCTGAGTTATGGTTGGTTTTTATTTATTTTTGACAACTTAAAGCTTTGAAAATTAATAACAAGTCGCCTACACACCTATTTGAACGTAGTAATAAAAATATGTTTTTTAAGTCTCTTTTTATCGTCGTACATTTGGACAAGTTCAAAAAAGTCGAGCTAATTAAAATCTTTCAACCATTTGTAAAAAAGTAGTAGGACCTCTATCGAAACCTTATGAAGTGCTATTTTACACGTCTGCCTAATAAAAAAACGCCCAGTTCGTGGAATGTCCAATTCGTTAAATATAGTATACTAATACTATAAAATATACAGTAGTTTCTAGAAATAGCGATCAGAAATAGAGATAAAAAATTGTGAGTATTACATGGGCATTCGTGTTTTATATTATTTTATTATGTAGCTTGTTGCTACGTTTTCGTTTATATTGGTATGTTGAGAACCAAAGTATTTGAATCCGTGTGGTCTGCGAATTACTGCACGAAGGCCAACATCAGTTAAGAGTAACGACCCCAGTCAATTTGATAGGTCAGTATGATTGTAGTACAGAGCTCTGAAAATCGTAGTATTCAAATAAACTCCCAAACATATTCATTTAGTAGTAATTTGAATAAAGCCATATACACTAGCTTTTATAATGTCGTTTATGAACGTCATTGATTTTCCTAGGACTGATAAAAAGGGCTATGTAAAGGGCCGGATTTCCGTCAATAATCTGCTCAGATAACGAAACTTATTTTGTATTCAACGCCGACGTTCGCAGTCAATGCTAAAAACGCTTATGGTTTTCCTTAGTTAAATTATGCTGTCTCATTGTCGCATGGAACTTCTCGTCAACTACATGTTAAGCACTTTACAGCAAGAAAGTATGTTATCTGACATCTGTGAACAAGAATTCGGTAGTGTTTCTAACTCTTTGCGTGTCTCTCCAAAACACGTGTATTTTGTTTAGTAGGTTCGATTTAAAATATGCAAAATCATGATTGAAATAACACAGTAGCTATATCGCGTTTTATTATTTCTTATCATATCAGCGAAATCGTTCGATTTAATCTCGATTCAATGGCAATGAAAGTATTGCACTTTATTGTTAAACAGTCCTCAAAATATTTTATGTCCATTATTAGGCAGCTACAAATCAACTTTGGTGTTGATTATCGAAGGCTATAAGTCAGCAAGAATTGCTTTAGTTATTGCAACCGCATATTTTTCCCTATTCTGTAAACAACTGACGAAGAATGTCGCTTGAAATGGCAACACGCCACGACACCGTGCTTGGACGGACATTAGTGTTTTAATAACATAAACAGTATTGGTATGACACGCATTTTTACTTAACTCACTAAACTGAACATTAACACTTATTGCTTCTTTTTAAACATATAATTTCCCACCCCTGGGCAAAAGTCTCCCTCATCTCAGTCTCCCAAACAGTGCGATCAACCGCCAGATTCTTTTATAATACATTCAAAGGTATTTCTTGTAATCTCCGATTAACTCCGACTCCCTTTATTACAAACATTGGGATACAATAGATATAGAGTAACAATCGTGCCAAAAAAAAAAACTAACCTAAACTCGGCACACGCTATGAATTGAGCAGACTTTGTGGTTAGTTATATATAAGGTAACCGCGATCTGGCTACAATTACGCCGTGCGATGTCAGAGCTACGATGACATAGCGGACAACTAACGTTGAACACTGCAAGCGACATAACGTCTAAATTTGAGTAAATGTGGCATTGTGAAGTATATAATTGATACAATGTATGTAGAATGATGCTTGGACGTTTTTTGACTGTTTTCACTGTGAGATTGTGACTATATAAATTGTATCTCGATTACAAAGTCAAAACATTATTCTTCGTCAATTAGCAATTGTGTCTGAATCACATAATTTGCGAAAGCGTATCTGACATGTATGACATTTATATGGTCCATATAAGAACGTCTATGATATTTACACTGAAATACTATTAACATTTACAGGGTGATATATGGCCTGACCTGTCGGTGCATGATCTAAAGTGGCTCTAAATCTACTCGGTTGTTTCTCAGGATCGAACGAAACCAAATGCCCTTATTTGAAATTCTCAAGGCTGTTGCTGCTATATCAACTTTATTCATTTTCATCGCTATGTAGGAAACGGTACGGCGCTGGCGCAGATATGGATCAGAAGCGGACCGCCCTCCCTTATACGGCCGGGCGATAGTGAGGCCTTAAATAGTTTCAATTACATACGAGTTTATTTAATTAATCAGCTGTATGCAGGTAAACATCATAAAAATACTATACCACTGGTAAAACTGGTTTTAATTCGTACCGTTTTAACATTATCATACGACCATTCGAAATAAAATTATGTCATAATTTTTTTTGGGCATAATCCTCTTAAGCTAACCATTTAGATAAACATATTATGATATTGTACACAATGTAATAAAATACAACGTGGCTCTTCACGATGGGAAAACCAGTGATTAAAGTGCTGGATGGTGTGTGATGACATATTTTAATGATTAAGCAAAGGCGTTACTTTGAAATAATGAACATTGATTTTATAACATTAGTTGAGTTTGCAGCCTTATTAGGGGTATTAGGGTAAAAGCCGTGTTAGCCTATTTGGAAGACCGCCAGACTTGAAAACGTGAGGTCGCGGGTTCAAACCCCGGGCCCGTACCAATGAGCTCTTTGGTGTTTATGTACGGATTTTCATACCACTGGCTTTTCGGTGAAGGAAAACATCGTGAGGAAACCTGCATACGTACGGAGAAGAAATTCAATGGCGTATGTGAATCCACAAACCCGCAACTGGGCCAGCGTGGTGGATGTGGCCCAATCACCCTTTCGGGGGAAGGCTAAAGTCCAGCAGTGGACTGTTAAAAGGCTGATTATGATGTGGTACTAGAAGGAACCCTTTATAAGTCTGTCCGTCCTAATCCTTTAGAATCTTCTAACTTTTATAGTTATTAAGGTTAGTGCATGAAACTTGGCATTTTTTGTTTGTTAACTAGGCATTGAGAGAGTTCGTCCCTAATATCGTAATCTTTGTGAATTGCAGCTTTTTAAACTATCAAACTGAACCACACAAGCATACTTCACGTACTGTTATGGAAAAGCACACAATTGTAATGAGTCAGAGGCGCCAAACATTGATAAGATCTGGCTGTCATCATCACGACTAATCTAGCTTAGATAACCAGGGCTTGCAAACAGGTATTTGAGATAGTATAAGATAACGCTGACCACTGTTGTTTTATGAATCTTGACTTATCTCCGCTTGACTTGAAATAGCGGAAGGTCGTTTCATACTGTGCAAAGATCGAAGTTTTTTTGTTATTTTCGTAAGCTGCTTCCAGGGTTTTTATTTTTACCCGGGACTTTTCAGTTTTAGTTTTTCAGTTTTTCGGTCAAATGTATTGTCTCCAAACTCCTGGTGCGGTAAACTTCATCAAGAACGGTTTATATTAGACGTTCTGTTCAAGAATATGTGACAAAAGGACAGACAGTAGATAGATTCATACTCTCACATTTATTACAATTAGTGTGATTTTTGTTTCGTTATGTCGTTTAGTTTTATCATAAGATCGTTGCCCCGATCAGTCGTTCATTAGTTGCCTGGAATAGATCGCTTTCAGCGATAAGACGGTCAGTTGTTGCACTTAATTTTAAAGCCAATTTTACTTCCGACGCAGAGGGGTTTATAAGTTTAAGGTGTGTATGTCTGTGACATTGTAGCTCACAAACAGCTGAACCGATTTTGATTTAGTTTTTTAATTAAAGGTGACTTGATCGATAGTGTTCTTAGCTATGATTCAAGAAAATATGTACAGCCGTTTGAAGATTATCAGCTCTTTTATCGAGGGTTTAAAAAAATCAATATACCTTGTATCCTTTGTATACATTTTCTGGTGCGAGCAATAAAGAGTTTATCTGTGTACGTGTGTGTGTGTGTGTGTGTGTGTGTGCGTGTGCGTGTGCGAGAGGGGTTGTTTGTCTATGCATGTGTATTCCATATCCATGAATATATTATTACATTCAAACCTTCGTCTCTATTCTCCAACGTCACCATCAGTTGATCATATAATTTCTTCAAAAAGGTTGGAAAGGTAAAAAAGTGTGATTAATTCGTTGTGTCTGTGTGTGTGTGGTGACGAAGCCTGTTTTCCAACCTCCCTTGTAAGTCACATACCTACATGCTAATATCGGAAACGTTAAACTCATATAATTTTAAAGTATGTGCGTGGTTTCCGCCTCGTTTCCTGCCACCTACACCCTGCGGTATTGATCGACAGTCCATTCACTGTCTGGCATTTACCGGCGTAAAGCTGTATAAGGTACACTGGAGTAGGAAGCTTTCGCAAGTTCCAGATGCTTTGTTACTGTGTACCGTTGTACCCATCAAAACAGTCACTACTTGGCAAATGGTCTTTCTTCACCGTTTTTATCCCGCCAGAAAAAGACAAAAGTATTCATATTCTAGCTTTGTCGCGTCAACGCGCGGATAAAGACGGTAGAAAAACAACTTGTCCACGGCCCGTGCTAGGCATGCTGCAGCTGAATACTGTGGTCAAATTGACGGACCGGGGACAAATTGTCTTTCTATCTTTTTTATGCCGCGAGTAAAAGACAAACCTATTCACATTCTAGCTTTGTCGCGTCTACGCGCGGATAAAGACGGTGGAAAGACAATTTGTCCACGCCTGTACTAGGCCTTATGCAATGTTAACACAGTTAGCACCGTGGTTATTCAGCACATCCTAAATAACTGATCTTATTACAATTAAACAGAAAGTAGTGCAATCCAGATAAGAAAATTTTCTCTCTTATCACCTTTCCGTTTTTTACATAGGATAATTATTCTTTTGTAAATAAATACGAGTAGATAAATAAACTCTTTATTGTTCACACCACAAATTACATATAAACGCTTTAAAAAAACAAGTGCAACAATCGGCGGCCTCATCGCTAAGAGCAATTTCTTCCAGGCAACCTTAGGATGGAAAGGATTCATACAGGAGGTAGAAGGCGGGGCATGAAATCGTGAATAAATTATCTGATACTTATATAAATAGTACATTCTAATAATAACCGTTTCTACTAATACTTTAATTACTATACGATGGTTTAGTCTACTCTTGGTTTTATACACTTTTGAACGCAAACCTGTTCAAATCATAGTTACAAATGTCTATAGCAAAAAGTCATTAACCAGCGCTTGGTCTTAGCCTTCATATCAGCATATTCAGCATGTCGCTCGTCTGTCAAGTTCTGAACCAGTAGACTCGCAAGCTTGCATGCGATGGCCACATTATCTGTAACCACAGACCATTCCCTAGTTCGTATGGGGTCGGTGAAGCCACAAATGGAATGGAGGTCGGCCGGAGGCGCATCGTTTATCGTACGTTTACCTCTGTTGTTGACATTTCACTTATAATTGCTACTGCTACCTGCCCCGGCGATGTTGTGTAAACCTTACCTTCTTGCCTTGTGACATTTCGACCGGTTGGGTTATGAGATGAACTAGCAATGAAGGAAGATAAAACTACTTTTGTCGGTTCCTTTCCGCTCGTTCGTTCATTTAAACTATCTTAAACTAATTTAAAGTAACCTACCCTTCCCATTTCCAAGATGTCACATGATTGTGAGCAGTAGAGTCCGAAAGTCGCTTTTAACGGCCCACCGGATATAACGATATAGACGCTTATCGTCGTTTGAATACGAACATTTTTATTATTATTTAATAATAGACTTGTGTTTGACCGCCTGATGTTAAGTGATGATGCGGTCTATGATGTAGAACGCTTGCGTATAAGAAACTAATTCACTCGCGACTTGAAGATGCTCTGATTGTTACTATCGGGGAACACCTATTCAGGCAGCGCATTCCACAGACTATTGTCCTTTTCAAATAGCATGACACTTGACAGGTGGTCTGACAGTACGATAGAATGTAACGTGATTCGTAAATACTGAATGTGACGTCACAGAACTAAATTATAGATTTACATTTTGTGGCGAAAACATATCATCATCAGCCAGAAGACGTCAACAGCTGAACATAGGCCTCCTCCTTTAACCTCCACACTGAACGACAGCTAAAACATATAGCTAAGCGCTACTATAAAAACTAGTGGCGAAAACTAGTCTGTTAGTGGTGGTTGTCAAGTGTTATGCTATTTGAAAATGACTATAGCAGCTCGCACAATAAAAGTGGAATCAAATAGCTTCGTTCGGGTTTTATGAATATCAACCATGAAAGAAACGGCGTTGCCTTTTTGTGCCCGCTCTGATAGTCCGATAGAAAAGTGGACGGGAAGGAATTGGGTCATTAGTATACGAGTATAAATCTGATTACAATGAACGACGTCTGTTGTAGTATCACGTAGACACGTAGGTAGAGACTACACGTGATACTAAAACAAACCTCGTTCAACTCTACATTAGAGTCACCGGCCCTTGGACTTCGCTATAGCTGGGGCATGTGGTTATATCGTAATTATGGGTACTGGTAACAAAACGGGGGTAAGTTCAACTACATCAATGAAAGTCATCAGACTTCCCGAGGATCTCATTGAGGCTTCGAATCTATCTAGGTATATTTAAAGTACTGTTAAAACGGTAGCTTGTCTATCAATCGTTCTAAGATATAGAAATGATTTGATTTGATTTGAAAAGAGTTATGGTTCTACATGATTTTAGATATTCATATACTGCCATGTACCCTTCTGTACAATTTTAATTATATCTGCTATACAGGGTGTAGGGGTTCATAGTACCCACCATTACATATGAACAACATTTACTATGGAGGAACCAACCCTGAACTCGCGGAAAAAAAATCTGCTGTTCCATACATTTTGTCGAGTGTTAATGACCGTTTTCATGGAACAAATTATTTTTTTAAAGTTGCAAATGAAGGTTAAAATTTTATATGAAAATCTACGCGTACGAAGTCGTGAGCATCAGTTAATGTAATGATTCTGACATATTCTGAGTGTATCAATAAATAAACATGAAGCAAGTATCAAGTAGCACTTATGTGAGACCGTACTAGCTCGACTTTGCAGGGGCAGTACCATGGCATTCCTTCTCTGCATCTGTATTACCATGAACAAACTGGTTTTATTTACCCATTGCTCACCTACATCCACGTGCTAATATCATCGAAGGGTAATCTAAATGAATTCGCAAGGTCGTTTCCGCCGCCTCGCTTCGTATGACATCAGACCAAACAAGGCGCTCCTGCGCAAGTACTTAACTACTTAGTCCACTGCTTAATGGCTTTAAACGTTTGTAGACGTGATTCTAATGCGTCTTGCACACGGCGAGTCTAAGTTGCGCAGATAGGAGGATGTTCGTATTATTACATAGTGCATTCAACTCTAAAGCTTTTGTCTCTTGATCGGAACGCGCAACGCCGCGGTAAGCGTTGGTGTCGGACACTGAATTGTATGAAAAACTATCAATCAATCTGTTGTTCCGTCGAAGCATGCGTCAACAGTAAAGAGCAAAGCTTGACGCTGCGTCGTGCGTTCCGATCGCGAGACCCAAGCTTTAGGGGTGCACCTTGTTTCTAGTTGCACAGGTTACTTGCACCGTGTGCGCGACGCACAATCCTACGCCCTGTTCAATGATTAAGAATGTTCGATGCATTTTAATATGTTATTGGTGTTCGTTCGCATGTCCATTATTGGATTTAATGGCGTTGCCAAGGATGTAAAAATGTCATTTTGTAATAAACACATCGTACTTATGAATGTGACTATTATTTCTGCTCCGGATCATGTGTATTAGTGTACCTACTTATGTAGCTTATGAGCCTTTGATTATAACAGGTAATTGACTTAGCAGTTTTCTAGTTTGGCAGTAACTTAGTTTTCAGGATTCTATGAAATCTAGCAACGGAAGAAACGAAGTATTTCAATGCTATTTTTAGACTCCGGGTACAAACCGTCCACATAATGTGTAAAGCCTCAGATAGCACGAGTGTCAAAATGTACAAAATGCCATGGATATTAGGTTCTTTTGTCAGCATGTTTTCATGAAAAAATGTTATGAGTACAAACTGTATAAATGTAATTTTTATCTCCCTGTGTAGAGGTGCAACTAAGTTAAGAGCCCGCTTCTCGCCACAGATTACTTGTATCAGTATCTCGTTGACGCGTTTTCTATTTAATAAAAAAAAAACACTGTGTGTGAATTAAAAATTATATTTAATTATTTTCATGATGGGTATTATTATTTTTTAGGAGATTTCACTCAATATAACCCTACTGCGCTAGTGCGGCATATTTTGGGGAGAGAGCCCCGGGATCTTGAGATGAACACACCAGAGCTCGCAAACTTTGGAAATAATTAAAAAATATTGTTCAACATACTCCTTGACCTATGTCTTACTTGAATACGTAACTGAATAATATGTAACGTTTGCTTTTCACTATCGACCTTGCGAATAAGTATTTACACAGTCCATATATCGTGATTTAAACATCTTCGATAATTGGTAAGCAAACTTTCCGGGCATATGTAACTTTATAATAATTTGCAAGAAATGTCCTGAGCATCTTGAAACATCAAATTGCGACAACGCGTTGTTAAATGCACGATGTTTTCTTTCGCACGTTGGATGTTATCATTATAAGAAGACTGAAGATTGGTTATCAGCTCTGTGAACATTTCTGATTCTTTTGTTTGACCTATCTCGCAATAAAAATCGTAGGTACATAGAGTATATACAGGGTTACGCGTATATAGTATACTAAGCCAAAAGGAAGTCATCGTAATCATCATTATGAAGAACTTTTACTATGGGACCAACCCTGAAATGGGGTAAAAAAAATAAGCTGTTCCATAAATTTTTTCGAGTGTCTATCGATGGAACATCTCTGGACCGTTTTCTATGGAACAGCAGATTTTTTATTTATTTCAAACATGCATGAATAAATTTCTTTACAGCTTGTTCAAAAACAGCAGTGCCAAAGGTAATAAAAAAGTTGTGACTATCTCGAGAGTTTCCTCTTCGTCTATACTAATATGTGCGAAGCCGGGGTGCGTTGCTAGTTAATAAATAAACACGAAATTCGGTTCCCAAGTATCGGAGTAATCGCGTACATACATAAAAATTTACCTACATTTTCTATAGAAATCTATCGTTTTATAGCAGCACCAGGAAGAAACACTAAGCTGTAACTGTCGTTCATTTGGCACAAGTCCAGTCCAGAGATCCGCCGACACCTTTGGCACTCCGTATAAGCACAGAAGATATAAGGTCGGCCGACTCAGAAGACAATTGGCTGCATTAGTTGCTTATCGGACCTACCGCATGTTTAATATCTATTGTATTGTATGTCACGCAACAGATTAGGCAGTTCATAGTGTGCGACCTGTGGTCCAATTTGATTACCGAAGCGGGAACATTATTTTATGAATAAACTAGCTGAATCCCGCTACTTCGTACGCGTAGAGCTCGGCCTTCGGCCTCGCTACTAAACCTATATGCTATAAACCTCACGGAGCCCGAGACCTTTCTAACGAATGCAAAACCGTGGAAATCGGTTCGTGCGTTCTGGAGTTACAGCGTCAGGAAGGAAAACCCGACTTATTTTTATATAGTAGATAAACATAATATTTAAATAATATGATATTTATAAATCGACTTCAAAATGAGTATGAATTTGTACAAAATTATTGATATTGCCAAATCAAAAGGCTCTCGAACAAAAAATTATTGGAGCAGGTTAAAAACTATTTCGCCAAAGAATTTTTTTTGTGGGGTCTCCTCGGGATCTTCTCCTATATCTATACTAATATTATAAAATCAAATCTTTCCTGATTTGATTGTTTGTTTGTTTGCATTGAATAGGTTCCGAAACTACTGAACCGATTTGAAAAATTCTTTCACTGTTGGGAAGCTACACAACCCCCGGGTGAAATTGGCTAAATTATATTCAAAAAAAAAATGGGGATCCTTTCTAAAAATCCAATAATGTAACCCAGTGGGTAAAAAAAATAAGATTTACAATTTTAACTTTGCGTGTTTGACAGTTCTAAGACAGGACAACGTCTGGCAGGTCAGCTAGTACTTAATAAAAAAGAAGCACGTAAATTGGTTCACAAATGTCGAAGTAATAGGCATACATACATAAATTAATTATACATAAATACGAATCTTAAAGGAAACATCCATTCTGAAGTCGTCAAAAAATAATTATTAGATTGGACATTTGTGATGTTCTACTTAAAATTCAAATTCAAATATTTATTTTGCGGCGACACGGGTAACATGCTGATATTAAGTATTTACATAATATATTAATATTATAGACCACCATGCTCTAGCATTATGGCACGCAAAATTTATAACAATCTAATCTACTCTTCCTTAATAATGTAGGTAAGTTGTAGGAACACAATGTTATTTAATGCTGCAAACGCAATTCAGTTTTTTTTTCTAAAGAGTAATAAAATAATGAAAATATTATGCACTAGTAAAGATAAAAAGATGATTGAACGTTTATAAAATATATGCTTCATAAAACATAATTTACCACAACCTGGCCGTGACCAACATCATACATAATAGAACGTTTAAAATCGTAATTTGCTATTCGTATCCAAATAACAGCTTAATAAATTTAACAGCCGACTCGTGATAAAATACACCGTGTGTTCACAACTAGGCAATGCTGCAAAATGTATGTGTTGCGGCGTCCGTCTGTCTGCCATTGCCAAAGTCGGCGCGTGCCTGCAATGCCTGATGGCAGCCGTGACGGCTGTACGACTAACAATTGCTTATTGGTTATTTATGCTTATGCGCATAAAACACATGTTTGACCGAACGAAGCCAGTCTACGTGAACAGATCGGTTAGGTATGTATGTATGTGAGATTGTGTCTTTGTAAGACGATAGCTTGCGAGTTAATCCGATTTTTACGAAATTTTGTTGGCAAGTAGTTCAATCCAGTTTTTTTTTTTTATATGAACAAAGTACGTCTAATTTGTTGTTGCGAATTGCGATGATAAAGAGGTCGCTAGGTTACTGGGTGAACAACTAAAACTGCTCTTATTCTACTATGCCATAAGATATGTATTTTATCAGTTTCTAATGTCAGGTAATTTAAAAAAACGTAATGCTTGGAGCATCCGACCCTATGTTGCTGGTTAATAGGCTGAATACTGTGACTTAGATTGATATCAATTTATTTATGTACTGCCTTGTGCTCGTATGCTATATTTTATCTACTGTTTAGCCACTAGCTTGTTTTCCCAGTAAGTACGCCTCATTCTACAATTTCTGATGACACTAACAGGTTCGCCGAATACCAAAACTTCTTCATTATTATCACCATTAGCCCGAAGACGTTCATTGTTGAATATATGCCCCCTTCCTTAGATCTCCACACTGAACGACATCCAGCCATCTGCATCCACTGCATGGATGCCCGCGACTCTCATGATTACGTCGACCAACCTAGTGGGAGGCGTACTTTGCTGACTCTTCCAGTTTGTGGTCTCCACTCAAGAACCAGTCTTCCCCATTGGTTGTCGGTACTACGAGCGATGTAGCATGCCCATTGCCTCTTCAAATTGTAAATTTGAGCAGCTATGCTACAGTCATGTAGTTCTTCGGCGAAACCAACCAACTAACCAATACTTGCTAAATATGAATTAGCTAACTATAATTAAAACATGAAACCAGTAGAGCTAGTTCGCGCCAGAACGGACAATCAGATACAGGCGTAACAAAGAGAGAAAGTCCGCGGTGGAGCTACTAATCAGCAACAGGCTGATTAGAGTACTGCAAGACTTGCAATTATTTCGCACGCAATTTTTTACTAGAAACGTTTAACAAGGGTTTCTCGTTAATTTACAATTAGCGCTTAGCAGTTTAATCAGTAACTAAACTTGGATCAAGCATTTATTTGCTCTGACAGCTGCAATAACATTGTAAAAAAATGAATTAAAACCACGACTTCTGATCAGTTTCGCTAGGGATTTGAACATAAGACTGTAGTGAAGGTAGAGTGCAGCGGGTACCCAATATACTTCAGTGAAATGTTAAAAGAAAACTTTTTTATTCAGTTCTTTTTCAATGATATTGCAGTTGATAGAGCAAATAAATGCTTGGAATGAGTGAAGCTGCGCCCGCGGTTTCACCCGCGTGGATTACTCCTTATAACATCAGCTATCTGCCAGGGAATGTCCGTCAAAAACAGTCCAGCCGTTTTGGAGTCCATATAGGGATCGAACCATACACACTTCGATTAATATGTATATTCTATTATAGTATGTATTTCCAGTTTTTTGTTGCTTTAATTTTACTTCCTTCGAAAAGATGTACATTTTCATCTAAGTTAAAGACAATAATGGACAAACGCCAAAAACGTTCAAATCTAACTCGAGAAGTAGTGGTTTCACAATTGCAATAGTTTCGCGCCTCTCGAATAAACAAACTTTCGATTTCAAGACACCACCTTCAGTCTTTGATGAGTTTGCAATGCTCTTCAACATCACAGATTTCTTATCCTCAGGCCATCTCGCTTTTGGCGACATAAACTAGGCACTACCGCGATGTCGACGATGCAATTTAGTCTAACCAAGGCTTTGGACTCTTTCCTATTGGTTTCTTACCATTTGGAAACATTTTTTCAGCTTATCTCTGGGTATGAAGTATCTGTAATATATAGTTTTTTGGTTTCTTTTTTTAGAGGCGTTGACCGTAGTCTCCGCAGTGTCTATGATCTAATCTGCGTAGCTTAGAAAGTGAATTGTGTTCGGTCACCGTGACCGTGGGAACCGTCGTGACCAGTAATTAATACATTACAAACTTCTTCCGTGAGGAAAGTGAACAGATAAGAATGTGTTGTTTTAATTTGTTCATGAATTTTAATCCGTTATGTATGTCGTTATTTGTGGCCAGCTATGCTGTCACTTTTTAGTCTGCCGGTCTGTCTGTGTTCTGCGAAGGTTTCCAAACTGCGGGCTTATTACAGGTTTATTGTGATCAAGATTGCACGCCGTCTCGTTTGCATCTACGTACTCGCATCGCACCAGGCGTGTGAGTGCATGATATTGAGATGGCACGCGATCACAACCCGAATCACGAATGGACATCCATAATAAGCATCCTGGGGCCTTACGGCTACCTTTTAAAGCGGGCTCGAAACAGCTCAGTGCGGAATATCACGAGAACGTGAACCTTAATGCGCCGAGATACGGTTTGCGGTCGCGCAACTTATAGAATTGCTTAAAATAGGTACCTAGCTGTAAGACCCCGGGTCGGTCGATAGAGTATAGATTTTAATAATGTCTTTCGTTGTCTTCTGTATGTTCATGCGACTCGACTACTAGATCTATCTTAGCATTAGTCATTAAATAAGCACTTCACAAATATATAATAAGCATCGTTAATAATCGTTATCTTGCCTTTATTTTACAAGGCAGGGCATAACGCTTTTTCTTCGGTCATTATCTCTGTATTCACTCTCGTTTCACACATATCCTCTTACACGCATTGCATCAATAAGACACAATTTAAAAAACTCAGAAGAGTACGAAAATGTACAATTAGATTCGGATTATTTCGGTGTTTGCGGCGCTTACTTCTATATTTCTAAGAAACAAATACCTTCAAACGGCTCACTGGCCAAAGTTAACGGCCCGTTTGTGCCACTAGTGAACCAGCTTACAAACTTACGTGTAAGGCTAATTCGACCAGAACGTTGATTGATAACCAATGTGCCGTGAAAACACTTCTATTGAAACATGAAGCGGCACAGATCTACTGAAACTGGTACTGAATTGGCACAGCACACGCTGAAATCATGATTTATGACATATACTAGTAAGTATGTACCTATACTTATGTAGGTACTGAATAATTAATACATTTTTACAAAAAAAATAACAACCACCTTCACCTGAAGTTCATTAAACGGGATTCATTCCCTAATTTTCCACCCTAAGATACGGAATATTTGCTTAAATTTTTGTGGGACCACTCTCAAGATAATTATAGCCTAAAAACCTTTGATTCGAAATAAAACTTGCTTTGCGTCAAACTGAATGCTCTAGTTATAAGTCTAGCAATTAGTCAGTCAGTAGTCACATCACAGTGATACGTAATTATATTATTTAATTTACAAAAATTAGGTTATCTTAAGAACTAAAAAAATAAATACAATGAGTATGTTAAGAAAAAACTATGGTTGCTCTCAACTTTACTGCCACAATATCAATAACAATGTTCAGGTTAGAAGGTATAGGAGGTATAGGACCTAGGGTAGCGTTATTGCATGCAAGTACAAGTTTTAAATTCATATGTGAGCAAAATCGGTCGAGGTGCTGTGTTGTGAAGATATAGGGGACGCCAGGGTCGGGGCGAACATAGTAATTTATAGCTGCCTATATGTGTGCCGTGGTATCTACAGGGTTACGCGGAAAGGGTGCACTAAGACGAAAGGGGTCCGTTATACTCATCACAAGAACAACTTTTACTATGGGACCAACCCCGAAATCGCGAAAAAGATATCAGCTATTCCATAATTTTTTTCGAGTGTCAATGACCGTTTTCTATGAAACAGCTGATATTTATTTGCTATTTCAGAGTTACTCTCATAGATATTTTTTTTTAATGGTGGGTACTATGAACCCCCTTTGGATTTGTACACACTTTCCCGGTAATTCAGTATATCATCTACGAACAATCCTACTTAGTATTATAATCGCGAAAGTTTGTATGAATGTTGTTTGTTTGTTTGTTTGTTTGTTTGTATGATGTATGAATGTATGGATGTTTGTTCCTCTTTCACGCTGCAACGGAACAACGGATCGACCTGATTTTTTGCATGGGTATAGTTCAAGAGCCAGAGAGTGACATAGGCTATTTTTCATCATCATCATCATCACCATCACCATTTTTCATCACTACACGAGTGAAACCGCGGGGCGCAGCTAGTTTTTTTTTTTTTTTTTTATTGTCTTAGATAACTAACGGTCTTAATTAACAGAGTTAATAATTAGCTAGAGACAAAGAGGCCATTTAGAAGTTTCCATATACATAATGACATTGTATGCTACATAGGTATAGTGGGATAAGGATCTTGACGGGTTGGTTTTGTTGTCCACAGACTGGGTCCGGCAAGACGTACACGATGGGCAGCGGATGGGAGGGTGAGGGGGATGGGGACGAGGAGCGGAAGGGCATCATACCCCGCGCCATCCGGGACCTGTTTACCGGCGCCGAGGGCCGCGCGGAGTTAGCGCGCGCGCAGGGCCAGCTGCCGCCAGAGTTCTCCGTCCAGGCGCAGTTCATAGAGCTGTACAATGAAGATATTGTTGATTTGCTGGACCCCGCCAAGGACCCATTCGCTAAGGTACATTGTAATGGAACCTTACAGAAATCCATGGTGTCTGCAAAGGACGTTAGATCTTTTCAAGAAGTCTCAGACCTCACTGGCGCATGACCATCACCTTAATGTTTTTTTACATACAGAAAAGGCTTTCTTCTGTATGGAGAAAAACGTAGAACGGTGGTAAACAGCCGAAACAAAAAAAATTTGGACTCATAATTATGATCAACGTTTACTATTAGTCCAAACCGAAAAAAAAACAGCTGTTCCATAAAAAAAAAACATTCACACTAAAAGAAATGTATAGAACTGCTGAAAAGTTATTCACAAGGACGAATACAATGACCTCATTTCAGCTTAGTACCACTACCTTTCCTTAAAACCTAGTAGGTATATGAATTTAATGTTTCTTTATTAATCTGTACTGCTTATTTTGTCCTCTAGTACTTCTAACTGTATATCAGTCTCTGGCAGCCGTATTACAAGCTTTGCTTAGCTTGGGTTCAGATGACCGTGTGTGCAAAAACTTGAACCGAATAATTATTTATTTATTTAACTACAGTTACTAAGCCATTGGTCAATTCTCTGATGACTTTATTTCGTAACACGAGTAGCTAGTCGTGAAACTTATTAGCACAGTAATTCATTTGCATGCAGTCGCAAACAATGCACCTTTTAGAACCAAACATGATGAAATAACCATAGGCAGCAAGTACTCTAGTCTACAACCGTACAGTCGCCGACTTAAGAGTTGATATGTCGTCAACTTGGGTTGTGTTTCATTTATTTGCGCCTTTGAGACAAACAGTACCTTGAGACAAACAGTACCAAATACTTAGGTTTAGTTAAATTGGTGAAACTTTTCTCGATATAATAATTCGGCGAAACAATTAGTTTCTTTCCGTATGTAGAAGTTCTTAACAAATCGTTTTTTCTTCTGTTCTTTTAAAAGTACCTAGTGCCTTGTAGTTTTTTTTTAAATATAAATAATATGCTTGCGTTTGAACACCCTCTCGCCTGATGTTAAGCGATGATGTGGTCTAAGTTGGTCTACGTTTTCTCATCATCATCAGCCAGAAGACCATAGGTCCACTGCTGAACATAGGCCTCCCCACTTAACCTCCACACTGAACGACAGCCTGCCTTTTGCATCGACTGGATGCTAGCGACTCTCACAATGTCGTCGACGCATCTAGTAGAGGGCCTACCTACGCTGCGCTTACCGGTCATCGGTCTCCATTCGAGAACCTTTCGGCCCCATCGGCCATCTGTTCTCCGACGCTAGGCCTAGTTTAAAATTATTAATGAAGTTTTGTCGCTAACTGTAGTTAGACTCTTTACCTCGGCTTCTTGCTCGTTTGAACATAATACTATCCATGGAGTCTTGTTACACAAGATGTGGCCTCATGACTAAATCAGCTGTTTGCACCACTTTACATACATTTATAGTGCATCTCAGGGAAACAATAACAGATAGACAATCGTATCACGTAAAGTTAGATATATTCATATTTTCAACTCTGTGGCTATTGAATAGAGTTGATAATAGTGGCTGATGTAATTTGAGTAATGAATCCTTATTGGTATGGATCAGAGTTGTTTGTTTGTATTACAGAAGATTACGTACCGAAATGTAATAATTTTAGAAACCTTAGAATGATACTAGGCTTAGTATAAAGTTTTGAGTTTTACGTGGCCGGAAATGCTCTGAGCATTTCCCGGGGTGTTGCTTCAGGCAGTGTGCTAGGAGAGTACCGGTGCGTTCCCATGGAGATCCCGGTACTCTCCGTTTGGCACAGAGGCTGGCCACCGACGGAGTTTTAGTGGGTGCAATTTCACATAACCCGGCTACACCCCAATGCAGCTCCCCCCCTTCCCTCCCTCATAGATAAAAAAGGTAGGCATTTTTTTATTACTATAAATGTATTTTAATTATTTGTAAATGGTTTACAGGGCGCATTAAGGATAACAGAAGATGGATGCGGTGGGGTCAAAATAGTTGGAGCTTCTATGCGGCCAGTTAGAGGTCAGTGATCGCCTACTTCAAAAAGTCCAAATTAACCTACACAGATTAAAAATATTATGTAGTTACATCGTAGAACACACAAATAGAGCACTAAGGAAATTTCTTTGTACCGTCACAGAAGATATCATAGCAGTACCGTGATGGTACTCATAGCGCTGTTGGTGTGATTCGGAACTTGATCTATATTTTTATCCACTTATAGAAAAAAAAACTCTGGTGTTAATTTTTTTTTGTACCACTTTCTTCTGGGACTTCAAAAGTAAATTTGATGATGTTCTATTGCAGGTATACAAGAAGCCCTCAGCGCGCTACGTGCCGGCGCTCTCGCTCGAACCACAGCAGCCACTAACATGAACTCATCGTCGTCCCGCTCACACGCCGTGTTCACGCTCCTACTCCGACAGAGACGGCTAGCTGCTGAAGTGGAGGGGGTAGAGAGAGACGCAGATACAGAGTCACCTGATCAGTACGAGACTTTGACTGCCAAGTTCCACTTTGTTGACTTGGCTGGATCGGAAAGATTGAAACGAACAGGTATTTATGTCACTTCTCTCGACCCGGGTATGTCTGTCTGTATGTCCTAAAACTGCGACCAGAACCACCGGAGGATGGGCAGCAGCGTCCTATTAGAACACAGTGAACGTACTGCGATCCCCAAGCTGTCTGCCAAGCATGGGCAAAGTTCATTTTTGATACCAGTACCCAGTACTTTAATATCCTCAACAAGCAGTTGTTTGAAAATTCAAGCTTTTCCTTCACCAGGTGCGACGGGCGAGCGAGCGCGCGAGGGTATATCTATAAACTGTGGTCTACTCGCGCTGGGCAACGTCATCTCGGCATTAGGAGACAAGTCTAGGAAGGTCCTTCACGTGCCTTACCGGGACTCAAAGTTAACGCGGCTACTGCAGGATTCCTTGGGAGGTACGTAAGTCATTTTTTTGGCGACGCTACCTCAAAGTGAGCTTTGGACCTAAATCGCCACCCCTTGTAAACTAACCAAACAAATGACAAATTCTGCTGTACGCAACATGTGCGGCCGCCGGATCTGGAGTAATGTGAACAATGTCTATAAAAGCCTTCTATTTAGGTGATAGATAAAGCAACCGCTATTTCCAGGAAACAGCAACACAGTAATGATAGCGTGCGTATCGCCCAGCGACCGCGACTTCATGGAGACGCTCAACACGTTGAAATACGCGAATCGAGCGCGCAACATCAAGAACCGCTGCGTGGTCAACCAGGACCTCAGCTCGCGGACTATACACCAACTCAGAGCTGAGGTGGCGAGGCTGCAGCTTGAACTGCAAGAATTCAAACAGGTATGTCTAATGTTGGGTTCCTTTAAAAAGTCTACCAAACGAAACATGGCACAAGAGAGAATAAAAAAAAAATACTGTGTCATTTTCAGGGTAATGTGAAGGGATTTTGTAGGGAAATATTTTTATAAAGGACAAGCGGTCCGCCCCGGCTTCGCACGGGTGTAGATATATATAGTCTATGTCACCCGGGATTAGTGTAGCTTCCCAACAGTGAAAGAATTTTTCAAATCGGTTCAGTAGTTTCAGAGCCTATTCAATGCAAACAAACAATCAAATCTTTCCTCTTTATAATATTAGTATATATTATTAGCTTCTCGGGATTAGCCTATTCATAAAAATCTGCTTCGGTATCATCAAATAGCGAGTGAATCGGTTACTTCCACGCGGCGTCGCTACTTGTTAAGAAAATTGGTACAATTCTGAGACCTACAAGTCTACCAGCAGATACCAGCTACAATCTGTTTCTTTTCTCCAGGGTAAACGCGTGATAGCAGAAAACGGTGAAGAAGGCTGGAGCGACGTGGTCCAAGAGAACGCCATCCTCACTGCCGAGGTGGAATCCCTTAGGAGAAGAGTGAAAGCCATGCAGGGGACCATAGAACAATTATCAGCTAGGAATAGTGAGTTGGTGGCTGAAAAAGCGCTCGGCACTTGGGCGCCTAAAGACGGCAGTCCCGGCACGAATGACTGCTCTCTGACGTCTTTAGTTCAGGTTTGTCTTATTCTTATTTTATTATCACTATCGTCATCATCATCATCATTATCATCAGCCAGAAGACGTCCACTGCTGAACATAGGCCTCCCTCTTTAAACTCCACACTGAACGACAGCCTGCATTTTGCATCCACTGGATGCCCGCGAATCACTATCGGCATCATATTAAATTATATATTTAATTAGGAGGGAACTAGTCTATATAGAAATGGATAAACGTAAAACGCACAAGTCAATTGTTTTTTACTTTTGAATACACAAAGCTGTCTTCAGCTCTCGATCTCTGTCTAATTCCGTCCTCCCCATTTTTCTATCGGACTGCGCGAGCGGGCACGAAAAATCGTCACCGCTTTATGGTTCATATTCCGAAAACCCGTACGAAGCGCTTTGACTCCACATTTATTGTGCGAACTGCTAGTCTGTGGAATGCGCTGCCTGGATGGGTGTTCCCCGATAGTTACAATCTGGGTGTCTTCAAATCACGAGTGCATTGGTTTCTTCTAGGCAAGCGTGCTCCACCGTAGACCGCATCATGGCTTAACATCAGGCGAGTTGGCGGTCAAACGCAAGCCTATTAAAATAAAAAAATGAATAAAAAACTATTGTTATTACCTTAAAATAGATTTTTTTTATCCGGAGGGATCTAGTCTATATCCAGAAAGGGACAAACGTAAAACGCACAAGTCAAAAGTTTTTTTACTTATGAATACACTGAGCTGTCCATCTGTGTCACTTTCTGTCCATCGCTTTTTTATTCGTATATTTTTTTTTTTTGACAGTCTAGGTTGTTTCCATAGCTCACCTGATGTTAAGTGACGGTGTGATGGTATAAAATGGTAAAACATGTAAAATGGTAAACACGCCTAGCATGGAATGGCAACTGGCTCTCAAGTAATGCAGCCTGAACACATTTAGGTGCATTAGGTGCTTGACTACAGATTTTCACCATGAAGGTGGCCATTGAAATTAAGCACTAACGGATTTTATCACATGTATTTTACATTATTTAAATTTCTTACGTTTCGAACACTTAACTGTGCCTGTGGTCCTGTAATCACTAGATGACAGCAGATCTATAGAAAACCTATGAAATTAGTTACAAGTAGTACCGGCAATGATTTTTAATCAAAACGTTCCCTATGTACGCAGTTATCGCTCAAGCTGTCCAGAGGACTGCAATTCTGCACCGATTGAGATATTAAATTCAAACATCTTGCCTGTTTCTCTCGCCAGGGTTACGTAAGCGAGATAGAAGACCTACGCGCTCAGCTGATGGAATCGAACGCGATGTTAGAAGCAAGCAGAAAGCGCGAGGCGGTGGTGGCGCGAACTCGACATGAGTCCAGCAGCGATCCCATGTCGGTCATTGACGGCGCAAAACGAGAACTGTATAAGGTATCAATTTATCCTTCTCTCTTACACATTAAGGCTATGTAAGGGATATAGAAGTATGAAACGGCATACGAGCTCAGCTGATGGAATCGAACGCGATGTTGGAAGCGAGCAGAAAGCGCGAGGCGGTGGTGGCGCGAACTTGACATGAGTCCAGGCCCCCGATTCTACTAAACAAATTGTTTTTAAATTGTAATTGTTTCAATTTTAATTTGTAAATAATGGCCTCAAAATTGACAGTTTCAGTTTAAAAATATACTAGAATAATGCCACCACCTAATAGTATAACTTAGTATAAAAAAATATTAAAAACTGTCAATATTGAGGCAATTGTTTACAAATTAAAATTGAAACAATTACAATTTAAAAACAACTTGTTTAGTAGAATCGGGGCTCTGCAGTGATCCCATGTCGATCTTTGACGGTGCGAAACGAGAATTGTACAAAGTGATATTATATTTTTATTTTTCTCTCTCGCACATTAAGGATGTAAGGGAGATAGAAAGTAAAACGACATATGAGCTCAGCTGATGAAATGAATAGAAAGCGATGTTATAATACTAACAGACGTATCGATTTGGTTGACGAGCTGCCGTCCAACCAACGGGTGTGAAAGAGAAAAATTTCTCTTTCTCAGTTCCTGGTAACAGATTTTCCTTTTCATTTCCGTTCTATTTACTTCTCTTTTCTGTGGTCGGCTCGGCTAGTAATAAATACCTAAATAATTTCTGCTAACCAATTTATCTGTGACTACCAGACCTGACAGACGTTGTCCTGTCTTAGAACTGTCAAACACGCAAAGTCAAAATTACAAATCTTATTTTTTACACCTTGGGTTTCATTATTGGTGTTTTAGTAAGGGTCCCTATTTTTTTAAATATAATATAGCCTATGTTAACCGGGGATAGTGTAGCTTCCCAACAGTGAAAGAATTTTTCAAATCGGTTTATTAGTTTCGGAGCCTATTCAATGCAAACAAACAAACAAACAATCAAATCTTTCCTCTTTATAATATTAGTATAGACTAAAACAAAGCACAACACAATTTCCGCCAATTTTACGCGTTGAAAAAACGCAGTTGGACCAAAGACAGGCAATTTCATTTAAATAGAACTGTAGGGTTTCAAAGAAAACTTTTGATGCCCTTGCATTCTTAAATGGATCGATAATTCATTTGTTTTTTATATTCCAGGAGAAAGAACTGTTAGCCCGCAGTATGGGCGAGCTAGAGTTCCAACGCAAACTGAACATGAGTGAAAGCATGACGAGTGCAGCCGACGCCTTCGGGGAGAGAGAGAGGGCCGAGGGAGAGAGTGCGGACGACACCGACCCCGAGGACGACGACTCCCACTCTGACATTGACGATGAAGAAGCAAAAGGTAAAATATTTCACCGAACGTGCTTGAATATTAGTTCATTTTGAGTAAAGCTCAAGGTAAATTAAACTTTAGCTTTTTTTGCGGATAAGTTCGCATTTGACCACCAATTCGCTTGTTGGTAAGCGACGATGTGGTCGAAGATGAAGCACGCAGACTTAGAAAATACCTATTCACTCTTGCCTTGAAATGGCCCAGATTATATCTCGCAGGAGACAAGGAAGCGGGCAGGTTGTTCCAATCCTTGGCCGTACGGATTAGAAACGTGGATTCGAAACGTTTGGTACGTATCTAAGGTAAAATCCACGATGTATGGGGTGATAGTGGGTCGTTTTTCCACTTGTCCTGTACTGGCTTAGTACTGGCAATGTTTGTTTTAAATATTTACCTGGACTTATCGTGCTCGTGACCACGGCCATTGTAACATGATTGAAACATCAAGCGAAAGGTACCTATTTTTACCTAAATGAAATAATGACCGATGAGTCCCGATAAACATTTAAAACATGTGTTCAAATCGCGAAAGTTTAAAAGTTACTTCTGCCTTATTTTAGCAGTCGGTAATTTTCTATGAAAAATTCCTAATTTTACTACATTTACGCAACGGAAAGAGACAAATGCGAATACGTTTTCATGTCTACAGGTTTGAAAAAGTACTGTACAAACAAGTACTGGCGGCAATAACCTGATTTTCTGGCCGTAGCATAAAATATTAGCATAATTGTATTAATTAGCTATTTAATTTTCCATTTCAGGTCAACGCGCACTAACCGCCCAACTAGCCGCCCTTAGCGAAGACATCGACACCAAAGCCCGCCTCATTGAACAGTTGGAAGTGTCCCAACGAAGACTGGCAGCGCTCAGAACGCACTACGAACAAAGACTGGATACACTCCATCATCAGATCAAGGCCACCAACGACGAGCGAGATAAAGTGTTGGCTTCATTATGTGAGTGTATTACACGATTATTAAGGGCTGAACTCAGGCCGATCACATGACCGTAGTTGCGCGTTTCTGGTCACGTGACCACGGTAACTAAACTTTAAAACAGTTATCCCCAATAACAAGTATTCCACTCAAATTGAGCTGAACTTTTGCATACACGTTTAGTTTGAATGCATAGTTAACTAGGTGACGTCATTCTAAATCCAACATGGCAAACTTCCAAAGATGGCGGACTAATAATTTTTTTATGATTTGGGTACCAAAGGAAAAGATTTGCTGAGAAGAATACAAAAAAAGATGGCATCACACTAAATTCAATATGGCGGACGCCCCAAGATGGTGTACAAAATTTTCTTATCTGCCATCATTATATAGGTATCAAATAACCCTTTTATTTGAGAATAATACGAAAAAAGTTTCGAAAAAGCTTGTTTCAAAAAAACTTATTTTCTTCCCACAGCGACCCAGGCGTCTCCGCCGAGCGAGAAGCTAAAACGGGTGCGTGAAGAGTACGAACGCCGAGTTTCCACGATGTCACGCGAACTGAGACGACTGCAAGCGGCGCAACGCGAGCATGCGCGGTTACAGCGCGCGCAGCACACCGCCGCCAACCAACTCGCCACGCTGCGGAACGAGCTCACAGCCATGAAGCGAGACAAGGTGAGCGAGCGAGACAACGCTACACGGTGCGACTAACTCGACTGCAAGCGACGCAATCAACGGGACCATACGCGGAACATAAGAGCTTGACTCTACTCTTCTTTATCTAGAGTCATCGGGCAGCAAGCATTACATGTGTAAAAGATCAACTTATTGATATACTATCCTTCGACTAAAATAAAATGTATGGACGGGCCCAGATGAAGCGCATTTTTGAAAATTACAAAATGAGTGCTGGCTCTCACTTCGTTTCAGTCGGTCTCTAGCCGTAGGAAGTACGACATGCATCTATTGTTACATAATAACGAAACATCACAAAATTATGCCTTCGTGTGCTTTCCCGAAGTGTAAATACACATCGTTAAAAACCGCTATCAATTTCTTGTAACGCTGTACATGGCTATAATTAGGTGTTGAAGTATAAGTTGTATATCCAACGGTTGTGCCTCGTTTTTACTGAGCAAGTTCAATGGTTATGGCCCGTGCATTCATTTTATTTTGGCCAAAGATATTATCCCACTTCTGAATTGCTAATAACATTGCATAATGCCAAGGTTTTTTTTTTGTAAAATGATTAATCGCGTGTTAATACCTTGCGTTGTTGTAAAATTTGAAATAATGACACACATAAAACGAATCAATTTTTTTTTCCCAGGTGAAATTAGTACAACGAATGCGACAAGAGGCGAAGCGCCACGCGCAAGCCGAAGCCGTTAGAGCCAAAGAAGTAAGAAACTTAGAATCGAAATGATATTATCCCACTTCTGATATTTACTATTATTTTGTACTGATAAAACAACAACGTTTTTTACAGGTAGCCCAATTACGTAAAGAATCTCGAAAGAACGCAAACATTATTAGATCGCTTGAAGCGGAAACAAAGCTCAAAGAGCAGGTAAGATAACTTGACAGACCACCGTTTGTTAACAATTCTCTCATAGTTATTTCAAATTTTGCCGTTTAATACTTTTATGATTTTTTAGGTATTAAAGAGGAAACAAGAAGAAGTATCGTTACTAAGAAAAGGTCACAGGGACAAGCTGAGCAGTCGAGCAGCCGGGAGATTACACGGTAAACATAATAAACACGCTTCGTTTTTTATAAATTCCTATGTAGTAAAGTCCTCTTAAACATGTCCTCCATGAAGAAAAAACAATGCTAAAATTTATCTTATACTTTAAACCGATCAAAATGAAAGACTCGCGGTCATTTCAGCTTTATGTTTCCATACATTTTCTAACGCAGATTAAATTATAGTCTCTACAGTAACATTTCTAAACCCTTCAATTCTCTGTCGTAGACCGTTCTCTAGGGCGCAGTCGGGCCGCGTGCCGCGAAGCGTGGTCACGCATCGAATGCTGGGTGTCGCGCGCGTGCGCTGCCAGAACAACTCTAGGAGAGCTAGAAGCAGCATTGGAGAGGCAACTGAAACAACGGGAGACAGCTAGGAAACAGGCGGAGACGGACCCTGAAGCTACTCAGATGCTGGAGTATTTGAGGGATGCTATAGCTGATACGCAGACACAGATCATGCAGATAGAGGTATGTCACAGTCACTTAATGGTATTAAAAAATCAAATGAATCAACTGGAGACAGCTAGAAAACAGGCGGAGACGGACCCTGAAGCTACTCAGATGCTGGAGTATTTGAGCAGCTCTCAGAAAAATCCTCAATAGCCTTTGCAAATTTAAATGTCTCTCACACATTTCAGCATAGACCTTTCTAAATGATTCGTGCAAATATTAATTCAGGAAGAGGACGGGCAGAAGGCAGCTCTCTACATCCCTTCCCGCCCAATGCAGTTCACTTTTGTCTCTTGGATTCACGAACGCACTTGCACATCCTAATTATGTCAAATTTATTCAAATAGCACATAATGCTACAAATGCACGTCTGTGTAGTCGCACGCAGAAGTATTGAGATAAGTCACGACGTTACTCGGCCGAACATAGCGTTGACATACGGCGCTCAGTTATTGTATTACAGTGTCTTTTTACTAAACAATGTAATATTGTCCCAGGAGGAGAATGATGAAAACGAACTGCCTCGCATCCTCGACCAGATCCTGTCAGTAGATGCGGGCAGGTTCGCGCTGGAGCGGCTGGCGACACTCGCGCTGCAGCATGCGCAGGATGCCGCGCGACACAGGAACATGGTGCACGCGACACGGGCGCAACTTCACGAGGTAACGCAACATGTGCCACCAGATCCTGTCAGTAGAAAAGAAAACTTCAATGTTGGCTCAAACAACTACATCAGCATTTTTAAAACACTGTTTTATGTTATCACGGTTGTTCACTATAGTTATATGATCCACAACCGAGCCACTGTAAATATCCCGCTATTAGTCTTCGACCAAAATAAAATGTATGCACGGGCCCAGAAGGAGCGCATTTTTGAAGATTACAAAATGAGCGCCGGCGCTCTTTTCATTTCAGTCGGTCTCTAGCCATAGGAAGTGCAACTCAAGATATTGTTACATGATAACGAAATATTTGACAAAATTATGCCTTCGTGTATTTTCCCGAAATGTAAATACACAACAAAAAACTGCAATCTATTTTTTGTAACAAATGTACTGTACATGGTTATAATTAGGAAGTTGAAGTATATGTACGACGGCTTTGACTCGTTTTTACTGAGCAAGTTCAATGGTTATGGGTTTTGGCCCGTCCATTTATTTTATTTTGGTCGAAGGTTATATTAGTCATACTAGCGGTCCGCCCCAGCTTCGCACTGGTATAGATTATAGCCTATGTCACCCGGGGATAGTGCAGCTTTCCAACAGTGAAAGAATTTTTTAAATTGGTCCAGTACTTTTTGAGCCAATTCGTTACAAACATACTTACATAAAAATCTTTCCTCTTTATAATATTAGTATAGATAACTATCAACATTTTTTTATCAAGTTTCTGCCATCTGATATCTAGAAGAAAATAAAACTTTATTTTATTTAATCTCTAGTTTTTATTGTAGTCGAACAGATTTTAAGTAATGCCCGATTCATTCAATTAGAGAGAAAAACGGTTGGAAACGGACCTTGGTCATTTGCGTACTTTCTTTTCTAGTCGACGAATGACAGTTTTTAAGTTCACATTGAGTTCATAAAGTCATGTCATGTCACTGACAGCTGGAAGAGACAACGGAACGCAACAATCTGGCAATGCGAGCAGCGCAAGACTGCCAGAACTCGACGTGGGGCGTGGCGCCGCCCGCGCTCGCCGCACTCCTGGCGCATATCTCCTCCGGCACCTCCACGAGATCCGTGTCGCCAGTAGACAGGTAACTATCTTATACCACTTAAGTTACTCCATTACCTTGGCGACTCCTCATGGCCTTTGATATTAGAAACTGCTTACTTGGTAACGCCACATACGTTACTTGCAAAATGTCCAAGAGATCATCAATATCTTGTGATCCTTGTATCCCATAATACTCGTAGGTTCAAGATACTTACATAATATTTACTAATATAATATGTGTCACTAAGGTCGTCTCTATAGCGTACACGATCTATTACACAAGGCCGCCTTTTATGGTGTAAACAATAAAGAGTTAATCAATCAATCAAACGATACAATGCGTTCACTCGCACTTATCACGGCATAACCTCCATATTTATAAACGCAATAAATACGCATACTGGATCCTCCAAGCGTCCAATAAATTTGACATTGTTATTTGTCTCTCAAGATTTCCCTCAGTCCACCTTAAATGAGGACAAAGCTCACATTGTCCCTTACGTCTTAGATGACGTCATTAAATCTGTAAACATCCATTATTGAGGTAAGCTAGACTTTTTTAACGACTAACACGACTTAATCCTTGTAAGGATACAAAAAGAAGCGTTTACAAATATGGGGACTGATGTTCCATGCTAAGTTGAACGTGTCTTCCAATAGCGTGTTTACGGAATCCCGTCCGCCGGCGAATGGTGTCCGCGAGACCAGCACGGCGCCTACGTCACCGCCGGATGACGTCATCCCCTCGCCCTTCCAACGGAACACGTAAGTGAACTGCTAATATGGGTCGTCACTATGACATCTGAACTATAATTGCATCTATCCCAAGTCTTTTCCCCTAGAGGGAGAAAGGAAAAATTAGACCCCCCAGGTCTAGATGAAATTTTTACTCCACATTTCCCCCCTTTCATTTGCTTATATGGATAATAGAAATGAAAATGCTTAAATATACTGAAAAGACCTTTGGCCAAGAGTGGGACAGTATGGGTTCAATAAACCGGCCAAGTGCGAGTCGGGCTCGATTGGTTGTTTTTTTTGTCAGTTCTGATTAGATTTTGGTCATATCTCAACACCCCTTGACTTTTATTGATCTGCCATTCGTTGGCTTTCCAAGCTTCCTTCATTTTCTGTTTGTTTACGGCAGCGGACGGCGCGGGTCAGTGCGCCTGCGTGACCTGGGTGTTTACGGACGAGAGGAAGGCGGTGGAGGGGGAGGGGACGTGATGACGCAGTCCATGGTAGAACCGACCTCGCCGCGACCCATCCCGCTCAGCAGGGTGCCCAGCGCGCCTGGCAGCCTCAGGTAATGATTAATTGGTACACTGGGCTTAAAAGAAGGGCTTGTTTATATTAGATAATAGGCTTGCGTTTAACCGCCACCTGATGTCAAGCGAGGATGTGTTCTACGATGGAGCATGCTTGCCTAGAAGAACCCGATTCAAATGATAAATTGTAAAATAACTATTACACTTTAAAAACACGCGTATGTGACTCGTTGAAGCAAACCAAAGAAACCCAAACTCAAGGGTCGTCACACTTGGTAACGAAGGTCTGATGATGGATAGTGGAGGTGATAGTGGAACTCTTGATATGGGACTCGTTATGACAAACCCAATGAGCCTAAACTCGAAGGGTTTACGAGTAGCCATTGAAAAGTTCATTACCTACCTCCGGAAGACACAGCGTAGGTAGGCATCGCGGGCGCGGGCATCCATTGGATGCCGATGGCAAACTGTCGTTCAGTGGAGTTCTAATGGGGAAGCCTGTGTGTTGGATTCAGTAGTAGACGTGTTCTGGCTGATGACTATCCACCTCCTGGTTTCATCATCAGATCAGTTCGATGCTAGCAAAATATTTTTGTAATCCGGATATATGATTGCAAAGTTTCAAATCGATATGACTATACGAGTAAGTAGGTTAATTGACTTCCTAGATTTTTCTCAGTAAGTCGGTAACTTTCGTTTTTCTACGGATCTCCTCATTTCTAATTCGATCTCGTAGAGGAACCCCGAGCATAGCCCTCTCCATAGCTCGTATTCGTATGTGCAATTTAAAAAAAAAATATTGGCAGGCGATTTCGTTGACCACAGCTCATCTGATGTTAAGTGCCAGTGTGGTTGAAGATGGTAAACATGCCCAGGTTGGAATAGGTACTGGCTGTTGTGAGGCTGCCGTGCCGGAATACAGCGTTTGGTGCTGTCATTAATGCCCATGTCATCCACAGGGGTCTCCAGCCAATCGGCGGTCCACTGGCATCACCGCAGACCCCCCGCCGGCCCCCGCCCCCCGAGTCCCCGCGGCCCCCGCGACGACACAACACCATCGGAAAACCAGCCAACTTGTACGTATCACCGTACGACATCGTGCTTAGAATCGACTGACAAGCTCGCTACTCTAAAATATACCTTAATTCTATAAAAATAAAATAGAAAATTCTAAAAATCCATCCTTGCTGAATCTCGAGATGCATATTTGTCTCTTCGCCACCTTTCAAACAATATCCAACTTAAAGACCTTCTATTTAAAGGTTATCTTTTACTTCACACAACAATATTCGCAAGCCTGTGAACTTGTATCGACGTCGTACTTAAAATCGACTGACAAGCTTGCTACTGAAAAATATACCTTATCATCTATGAAAGTAAAGACTAAATTCCGTCCGATTCCTTTGGTCACTCGTTGAGGAACTGATATTTTTAGGAAAAATATATTTTTTTACACAAAATGATGAATCTCTTGCTATTCATTTTAACTTCACTTTTGAGCGCTTTAGATTATTTTTTAAGCTTATAGATTGTTCACACTTTTTGTTATTTTAAGCTTTATTTCATGATAATACTTCAAAATAATGATGTACAAAATTATACAAACAAACATGAAATAAGCCTAAAAATTAAGCACGAAAATGTATTCTGTGTATTTTATCTCTCTAAGCTAGTAGTAGTAGTAGTAGTTAGTATTAACGCTTATGTAGTTAAGTAGTATCTATCTCTCTCACCCGTTTTTGCGGCATCTCGCCGTCTCTTTCTGCATGCTACACTTGGCCTGGGTAAATGTGCTATGTACACTTTTGATGCATTTTCAAATTTATGTGCACTTTCAAAATTTTCTTACAGCATAGTGTGTTTTTAATGTTGTTTCTTAAAAAGCATATAATTTTGTGAAATGTTCATCTATTTCAATATTTTGGCATTTATAATTGGGATATGTGTCTTATCTTATGCTCGGTTAGCATTCACTTTGGGACAGTGTTTAATGTGCAAACGAATTTAGCTGTCAATTTGTTAATGTATTCTGAAAAGATTCGAGTTGCACACTAAACAAGTGATTATGGCTCATTTACTTAATAAAATGACTACTCAAGAGTTCAAACTTACAGGCAAATGACACCATCTCTCGGGAAATATAGTTACTTACTTTTATTTCCAGTATAAAATGTAAGTCAGCTATTTTGCCCTTATCTAAACAATCGGGTGCCTTCAAGCTGTGATATGCAAGCGTTTTCTAGTGAACCGCTTTATATTATCTGGCAAGAGACAAGCCAAACGCAGGTCCATTTTTAATTAATAGAAAGATGAACCGAACGGTTCTTAGATAGAACTCTTGAAAAGAACGCCATCTGTTGGGCGAAACAGAGCAACTTTAAAAAAATGTGTCTGAGCCATAATTTCGCGAGATGCGAGGGGTTAGGGGGCGGGTGGGGCGGTGCGCGGGCGGGGCGGCTCACGCTAGTCTGGTTGCTTGCAGCCTGCTGACCGAACTCTCAATAGTGGAGGACTGACGGCGCCGGCGCAGACCCGCCACCAAAGCACCATGTGCTCACCGATTGTACACCTTAACACCTTGTTGTAACGCACGTTTTGAGTTTCACTCGTCACACACAATTGAATGAATTAGTTGTGCTTGACACGTAATATAGAATGAATGCATAATAGGCATGTTTTCTCATGTTTAATTTATTACCAATAACCGGCTTAGCGAGGAATATAACTAAATAAATTACACATACTGAAAAAATTATTTAAATTTTCTGATAAATCTCTGAGATATGAGCGTTTAAAGTTTTAGGTGGGGATAGGGAGGGGATGCTCTGTCCCTTTCTCACAAAGCGGGTGTTAGTATAGCATTTGTATGGCGCTCCTGAGCCGTGACGTCACGGCTCAGTATAGTGCCCTCTCTGTCTAGCATGAAATATAAATGCTTATATCTGCTTGTATCTTATTTATTTTTGAACTAATTTTAATTTTGTTTTTGTTTAAGGGCTCTATTTATGATCAGCTTTTTTATGAGGTAATAAAAAATATTAGTCATCATGCCTATTATTATTGTGATGCTAGTCCTAGTGCTAATTACCTGGCAAGATCAGCTGATGAGAGCAATGAACTCAAGCTAATGGGAAAAAGTGATATTTATATATATATATATATATATATATATATCTCTCTCTCTCTGTCTCTCTCTCTCTGTCTCTCTCTTTTGCTAATGAATAATTATAGGTACCTACTATTAATACCTATGAACGCGCCTGGAAATTTTGTTGGCTGTCTTCATTCTGCAACCTTGCGCTCGCTCCAAGTCAACCCTATGCTTCAGCAATAATAGAACGCAGCCAGATCTGCTTAGGTCGACTATTTTTCTATGGAAATTAGGGACACATCAATCAAATTCATCAACAACACACCTTTGAAAAATACCGGAACTCAAAACGTGCTAGCTGCTCACATTTCTGCATGAAACTTGAATGCTGATAAAAATTGCATTTATTTTATCTGGATCAAAATTACGGGTACTTTGGAGCGTCAAAAGTAAGTAAATGTTTTTAAAATGCCTCTCCATTGGTGTATTGTGCAATTTTTGTGCAGAAATGTGTCGTTTAATATAGTGTATGTATGTAACTAATCATCCAAAGGTAATTTGTATAGCTTGAAGCAAAATATTGCATTTTTATCCTTATTTATTTGTATGGGCTTGTGTCTAAAATTGATGCTTAAATATTTAAAACTGATGAGCTTTTTGAATGAAATTCAAAATATAATGTAAAAAGAGTAGGACACCTCAAACATTTATATTGTGATCAAAATCACGCAAATATAGTTAGCCATCTTTCTTAGCCTCCGAGATAAAGTGCAACTTGCCCAAGTAGCTAGTAAGTAAATAACGTCACAATTGTTAATGTAAGCTTTAACACGGTAACTGGCAGCTAAGTACTGTATTGCTGTCCTAAGCGAGACTACCGTAACTGCAGTTACACCTTGCTCATAGTATTGCTATGAAAAAGATAGACGCAATTGCGCTGAAAAAGAAATTTCTTTTATTCAATTATAGTAAAGGAAAAAACTTGTATATTCTTAATCTGATACTATATACACACATCACAGCCATTAAACGTCCACTGCTGGACAAAAGCCTCCCTCTTAGAGGTGTTGCCATAAACCCCACGTTTGACAGGCGGCTTGGGGATCGCAGTACGTTCAACGTGTACTAATACGACGCTGCTGCCCATCCTCTGGTGGCACTAGTTGCAGTTTAAGGACATACCTGGGTCCGGGGGATATACTATATAACCTTGTATTAATAATAACTTCTCAAAGGATAATACGCGTGATCTGTTTAAATGTATACGGTATTCTTGCTAAGGATTGCATAAATATGTGTATATTATAGGGTAGGGTGAATAAACAGTTAAAATCTAGCTTGTGTTTGTGTTCGCATACCCGCATGGCGCCCGGCTCAATTCTGCTAAAATAATAGTATAAACACATGAGAAAACCTAAAGAATCAAAATCCCAAGCATCCTGTGTTACTATCATTTTAGCAGTAAATGATCAACTCCAATTCGCATGGAATGCTTGCAATATGCATTGGTTATAGACGTATGAATATTTTATGTTAAATCTATCAAAGTAATTAACAGGGAGCGGAATCCAGCGGCAGAATAATTGAAGTGTAATAAAGATGGGTCATTTTTATCGTGTATTCGAGCTATCGATACTTTTAGCTTTGACCTGTATTGCTGCACTAGCTGCCCCCGGTGTTTCACCCGCGTGAACAATGATGGAAATTGATGATGATGGTGGTCAAAAGTACCCTATGTGTAATAGTCTAGCGTATAAGCTATCTCCATTCCATACAGTTCATAACTAAAAAGTATCGAAAGCTTGAATACTCGATAAAAAAAAATTACGCATCTCTATAACATTTCAATTGTTTTGCCATGATGTTCCTCTCTGATAATTAAATACTCTTAATTGTGTTGTCTGTAAAGCTACCACAATATCTTATAACATTCTTATGTCAACCATACATTGAACTTCGTCTCGCTCTCTACTACGAAAAGAGAGAGAGACAGCATTGTAACAGTAAAATAAGAATGCTTTAGAAGTTGTTGGTGAAAACGTTACGACACCATGTTACCTTTTAGTCAAGTACCTGTTTCAATAAATATATTTTGTGCATACATTTCTATAAATGGACAGGGTTAAAAGTTGAGATTTACAAAAGTTGTCATCATGCTCCTTGGTTTTGAAAATGTTTGTGTATAGTATTATTTTGGAGACGTCCCCAAGTTGTCAGTGTTCATTAGTAAGTATTTGTTTTGGTTTCGTTTGTGTTTATGATTTTGCTCCATTGTTTTGTTGCTGTACGCATTGTATCATTTCCATATCATGTAACTTTCAGGGAATATAATCCCATTTCTCACTGAAATCCAATTAATAAAGGCATCTTCCTCGGTCCCTATTACTTATACATAACGAGTCATTGAACATTAGCTTGTTAGGTCATGATGAACTCAGTACATAATCCTGAAACTAATACATACTTTTCCCGACCTGCAGAATGATTTCTATGTAGCATCAAATTGAGTGTGATCATAAAAAAAATTTATATTTTGGCTGTCGTCATAATGTTGTTTCATTGCTTCAATTCGCAAGCAGCATCATTTTGGCATCGTATAATGATCATTGCCAAAAAACGTTTTCAGATAATAACTTCATTTTTAACTGATTTAATTGCATTCAGAAGTTCATCTTTAATAAGCTATCGGACTGTTTTTTATTATCTTATACAGAAGCTGACCATTAATAAAGCAAAATTGAAATGTGTGGGACAGAGCATCCCTTCTGTTAATGGATGAACATTTAATATTTTAAGACCTTTTATACCCATTGGCAAGCAAATAAAAACTTTGAATTGAGTTGACTTCATTATCCGAATTACTTTAAACGCTTATATCTCAGAATTATATATTTAAATTATTTCTTCAGTAATTGCTCAGAAAGAAAAATGGAAGCGTTATTCCTACAGTATCCCCTTTAGCCCCGGTTGTCCATTCGTTTGCAGCTGTGTGCTGCTCAATATTGAAGTGTGCGTTTGTAGAACTAGTAAGAATATGTCAGTGTGTGCAATACGTGTTTACCTCGCCCCCTTCAGTTTTTGGCTGACTTTTTTCGGTACTAGCTCGAGTTTAAGAGAAATCCAAACTACATTTTATAAAAGAGTAATTTAGCTAAGTTTTTCACTAAGCCTGTCATTTTTGACAAATCAAACAATACTCAATAATAACACCTGTCCGATAGCCTATTTAACCCATGTCACGTTGAAATGGTCGTTGCTTGCGAATGTGTTGTGACCTGTAACGGGTATAGTTTACCCGTGCGCTTGTAACGCGTCCACTAACGCAGAGAGAGCGGCGGAGGCACGCCGCCCGCCTCGCCCGGCGCGGCGCGGCGCACGCGCGACGACGACGTGTTCCTGCGGCTGGCCGGCGCGCAGTACGACAACTCGCCGCAGGGAACAGTCAAGGAACTCGCGCTCAAGGTACGCTTCACTTTCCAGACTACATTTTAGGCCGTGGGGTTAGGACAAGACCCATTTTCTGTTAGCGTTAACGCCTGCGGAAAGATGATATTGTATGTAAATGGCATTGACAATGACATTAGCTTGAGAGATGTTATCTCAAGCTAATGTCATTTTCATACAATTTCATCTTTCCGCAGGCGTTAACGCTAACAGAAATTGGATCTTGTCTAACCACCCGTGTTGTTGATTTTAACAGGCAGCAGAGGCCGTACCGTCACCTCTTTTGAGCGATTTAGTTTAGGTAAATGCGGACGTGAACCTTAACGCGCCGAGATACGGTTTGCGGTCGCGCAACTATTCCCAGCCACCGATGAATCGCTTAAAACAGATGAAATTACGGCCCTAGGACGATAGTGTAGTGATCCATTTTCGACGGCAGTGAGGTCGTGTGGCTCCTTAGTTAAGAAATCACCGCTGCAGGTCTCGTCGTCGCTTACCACTCCGCTGCCGCTCCAGGCGTGCTGCATGCGGAAGTCAAAAACGCGGTCTTTCGACAGTCTTTAGAGACCAAACTTAGGGTCACCTCTAAAATAGGAAGGATGTAGTCCTTTTGTCAGGTCCTTTTGAAGAAGGCACGTCCAATTCTTTCACAGAGAACTTAACGATTTGTTACTAACGTGTTTTGATTTTGTGCTGAGCATGGCAATCACGTACTTTTCGCAAAGCTCTAGTTGTTGTATTTAATGTTTCTAATATACTTTTAAGAACGATCACACATATCGAGTAAATAACTCCCGGGTTGTAAGGTAACGTTCGTTCACATTGCAGCGTATCAGCGGGGGCGGTGGTGGCGGTCCCGCGGCGAGCGCGTGGATCCAGTGCACGCACGTGGCGGAGGGACACGCCGGCGCCGCGCTCGCGCTCACCGCCACGCACCACCTCGTATACAGCGGAGGCGTCGGTCAGTAAACTTTCACTCTCGGGGAGACGCAGCGAGACAACGTTACTACTTGCAAGAGTGATGCAGCAACTCATAATGAATCTTGGTCTCTATTCGCAATGTCACTCTCTTATTCAGTGCTATCACTTCCGGTGGCCTGTTAGACGGTAGACGGGGCCATCCCGTCACGTGTTTTAAGCGTTCAGTATAGTTCAGTTTGCAGAAAATCATGCGAAAGTAAACTTTAACGCGCTGAGATACGGTTTGCGGTCGCGTAACTTTTCGCAATCACCTAAACTGAATTTCTTAAAATAGTTGACGGTACGACCTCAGGGTCTTTACGCCCAACTCGTTACGCGGTCCCAAACTAACGTTAAAACCGTGCAGTTCGGAAATTCACGCGGACGTGAACCTTAATGCGCCCAGATACGGTTCGCGCAACATTTTTTCATCACCTAAACTGGATTAACCAGGCGTAAGGCTGGGAATACTTTTCCTGCGGATAGATGAAATTGTATGAAAATGAAATTAAAATGAGATAAAATGTTAACTGTGTTGCAGATCGCACGGTGCGCGGGTGGGACCTGTCGGTGGGCGCGGAGGCGTGGCGCGGCTGGTGCGGCGGCGCGGTGACGGCCCTGGGTGCGGGGGGCGCGGGGGACGCGGCCTCCGGCGGCCGGCTGCTACTGGCTGCCGCCGGCGCCGCCGTGCGGCTCTTCGACACCAGGACCCGCACGCCGCTCACTACACTCTGGTAGGATAAAGATAGCTCCTCCTTGTTTCCTGAGAACTACAATCTAGGCATCTTGAAAGCTAAAGTGAATAGATTTCTTCTAGTTCAACGTGTTCCATCCTCGGCCACACCGTCGCTCGCCATCTGGCGAGTTGGTGGCCAAACGTAGGTCTATTCAAAATAAAAATAAAAATGGACATTCGGGACATTTGTGCACTCACGGTCATCTGACCTCACTTCGTCACTTGTCACTTGTAATATGGCTACCAAAGACATAAATATATACATAAATATATATGTTAATACATACTTAAATTGATATTTACACCCAGATACAGAACAAACACAAATGTTCATCACATTAATGTTTGCCCTAGGTGGGAATCGAACCCATGCCCCCAAACGTAGAAGGCAGGTTAACTACCAACTGGACCAACGGGAGCGAAGAGCTTTGTATCTTTCATAATTAAAAATTAATAAAAGACACGAATCGGGCATAGCTGAGCATCTTCTGGACTCGGACCCTAACCCCTGGATTGAATTTCAAATCAAAACCTAAAACCCTGTCCACCGAGCGCTTCTTCCCAATGCTGGTAAAGGAAGCTATTGAGATCCCGAAATGCCAGAAATTGTTGAGGTGACGGTTTTCGACTCGCCAATGCGTGGAATCCTTGAGATTGATAAACTAGGCTTTTGTCACTTGGGCATAATTTACACTCGCTAGTATTCGCCTGGCTTAGATATCACTATCAATCTCCCTCGGAACACGACGGTATGAAAGACTAAACATGGTACTTGTGGCAGGTCATCCGGCGTGATAGGCCCTCTGCCCACCGGGCGCGGCGCGGGCGGCGAGGTGGCCGTCACAGCGCTCGCCATGTCTGATTCCCACCGACTCTACACTGCCGCTGGGGACAAAATACGACTTTGGGACCTGCGTATGTAAGTATTGCATTTTATTTGTGACGAATTTCTATAACCTGAACTGGTCTCTCTGAGGGATTGTTTAGCACCTAGAACCTAACGAGATACAACGGCACCAATTCTACTAAACCAATTGTTTTTAAATTGTAATTGTTTAATTTTAGTTGTTTAATGGTTTGTCTCAAAATTAACACTTATACTCTAAGTGGCAACAATGACAATTTTGAGGCAATTCATAAACAAACAAAAAATGGTTTAGCCACACAAATTGTCACTTATGACACTTTTTTATACTTTAAGTGTCATTTTTGATGCAATTCATTAACAATTTAAAAACAATTGGTTTAGTAGAATCGGGGCCCTGGCTAGCACTTTGTCATAGCATAATATTAAGCACTCTGAAGTCGCTTCACCAACATTTTGTTCTATATCCGAATAGTAAAATTCAAATTATTTATTTGTTTGAACATACAGAGTATAAAGGGTCGTACATATTTAAATACTGTAACTCATGCCTTTGCTAGAAACAGCATAATTTTTTTTTTTTTTGTTAGTATTATTTAAAAAAAATATATATATAAATCAATGTTAGAATATTGTCTACTCCCTATATTACAGTCTTTTTTTCTAGTACACAATAGTCTCGATCTTATGTCATATTACATATCAGACCATTTTTGTCACTAAGGAATTCCGAAATTTCATAGTAGCATTTTGTTTAGTAAAAACTAAAAACCAAACATTACTAATCTGTAGGCCCTAAACTAAGTGAAGATATGTCATATTTTTGTCATAATGCTGTGACTTTAAGGGCACAGCAAAACTACAAGAATGTGATTTATTTATCGTACTATCAAGCTATGCTTTCGTATTATTGGATTTGTTTAATTAGTGATTGAAATCTGAAAGCTATTGGCATCGATTCTGATGCACTCTAAACTAAACTAAATTAAATTTGACAGCACAAAATTTTTTGCCATCCTTCTCTCACGTATTAAAATGAAAAGAGAGGCAGATAATTTTAGTCCTGTCAGATTGATTTAGTTTAGTAAGTGGTATGACAGAATAGACGCCAATGTCACACAGGGAAACTCAACTGTTGAAAGTAAAAGCAAATGTAATTATTATCTCTTTAGAATTCTAAGTATATTTTTGTACAGGCTAGAATGTATCTGCAAAGTGTGGTCGGGTCACGCGGCGGCTGTGATGTGCCTGGCGATAGGAAAAGGCCAGCAAGGAGACTTGGTAGCAACCGGCTCGAAGGACCACTACGTACGGACACTGGATATGCAACCGCAAGACTCCGGTATAGTATTAACTCTCCTACATGAGATTGTGAGTTTTGTAGTGGTACCACCAAGCAGCAGTGTGCAAACGTTACAGAGTTCTGGATTGAATGGCAATGTTTCCAGTGAAATTACTGGAGACAAGGGGATTTAACATCTAATGTAGCTGCACTGCATTTGAGTGCAGGGTTTAGTTACTAAATTCTGGTAAGCATTGAATTTTTATGGGTTGGCGTGGTGCTTAGAATCAGGCGAGCAATCTGCTCAGTGGTCATCTCGTCACTCATTTGCATTAAAAAAAAGTTGGAACGTTTCTCGAATGCTTGACATACCAGTCAAACACAAGCAGGGGAATCAGCCTTGGTAAGAATAACAAAAACTTCCTGTATAAAACGGCTCGAAGGACCAACATTCAGACGTTGTAGCCTGTATTCCAGTGAAACACTATCTTAGAAAGGTTCCAATGAAGCCGTAAATAGTGACACCTATTTATTTACTTTGCTAACAATTGTCAGTTCTTTTTTGCTACATGTGATGGAAACTACAGATAAGGTCTAAAGTGAGTAACGCTAACTCAGACCAATTCACTTTTAAAGTTATCCAGATTATATATTCCTGACATATTGCGTTTACAGGGTTACGCGGAAAGGGTGTACTAGGCCGAGAAGCGTCTATTATACTCATTATTATGAAGATCATGATTAACTTTTTACTATGAGACCAAAACTGAAAACGCGAAAAACATATTAGCTGCTCCATACATTTTTTGAAGTGTGATGGAACGTTGATGTTTATTCGCGATATCAGAGTTGGTCCCATTGTAAAAGTTGTTCATAATCCTACTAATATTATAAACGCGAAAGTTTGTATGTATGGATGTGCAGATATATGGATGTTTGTTCCTCTTTTACGCTGCAACGGAACAACGGATCGACCTGATTTTTGCATGGGTATAGTTCAAGAGCCAGAGTGTGACATAGGCTTCTTTTCATCATCATCATCATCACCACTTTTCATCACTACGCGGGTGAAACCGCGGGGCGCAGCTAGTGATACTATAAGACCTGTTTGGGCTCGTACAACCTTTCCGCCTAACCAATATAGTTCTAAAGCGTTATAGCATTACAATAAGTCACAGCTTCACTCGCAGGTGGCTGGGAAGCCAGTAACCGTCGCCTGCTGGAGCCGCCGCACTACGACGGCGTCCAAGCCCTGGCGTTATCTGAACCCGACGTCCTGTACAGCGCGTCACGTGACACCAGCCTCAAGAGATGGAACCTTACCGACAACACGCTCACGCACGTAAGCTATATACAACCAGTGGCGGATTAACCTTAAAGTAGGATTATACAGTGCTTACAGGTGCCAGGGGAAACAACGGAGCAGGGCGTGCGCGTAAAAAATGCGCTTTCTTTGATGTAGTTTTTGTGTTTTTTTAAATATATTTAATAATAGTCTTGCTGTTGACCGCCAACTCGCCTGATGTTAAGCGATGATGCGGTCTACGATGGAGCACGCTTGCCTAGAAGAAACCGATTCACTCTCAACTTGAAGACACCCAGATTGTAACTATCGGAACAATAATGCGCTTTAGTCGACATCCGACAAGGACATAATATCGCAAATACGTTAGAAAGACGAGACAACGTAAAGCAATCGCAGTGATTTCGATAGCGATAGGCACTATCTCAGCCTCTCTGATCAGTTGAGTTTTAGAAAGTGCAACATCGGCGCCGTTTTATTTCCAGAGCGTGATGAACGCGCACAAGGGCTGGGTGACCGGCGTGTGCGCGGTCGGCACGGGCAGCGACCGCACCGTGGTGTCGTGCGGGCGGGACGGCTCGCTGCGTGCGTGGAGCCCTGCGCTCCGCCCCGCAGCACCCCCCGCGCGCCTGCCTGACGCTGCGCACGCGCTTGCCGCGCACCCCCACCCCGCCACCAAGCTCATATACACCGCGGGCAAGTCAGTACACACACTAACCTACCTAGTACATACGACTCAAAGCAGTGATACACTGATGGATGCTGCTGGCAACTCATTACCACGTACCTATTAATAGGGTATAACAATTTCGGGTTCGACCCTTAGCGCTGCACCAATGACTTATTTAGTACTTAGTTAAATTATGTGCAGTTTCTATGCCATCGTTAAAAACGGTGAATGCAAACATGGTGAGGAAACTGGTCCAAGAACCACAAAAGTTCAAAAACATGACGTTTGCCAACATGCACTGGGCCAGCGTGGTGGAACTGGGCCCATCCTCTCTCTGACCACTCTCCCAGCAATGGGAACATGATAGGCTGATAATGATGATAGATAGATAACTCTTCGTTTTTCACACCAGAATTTACATACATAAGACATAAACAAATTAAAACTAGTGAAACAATTGGCAGCCTTATCGCTATAAGTGACCTCTTCCAGGCAATGATGGTGAGGGTATAGTTATTTTCAAATAGCATGGCACTTGACAGATGGTTTGACAGTACGATAGAATGTAACGTGATTCGTAAATATTGAACATGACATCACAGAACTAAATTAAAGATTTACATTTTGTGGCGAAAACATTATAGCTAAGCGCTACTATGAAAACTAGTCTGTTAGTGGTGGTTTTCGAATGCCATGCTATTTGAAAAGGATTATAGTGAATACAATTACGAATACAAAGTAGTGCAGACTGTGTGTGGTGTTCATCATATGCGCGTCATACTTGAAACCTTATAAATATTCAATGGCCACATACTTTTTTTTACTTATCACTAATATGGTTACCAACTCAAAGTTATTAGTCGAAAAGTCCGGACGGTAGGTGTCACAAACATGAAACATTTTGTCAAAGTATTTGTTCGACGAAAATCTATTAAAAATAGGTTGGTTTGTGTGAGCTATCTGTGAGTGTCTGTTGATGATTGTGGTGCCTTGAACTTTTTTTTAGGCAATTTCTTGGGAATTTCATTTAATTACTGAAAAGTGAATGTTTAGTGTACCATCTGCATCAGTACGCTTAGTCCCAGATTTGATAGTTTTCGAAAACTTTTTTCGTTTACGTATTGTTCCATACATTTTAGTAAAGCGCCTCTATCGGAAACGTGGAGGAACTAAAATCGGTAGTAATCGGCGGTATAGATTGCTTCACTCTAATACGAAAATAGTTTTCGAATACTATCAAAACTTGTACTAAGGGTACAGGGATTCATATTGAAAAAAAATATTCGTCCACATGTTTTTCATTGCTACTTTGGATCTGTACATTATTCTAATTGTTCCATCGAGTAACGATCAGTGTCCAAATATTGCTCGTACATACCTCCCGCTAATAATCATCGTTTCAGCCATAGGACGTCCACTGCTGGACATAAGACTCCTCCATCGATCTCCATAAGGGCCGGTTGGAAGCAGCCTGCATACAGCGTTTCCCTGCGGTCTCTTTTAGGTCATCTGTCCATCTTGTGGGTGGACAGACGACCGCTAATAATGTATCGTCCTTTTTGTAACGTGGAGTGTGTTGCAGCGGCGGCGACGTGCGCGCCTGGCGACTCTTGGAGCAGTGAATCAGGTGCATACCACTCCCGCCCTTCCGTGCACGGAGTGAGGCGTACTTTGCCATCACACAACCATACCTAACCCTCATACTCTAGCTTACATTCGCGCTAGATTAGACTTTATCGCTAGAGCAATAGGGTTGCAAAATATCTGATTTTTCACATAACCTGTTTCTGTTTTTCTCCGCTGTCGCAGTGACTAACCCTAGCATGCCTTCTTGGCTCACAGCTGACATCATAAATACATATATTTCTAAATCCTAATTCTATTCTTATCTCACCATCTCACGATCTTTTTTTTTCTTTTCTTTGCTCGTTTAAAGACAGAGAACGTTGATTTTCTAAACTCAGTGTGATTCTTACATTTTATTATTGGAAACACAATTTTATGGTTGAATGCGTCATTACTTGATTACTACCATAAAGCGCGGTCTGATCTTCGACTAAAATAAAATTAATGGACAGGCCCAGTAGAAGCGCATTTTTGAAGATAACAAAATGAGCGCCGGCTCTCATTTCGTTTCAGTCTGTCTCTAGCCGCAGAAAGTGCAACACGTGTCTATTGTTACGTGATAACGAAACATCTGACATAATTATGCATTCATATGCTTTCCTGAAGTGTAAATACACAAATAATACCAGGATCAATTTTTTGTAACAAATATACTGTACATTTTTATAATTAGGTGTTGAAGTAAATGTCCGACGGTTTTGACTCGTTTTTACTGAGCAATTTCAATGGTTAGGGCCCGTCCATTCATTTTATTTTAGTCGAAGGGTCTGATCACGATTTTCATTAGTTTTTCACCCGTTAACATAAAAATTAATTCAAACAATTAGCTGGTTAAGGTTTTCTAAAACTAGTCTGGCTATTCATTTCGCCAAAGAACTTTTTGTGGCTCAAATAGTATTTTTTAAGAATACTTCAATATATTTTAACAGAATATAATTTACAGGTTTTTTTTCTACGTACTCGTACAATGTTTTTTTGAATCTGATCAATTAGTTTCGTTCCATCACACTAAGCGTTTAAAACATTTATTTAGGTTAATTTTTATTTTTTTTTAGGTTTTTTAACAAATTATTTGTGTTATTATTTCTGCATTCTTTCACAGCTAGAAACAAACTTTTTTTTATCTGTATAATTTGGAAAGGGTTATTTTTAGATACCGCTTTCACCCAGTCGAGGGAAAGCTTCACTTTTTGTGTTTTGAAAGTTTCGCACAGCTTTGTGTGTTACATCGGACCACGTCGCCGCTGCTTCACTTTGTGTCTATAATATACGCACAGTGCGACTGCTTTCTCTGTGCGACTGTACACCCATCATTCATGTGATACTAACCCTTATAGCTTCTAGTGTAGTGACTAACATATCATATCACGAGTTCCACTGAAAGATAATTCTAGGCTTCGGTAAACGGAGAACGTGTTCACTTATGTCAGTTCCACTATTATGATTTATAAAAAGTTACGGAAAATGAAAATTAGATTTAACTGAATTGCCGGAAATTTACAAATGAAATATTTGGTCGTTCCTGGTGCAAAGATGGCCATTGCCATTCAGCTTAGAAATGCTGCCAGTATTATGGGCACTTTTGCACCAGGAATAGTGCAGGGTGGGTATTTGATTTGACGTGAATTTATGTAATTTGAATTCGTTTGTGACATGTTTAATATTATTGATGTTTTTTAATGATTATATTATTGCATAAAGCAAAGTAATTATTATGAATGGGGGGGGGGGGGGAGTATAATACTAATGTAGCATTTTCCTAACTAAATTAGACAGCTTTTAAATTATTATTTTAATACAATTCACCAACGTTGAACACTATTAATAATATATAATTATTGTAGTATTTTTTTTCTAACAAATTAAATTGTAGGAAGCAGAACATTTTAGCACTCTCAGATTTGTTGAGAAAATAATACTATACGCTCATACGTCATACAACCACTGTACAGTATTTCAAATCAAATGTTATGTTACCCACAGCGACGGTCGCATAAAATGCTGGCGCATCCGCAAGCCGAGATGACATCCGGACGAGCCCGCGTGCGTGTCCGCGTGTGACCGCAAGAGCCCGCGCCGCGCGTGGCGGTGACAGGCGCGACGTCCGCTTGCTGCCCGCGCCGCATGCCTCAATCTGACTCCGCTCAAACGCATTCTGTTGCGATTACAACGAACTGCCAAAGACGCATAAACAATGCGCCAGAAAGAGAAGAAGAATCTCGATCGTAGTGAAATCGCTTGCGACTGCGGTGGTCTGATAGGGCGGGAAATTCGCCCAGAGTGTCCAATTGTCCACACCACATCTAAAAGGTCGTGTACTCAAATGTAGATGTTATTATAGTGTAAAATCACAAGACGTGTATTGTATGTAAGGAGGCGGAAACCACTACACGCAGGTTTTTTTCACCATATATCCAATTTGCTATTTTCTAGTCTGTAAGAATAACGTCGATTACATGTCCATTATAAATTAATATGCTATAAGATGTGATAGTAACCGCAAAGAGGTTTTTACACTACTGATGTTTTTATCTCATTGATGTTAGCATTAATCGATAAGGTACAAATGTCAGTAGTACTAACTACGAACAAGTTATAAAGCATGGGAGGTAGGAACACTATGGAGCGGCTGTTCTCTTTGGATAAGTATGGATTTGACAGATGTCAAGTTTTGTCATTTCGAGAATGGAGAAAATTTCAGTTTCACCATCTTAGCTGTTCAGTTGACAGCGTCGCTCTTGGAGAACAAAGTACTGCTACCAAAGAAATTCACCAAGTAAAAACGGTAGTTCCAATTTTGCCCACCTGAACAGCTAAGTTGGTGGCACTGTATTCAGATATAAAGTACCGGCAGCCATGTTTATTGCGGAAATTTAAAGCCGCTCCGTTGTCTTCCTACCTACTATGCTATAAAGTTATATTGACGAATACGCAATATTTGCACTATAATATGATTTTAATCGCGTGTAAAAATAATGATCTCTTCTTTTTCTGTAACAGAAAAAAACATCAAGAAAAGACACTAAAACGGTAGACATTTTGTTAACTCAGAAAGTATTAAACAGAACAAAACATTACATCTACAAAAGGCCTAATTAAAGGTATATTAGTACATATAGTGAAATAAAGTTGTTAAACTGTCCCAATTTAAAGATGAAGCATGAGAAGTGACTTCTCTTCTTTATAATTGCTCTAACCAATGATATACAAATCAAATGGATGTTGGGTCTAGTACAAAATTCATGGAAACGAAAGAAATACAAAAAATTACCTAATTTTACAATTATAAATTTAGATAGACATAGATCTAATTTAAATCTATGTCGTTAAAAAAATATCTAATTTAGCTTGCGAATAATGTGGACTAAATGCACAGATTACCTTAATAATTAGTATGGTTTTAGTTTACTTTTCGTTTGAAAATGTTTGAATGCTGGCCCGATATCCATGGTTCTAAATATCTTTGGCTATCACCATTAGCTATAGAAGTCTTACCCAAAATGTATTTTTACATACAAAGGGTTACGCGGAAAGGGTGTACTAAGCCGAAATGGGGTCTTGTATACTCATCATTGTAAACGAGTTTTCGCAATTTCAAAGTTCCTCTGATAGTAAAAAGTTGTTCATAATGATGGGTACTATGGACCCCCTTTCGGCTTAGTACACTCTTTCCGTGTAACCCACTATTAATTAAATCGATCAAAATAATCTGTATTAAATAAGTGTAATTAAACTTGATTAAAGACAATACAATTAATGAATCATGAAATTAATTATGATATTGGAAATGTAATTTTAAATCATATAGATAAATGTTATAATAAAATTTATAATCGTCCGCACATCACTATGTGAAAGTCAGCTAGTTAAATTAATTGCCTTGTTCGAGTAAGATTGTTAGGAGCATGTTATTAAAAGAATTATTCGTACATAACCATCAACATACAATACCTATAGAGTCACAAACGTGCTAAAAAATATCCGAAACAAATTGCTTAGTTGTAAGGCAACCGCGATCCGACTACAACGCAACGCGATGCCAGTGCTACGATGACAGCTGACAAGCAACGTTGAACACTATGCAAGCGATATAACGTCTAAATTGGAGTAAATGTTGCATTGTGAACTATATAATTGATGTCTAGGCATGTACAACGACGCTCGAACTATTTATGACTGTTTTCACTTAGAGATTGTGACTCTATAGGTATTGTATCTCGATGTACATAACACAAATATCTAACGAAAATTGAAGTTTTCTTAAGTGACCAAGAAAATGTAAAAGCCTAAGAAATATTTAGCTTTATCTGTGAGACAAACTTTGTTCCTAGCCCTTTTAAAGACTGGCATATTTTATTTTCTAATCTTCAAGTGCCAAAACCGTTCCAAAAGTGCAACTGACTCGGCATTTTGGATTTTGTATTTCAGTATTTCAAAGACTTGAGATTTATCTCGTCTCAAGTATGTCAAGTGTTTCTGTCTTTTTTGGAGTTTAATCCCCCAAAGACGCGACGTGTCTCACCTTTTCTTCTAATTACTTACCATATATTTAGCACTAAGAAGATGTAATTTTTTTTACAACACATTTGCTCAAAAAGTGCACTTACGAAGCCTGTATACATCGTTCGAAAGTTAAACATTACGGATCATACAACGGAGCGTGCGGTAATGAATTTGTCCGCACGCTCAGATGTATAGCACCGTGCGTGTGATTTACGGTATTTTTTAATTTCCATCATAATTACATAAGAATTCCACAAAAGAGTTTCATACTACGAGAATAAATAAGCTGAATGATCAAACCTCCTTGGAAGCGCTTTTGCTCAATACGTTTGTCTCAGTTTAATACTAAAGATAAAATGAGACGAAAGATGTAGTTCTAATTTTCACCACGTGATAGTGGCGCTATTTGCATGTTCGCGCCATTTTCTTATTATATTATAGAAACTATTGTTGTGACTGATATTAAGTTATAAACAAAAATTGTTTCATTTGTAGCCTTTTTTTCTCGCAAATGTGTTGTAAAACGTTGTATGGCACACGTGCGGATTGGTTATTACAAACTCGTGACTATGGTAAGCCCTCGACTTCGTCTCGGGCTTACATTCGTCTACTCATTTGTAATAACCAACTTTCCGCACTTGTATCATAAATAACTATAGTCTGTGCATTGAACTCGATATCTTACCATATTTAGTAGATCTAACTGTATGTAATTTTTTTTGACTTTTCTTAAAACTGGCTTCTTAACTTCCTCCTTTTTTTCCTTCGAAGAAAGAGTGTAACCCCTATCTTTTTCCCTTTTTCCTCTTTTCTTCCTTTCGTTTTTCTTGCCTCTTCTTGTCTATCAACTTCCGAAATTCTGTCGATATTTTCAGAAGCGATAACGTTAACTGTTGTTATCAATGTGGAATCACACTAGGAAAAAAATTATAATGACGACCATAAGCACACTTGGTGGTTGCAGAAAAGATGGCAAGCGACGTCTTTATGGATTTAACTTTGTATTTATTAATACATTTGAGTTAATTAGGGACATGACGCAATCATAAAACGTGGTACAGACGCGGGGCTCTCCATCAAAGCAATTTCAACCTTACCTTTCTTTTAATAACATACAAACAGATGGAAGCGAGTTTTTTATACAAAGTAATGTCTTTATTAACTAAACTAGCTGACCTGACAGACTTTGTCCTGTCTTAGAACTGTCAAACACGCAAAGTTAAAATTGAAAATCTTATTTTTTTACATTATTGGAGTTTTAGTAAAGATCCCTATATTTTTTGAAAATACATTATAGCCTATGTTACCCGGGGATAGTGTAGCTTCCCAACAGTGAAAGAATTGTTCAAATCGGTTCAGCAGTTTCGGAGCTTATTCAATGCAAACAAACAAACAATCAAATCTTTCCTCTTTATAATATTAGTATAGAAAACAAATTACGAACTAACTAATACTTCAAACTTGTACGAAAAACACATAACCCATAGACCATTAAAGGTCTAGAGACAACCAAAATGTTCATATTTTGTTTCGTTGTTATTGAAATTGTGACATTGCTAGTTAGCGCTCGCGTCCGGAGGTCTGATGAGTGTGGCTTGTACCTTATGTATGTGTGCGAATAATTCTTACATTGACTAGTATTCGTAGTTGATATACACTGTAGTATTAACGTGTAACAATGTAGATGCAGCCTTAGCTTAGCTAGAAATCCCTGTGATTTGTTTAGAGGAGACACATAGTTTATTGTGGTTAGTGTTACTAGAATAGCTACAGACCAACCAATTTATCTTTAATAGTTGACCAAATGTAGGAATTAATTTTTTTGACGGGAGTCTGTCACCTTTGTTCGGAAATTGCGATGGTACCTCCCCCACTCAACTATGCAGATAAGTTGGTCGCACTGTAATATAAACAAGGTATTCAAAATGTTTCATCATCTAAAAGACTTAGGTAAGCCTTATTTTATCGGAACGCACAAATCATTAAAAACAATCAATTTCAAAAGTCAATGGACACATGTTGAGCGAATTTGTACAAAGTGTTTGTTTAATTTTAAAGTAGTCTGCCCCTTATTTTTATTTTATTTATTTTATTTTCTAGCAATACATTATTTCAGTGCCTAATTTTCAAAAAAACTTTGTAGTATGTACCAAATTTTGGATGAAATATATGCCTTTTTGTTTTTTCTTCAGTTTATTTTATTATTTGAGAATAGGTTTGAGTTTTAATCGCCAACTCGCCTGATGTTATTCGATGATGCGGTCTACGATGGAGCACGCTTGCATAGAAGAAACCGATTCACTCGTGATTTGAAGACATCCAGATTGTAACTATCAGGGAACATTCAGGCAGCGCATTCCACAGACTAGCAGTTCGCACATTACATAAGAAAACGAAAAATAAATTTTCGAAAATGTTTGATTTTGGCGTGATTGTCCATATTAATTTCACCTTAACTTGGACAGTGACAAACTAAAAAAAAACGTTTTCAAGATTTGGTACAACAAATTGTGTGAAAATTGGGCGCAGGATTCTCTTCAAAATAGTTATTCTTTAGTCATATATCTGGCAATCGAATATAAGTAGGCAGCTACCGCTCAGCCTTTGTACTTGACGTACCTATGTACTGTAATACCATATAACTGATATGTTTATGTCTGTGATTCGAATAATTATATTTTTATACATTCCTCGCTACGGGTAGTTTAGACTACTGGGGCCTTACTGCTACCTGTTTGAAGCGAATCTGTTTGATTGCGAAAAGTTACGCGACCGCACCCGTATCTCGGGGCGTTAAGGTTCACGTTCACGTGATTTTACGCTGTGTTGTTTCGAGCTCACGTTATTAGGTAGTCGTAAGTCCCTGGATCAAGATAATGAGTTATTAAAATAAATCTAGCGAAGCTGTGCCTAGATTTGACGTTATTAAAGCATGTCTATTTAAATGCATTATTATTAAGAGTCCATACATAATATCTTTTATAACCATGTTTTAAATGTAATTTATAAAAGCATTATCAGCTGACAGTTGCTTCTATAATAAAGTAGATTTTATCACAAATCAAGAAATACTATAATTTTTTTGTGTTTTAAAAACTTAACTAAATTTGAAAGCTTTGAATTGGTTTTCTATACTTTTCACCACGTTTCAACTAGCTTTCTTTTCTATCTGCTATTAAAAACGGTTTTTTTTTTTTTTTTACACATTTTTTTATTTGATTTTTTCAAACATATTGGGATGGAAAAAGGACATCTTTTTAGTGCTCTCAGTTTACTTTTGTTCCGAAAATTATAAGAATCGGCGTTGGTATACTACCATAGTTTATTTAGTCAACTATTGGATTTGTCTATATATTTTGATAGAATATGACACGATATAGTCATATCGTCTTGTAGAGAGCATCTTATAATTTTTTTTAGTAAAAAATACATTTAAGAAAATAGAATTTCAGGGTAGAGAGGTATCAGTCAAATTATTTAGTATAAAATATACTAATACCAAGTAGATTTAATACCAACAAGTGAATGGCTATGAATAATGGTTTTAGTTAACTATATCTTTTTTTTTTACTAATAACAGTTTGTTACACAGATTTTATATTATGTTATAAATTTTTTGTGTGGATTGATGTTTATTTCAGTATTATTTCAATAGTTTAAGTAGTATTTTATATAGAATACCGCCGTTAATATTTAAGCAGCTAAACGGCACAGCAAATCACGAAACGGCAGACTTTTAAATGATAAAACAGTGTTTTTAATGATTATTAATTTTCTTTACTGGTTTCGTTTATGAGATCTTACTCCTGAAATATGTAAAAATTAATAGAAACAAGAAATGCAATGTAATTCTTAAAAATAAATCAAATCAATCATAACTTTAAGTAGGAACGCTTGAGGCTATGAGTGCGCTTAATTAACACAAAGATATTAAAATGTTACGTATACTATAGCTGTTATTGAAGATCATAATATTGGAATAACGCTAGGGTGTGATTGTTTGAAGCAATATAGATGGAATTTAGGTAGGGTTAATTAAATGTTAAACTATACACCAATCGCGACGCTCCCTCGACCTTTTATTCTAATTGTACACTTGCATTGTGCAGTGTAAGCGTGCATTGTGCAATGTGAGCGTGCATTGTTCAATTTCAGCGTGCGGTGAGCATTGTGCAATGTAAGCGTGCATTGTGAAATGTGAGCGTGCATTGTGCAATGTGAGCGTGCATTGTGGAATGTGAGCGTGCATTGTGCAATGTGGGCGTGAATTGTGGATTGCGCAATGTCAGCGTGCATTGTGCAATGTAAGCGTGCATTGTGCAATATAAGCGTGCACTGTGCAATGTGAGCGTGCATTGCATTGTGTAAGTGTACAATTTACTTCTCGTGGCATATTTAAGATAAATTAACAAATTACGAGCAAAATAAAAAGTGGAGTGCGTTTTTGTAGATTGCGGTATCTGGAAACGCCGATATCTAACGAAGCGAGTGCGTTTGGAAACTGTCTTGTGGTTTGTATAATATGATTGACTTCTTTCATAAGAATACGAGCAGCGGCCCGCGGTTCTATATATTTTTTTTTTTTTGTTTTCTTAGTAAATTCACTAAGTTTCATCCCAGCAACATTCATGAAATTTTACTACATTAAACCTTACAAACCCCTTTTAGGGGTGATTTTCGAAAAATCCTGGGACATGTCTTTCTTTTTTATAATTAATACACAAACAGAGGTTCATCGACGTAGCATGCCTTTTTATTTCTATTCAAACATTCCTTAGTGGAATTTCGTGCGTCAATCTGTTCCTGGTTGTTCACCCAGACTATTTCAGGAATATTTAATTCTGTTTAGGTGATGCGAAAAGTTGCTCAACCGCAAACCGTATCTTTGCGCATTAAGGTTTACGTTCGCGTGATTTTCCACACTGTGCTGTTTCGAGCCCAGTTAAGAGTTAGCCGTGAGGCCCCTGTATGTGCGTTGATTCCTTGAAAAAGCGCTTTGAATAAGTACATGTATAAAAGGAAAGTCAATTATTTATTTTTATTCACGTTCGTTTCGTTAGATAAAGACATGGCAGAGGCACTTAGTAGCTAGTCATGTAATCGAGCGCGATTAACATACATTTAGAAATATTTTACAGGATTTTTGTAAATATGACTGCGTTTACATCAGTTATGTTTACACAGATCGAAGCTCTCTATATGTCACAATGTAAAATTCGGCCAAATTTTACCATTTTTAAATCATCTGAATAATATTTTTTATTGGTATGAGATTGATTTTATGAATTTTAATAATGATGTATAATTTTTCAATTTGTGAATTTTAGTTTGTTGTATGAAAATTATGGAATCGAATAAAAGTTTACTAAGCTATTTCGTGTTTATTTTTAATCCACTTTCCGGAATTGATACATAGACATACATATTTATTACCATATATATTATTACAGGTTTTTGCTAAAGGTCAGCGCAGACAATGACCAGAGTGGTCGGCGGATTCTTTGCCTCTAACTCAAGCAGATTATTTTTTTTTTTTTTTTTGTTTCTCGCAGTATTATGAGCGTCCGCCTATTATTTGGAAAAGGTTATATGGTGGCCCGGTGGCTCTAAGAAAAAAAAAACTCACCCAAAATTCCATGTCCGTCAGAATCGAGTCAGTCTTTTACGCATTTGTACATAGACTTTTGTATAATCTCCGCACTGTGTGGATCTAGTCTATATTTCTATCCTGCTTCACAACCTGGGGCCTTACGGACAACTGCTATTGCGGCATCAAACTAACGTTAAATCCGCTCAGTTGGAAAATCACGCGACCACAAACCGTATCCGGGCGCGTTAAGTTTCATGTTCGCGTGAACTGAGCGGATTTAACGTTAGTTTGGTGCCGCAATAGCAGTTGTCCGTAAGGCTCCTGGCCTGTTCTTCGAGCTGAAAGAGTTTACGCGCAAGACCATTGTGATAACTAAAAAACAGATTTAGACATCCCAATGTCCTTTTAAAATAGTTCCGAGTCAAGGTTTCAACCGAAAATTATGGTCACCTCCAACCTCCTATTGCAAATTTGAAGAACCTAAAAATTATGATTGTTTCAAAAATGTCCTACCTTAATAAACGTTGGAAGACGTAATTTCGCCACCTGACTCTAGGATGCGACCACGTTTGTTCACCCAAAAACGTAATCTAGCGGTTATGGGAGCCCTGGGGCTTTACGGACAACTGCTATTACAGGCACCCAATCCGCTCAGTTGGAAAATCACGCGACCGCAAACCGTATCTGGGCGGGATAAGGTTTGCGGTTGCGTGATTTTCTGAGCGGATTAGGTGCCTGTAATAGTAGTTGTCCGTAAGGCTCCTGAACACTGCTAGCCCCGTACTTGCAGACTAGCGAAGATTGGCCTGTACTTCGTACCGGTGGCTCTCCCGCTGCGGGGTAGTGTTATTATTTTATGCCATTGGTGGCAAATAAGCAGACGGGCCGTCTGATGGTAAGCAGTCGCCTATGGATACTTGTAACACCAGAGGCATTACGAATACTTTGCCGACCCTTAAGGACTCTAATAACTCGCCTTTTAAAGAACCCCCCTGTACGGTCCCAACCGCTGAGTTTGTACCTTGGCCTAGCAGCCGAATCTGGGACACACGTGTTTCTACCGCGGAAGTAAAAGTTAACCTTATTAATAGAATTAACTAGTATTATTGAGTAGCAATTAAGACACCACGCGTGTAACATCGCTGGAGTAAATTATATCAACAACTATCAAGCAGTTTCTCTCCGGCACCCACTACTCCACAACAACGCTGTACAGCATCAGCCACACTACGGCAGACACTACTACCCCCTTTAACCTATACTGTCCCACTCTTGGTCTCCCCAATCCACACAGATTTGACCCCACCCTAGATGTAAGTTCTTTTAATATATTGTAAAAGAACTTAGAAGTAAGATGATAAATAAATAAGGACTGAGGCTGCACTTCCATTACTCAAAGAAAAAAAGCTTTTTGTTTGTTCATTAATATTATTTATTATCTATGATTAAATACATAATACACACCCTTCAAAGTTACTCATAATATGTTCGACTTCATTACGTTTGTGTAGTGAATATTATTATACTAAGATTTTATACAGTGCAAGTGTTTGTATGTAGTTTCTTCTAGTATTTGTATTTAGCATGTTTGGCGTGTTTTCTATGATGGTGGCTAGGTGGCGTGGCTGGCGACCGTCTTCTTCGGTCTCTGTCGCGGTCCCTGTCTCGCTCCCTCTCGCGTTCCCTCTCTCTTTCTCTCTCCCGAGAGCGTTCGCGTTCCCTGTCTCTTTCGCGCTCTCTGGAACGTGACCGCGAACGCGATCTCCTGAGGAACGAAATGACGTCATGTTAACAACAAAGTGAAGCAGCATGGTGAATCATGGCTGAACGAATTTTAATCATCATCAGCCAGACGTCCACTGATGAAACCCCTCCAAATGGACTGTAATGGTTTAAGATAAAGATATAACGAATTTTACGTACAAAAATTGAATTTTCGTAATGAAAATTCGTTCGCTTTGAGTAAAATATTATTAAACCGCAAAAATAGGAGTTGTTATAAGTTTGACGTGTGTATCTGTGGCATCGTAGCTCCCAAACGGCTGAACCGGTTTTGATTTAGTTTTGTTGGAAAGGTGACTTGGTCGAGATTGTTCTTAGCTATGATGATTCAAGAAAATCTGTATTATCAACTCTTTCATAGTTTTTTTTTAAATATCCAATTTGTACTTGTACTTACACATGTCTTGAGCGTTTCGGCGGCGGAGACAGTGTAGGTTCTCTCGACTTCTTCGACTTTTTAGACGATATCCTGAAATAATTTTGTATTGTATTTGTTTATTAAATTAGCACGGCTTTACACCAATTACACTAATTACATACATTAATATTAAATAAAGATTAAAAAAAATACAATTTAAAAATAATAATTATGTCAAAAAGAAAAAAGATAATTGTCAAACTAATAAAAATTTATAAAATGTAAAGAAATAATTATAGAGAATAAGAAGTGGGTTACTAGTATCATCGTCAAAAAATTTGTCCATCTTCCTTGTTAGTATTCGTAATAGTTCCATAATTGGCAGAGATATCGTATCAAACTTGACAACTAAGTGCAAGTTAGCAAGTGTTAAGCTAGCTATATTCGATATAATTAGTTTCAAATAGCTGTCTTATTTATTTACACAAGGAAATTATACATATTATATACAACTTATCGATAAAACTACAAAAAATATAATATATACAAAAAAAAACCAAGGTGAACAAATCACCACCATGCGGCAGGGTTCCCAGAATGCTGGCAGCATTGCCCCGCTGGATTGCGAGGGTTAATTTTTGAGCGAAATATGCTCCAGCTCTGGGATCCCCCGAGGCGAGAACCAATCTGGTCGAAATGTCTTTTTTTTGTATCGGACGACCACGGGTCTCTACAGCTAGTGCGAGAAACTCATAATGCGCGCTCAATTGTGCATATTTGCGGTGTTTAAAGAATTGAGCGTTGTGAGCCGCGGCCCCGACGTCTCGAGCCACCGACGAACGAACCGGAGATGAGAGGGCGCCAGGGTGTCCAGGCAAAAAATAAAAATAAAAGTTTCAAATGTGTGTGAAAACTTACGAGTATGCATCTTCATCTGGCGACACTCTTTTCCGGACGTCTGGAGATTCTAGGACCTCTTCCTTAACTTCTTTCATTTCTTTCAAAGCCTGAAATTATAAACGACTCATCAGCGCGTGTGATCATCCTGAGATAAATTGCTTAGCTAGTTAATTATTTCAAATCAAAATGACCGATAATACCGGGTTACGCATATACCGTTTACTAAACCCAAAGAAGGTCATTTGACTCATCATTATAAACAACTTTTACTATGGGACCAAGCTTGACTGTTCCCATACATTTTGTAGTGTCAATGACCATTTTCTAAGGAACAGTTTTTTTTCGCGATATCAGAATAATAATTAGTATTACTAATAATAATAATTAGTCCCCAAATAAAAAATTCAACTATCTGGAGACCTTCTTATTTCACGCTGGTTCAAACTATGTACTGGCAGACTATTCTGGAGCTATAAATTGGATTTGGATAGCCCGTTGGTCCAGTTGGTAGTGAACCTAACTTCTGAGCTTGGGAGCCTGGTTCGATTCCCACCTAGGACAAACATTTATTTTATGTGATGAACATATGTGTTTGTTCTATATCTGGTTGTTAATATCTATTCAAGTATGTATTTAAAAATATATATGTATGTATATCAGTCTCTGGCAGCCATATCACAAGGTTTGCTTAGTTTGGGGTCAGGCGACCGTGAGTGCAAAAAATGTCCAGTTTTTTTTTTTTTTTTAAACTAGTACTACTATAACAGTGACGTTTTTTTTCTAAATGAAATTACTTTAACTCCTCTCGAGCCAGGTAAGGTGACAGTTGCAGCCATAAAAAAAGATTGTTCGCACACTTAATCCCGTGTGAGTGCACGAGAGAGAGAGAGAGAGAGGTATATTGACCTTCTTGATGAGTTTCTTCCTGTAGTGTGCGAGCTGCGCATGCGTGGTGAGGCCGGGCCGCAGCGCGCGGCGCCCCGCCTCCAGCTCGTCTGCGTACTGCAGCACCTTCACCTCGATCTCTCGCAGCCGCGTGCGCGACAGCAGCCGCTCGTCGCCCGCGGCGCTGCTGCTGCTGCTGCTGAGGGGGAATATAACACCTCGAGTTACCTGAACAATAGGCGCGCACGATTTACTGAATACTTGCATAAACTATGTGCAGTTTCGATGCCATCGTTCGAAAACGGTGAAGGAAAACATCGTAAGGAAAGCGGTACGTCCAACAACTTCAACTTGTTTCCCAGCAGTGGGAACATGATAATGAATAATTATTCCTCACGTGACTTCGCGGATTGGCTATTGGCAGCGCATTCCACAGACTGCTAGTCTGTGCACGTAACACAGGGAACACTTCAGGGAACACCCACTGATAATTACAATCTGGGTGTCTTCAAATCACGAGTGAATCGGTTTCTTCTAGGCAAGCGTGCTCCACCGTAGACCGCATCATCGCTTAACATCAGGCGAGATGGTGGTCAAACGCAAGCCTATTAATTATTTAAAAAAAACATTACACGTACTGAAAAAAATATTTAAATTGGCTGTTAAATTGCTGTGGTATAAGCGTTTAACGTTTTTGGTGGGGATAGAGAGCGGACGCTCTGTCCCTCTCTAGCAAAGTGTGTGTTAGTATGGCATTTGTATAGCGCGCGCACGGCTCATAACGTGGTATAGTGCGCTCTCTGTCTAGCGAGAAATTCAAATAATTTGAACAAATTTTAATTTTGTTTTTGTTGATGAGCTCTAATTATGATCAGCTTTTTCTTCAGATATTAAAAAAAATAGGATACACGTCTATTATAATTAGAAATGTTAGTACCGTGTAATAACTGGCAAAGTTGTGGTACTTCTTCAAGCGGACTCTGCTAAAGCCCTACCAACATGTTAACCTGCTCTACACGGTAGAAAGAAAGAAAGAAAACATTTATTTTGCGCACAAAACACTAACAGAAATAACAAAATAATAATAATACATGTTGAGTTGTCGCTGTGGTGTCCAGTGCTACAAAAAAGGGCAGTAACTATTGTCTCACGTGTCATGAACGAGGGGCGTGGTCGGCGCGGCGTCCTCCTTCTCAGTTATGTGGGGCTCGTCCGGCGGCGCAGGCGCAGGCCACGCGTCCGCCACGCTCGGCTCCACGCTCTCCCAGCGCGACGGCACGAACCCGCCCGCGCCCGGACCCTCCGGCGACGCGTCCATCGGCACGCCGTCGATATCTTCATCCACTGATAAACAACACATTTTAGTAATATTTTTTTGGCTTGCGTTGGACCTTCTACTCGCCTGTAGTTAAAGGATAGTGTGGAGCACGCTTGCTTGGAAGAAATGAAATAATTTATTTTTCAAAATTACAAGTACATCACAATAAAGACTATGAACTAATTACAACATAATGAAGTGACTTGTTGAACTTGACAATGTCATGCAGCACCTACACAAAGAATTAACTTGTGTCGTAAGTGACTGCTTTTCCTTCAGTGGTTCTAGCTGTTCAATTTGTGTGACATCGAAATGGTGAGTATATTAATTGATATTTTATTATTATGTTTATAAGTTCACATTTTAACATAATGATTTCAAAATTTAAAAACTTCAAAATTTTAATTATAAGTAAAATTGAAAATATTAGTGTTAAAAGTTAGTATATTAATTAGTTTGTGTTATTATAAACCGACCGAAAAGAAACCGATTCACTCATGGTTTGAGTAGTCTTTAGAATGCGCTGCCCGAATGGGTGTTCCCCGATAATTACCTGGGTGTCTTAAGTCACGTAAATCGGTTTCTTCTAGGCAAGACGTGTGCTCCATCGTGGACCGCATCATCGCTTAACATCAGGCAAGGTGGCGGACAAGCGCATGTCTACTTTTTTATCCTAATCTGTTCCTCCTCCTGGGCAAAGGTTTTCCCCCATCTCTTCCTAGACAGTGCGATCACCCGCCAGACTTGGAACGCGTCAAGGTCGACACGCCAGCGTTTTCTAGGCCTGCCTTGGCTCCTTAGTCCGTTTTCAGGCGCCCACTGCGTGATCCTCTGGGCCAATCTATTAAGGTGCATCCTGGCCACGTGTCCCACCCAACCCCACTTTCATTTGGCAGCTTTGATGCCAACATCAGCGATTCCAATAATTGAACGCAGCGTCGTGTTTTGGACTCGGTCCGACATTTTGATTTATGCCTATTTATCAATAAAAAAGCAGCAGCGTCCTATTAGTACACAGTGGTCGTACTGCGATCCCCAAGCCGCCTGCCAAGCGCAGAGGCTAAGAGAGGCCTTTGTTCAACAGTGGACGTTAACTGGCTGAATAAAAGAGTACATACTGGGCACCCCGTCGATGTCTATCGGCTGGATAGGTGTCTGGTGCGGGCGGCGCGTGGCCGCGAGCCGGCGGAGCGCCGCGCCGTCGAGCGGGCCGCGCGCGCCGCCCTCCCACGACGACGAGGAGGCTGACGAGTGCGCCGGGGACGCCGGCTCCGGCTCGCCCTCCACCGCTGCCTCCGCTACTGGACTCTCCTGTACACATCACAAACAGATAAGTTGTTCTATATCTGGTTGTTAATATCTATTCATGTATGTATTTAAAATTATATATGTATGTATATCAGTCTCTGGCAGCCATATCACAAGCTTTGCTTAGTTTGGGGTCAGATGACCGAGTGTGCAAAAATTTCCCGAATATTTTTTTATTTTAAACATTACAATACAACAACTACCTCTCCAGGCTAGCAAAGCACCGTCAACATGCTATAGAGCGCTCTCTGTCTAATATGAAATTAAAAAGCTTATATATTTTTGAACAATTTTTTTATTTTGTTTTCTTTGATGAGCTCTATTTATGATCACCTATTTTATGAGGTAATAAAAAAAATTGCTTGTCTGTGACCTCACTGGAGTCTCGTGGCCCCTAAAATGTCAAAAGGACCGTTTACCCGGTATCTAAAGACCGGCGCGACCGCATTGCGCGACCCACACGTCGCGCAATGTGGTCGCGGTCGCCGAGATCGGAGTGCTACCTTTATAATTTAAATTTTGATTGATATTACTAATACTGAAAATTATAAGGATTAAAACACAAGATTGCTTTACTACAATATTATGGACTATTTGAGATGGTTTCGTAAAACCAGTGAAATACTCTATTGTCCTTCGTACCTTGTCCTCCCCTCTGAAGACGTCGTTAAGCTTCAGCAGCAGGTCTGTGGGGTAGACGGCCCAGTCAGCCCACGCCTGCAGCACGCGCGTGACTCGCGCGCGGAACCCCTCGCGCTGCAGCCGCGCACTCAGCGCAGACCACATCAGGTGCTGGTGCCGCATTATTTCCAGCAGGTGCCCTTGGATACTAACCACAAAACAATACTTACACAAGGTGTAAGGGAAACGAACAATGGCGATTGCTGATACGATACCACAAACAAACGCAGTATTTTGCATTAAAAAAATACAATTGTTATTAATTTAAATATTTTATTTAGTAAAACACTGTTTTAAACTATCACGGTTGTTCACTAAAGTTATATGATTATTTACGGGATATTTACCGTGGTATTGTGGAATGAGCTCCCGATATTTTGGCGCTGTTACATGCACCATGTCTTCCAGTGAACATGGTGCATGTAACTGGGCCGCTGGTGCATGTAAATATCGGCAGCTCATTCCACAACCTTACCATGATAAATATCCCACAAATAATCATATCACTTTATTTTATTTTGTAATTTCGCAATGTAATGCAAATAAAAAATCAGCGGAGGTCATCGAACGACCTCCGTCATCGCCGCGGGCGCGCTCGAATGCTTTTGTACCTACTCGGTGCATTGACCCCGAGTTTCGTACGCTTTACATTGCTGGTTTGCAAAATACTAAACTACTTGTTTGAATGTCTAGAATATTTATTGTATCCAGGAAAATTGTACGTCCAGCGGAACGCAGCTTCTAGTATTAAGAACATAAATGCCGTGCGTTAGTCTCGAAAAAACTCAAAATCGGTTGACAGTTTTTTTTTTTTTTTTTTTTTTGTTCGGCTAAATAATGGATCAAGAAAAAAAATGAGGCAGGCATGGGACTTACAGACAAAGTGAAAACTTAAAACTGGATACATGTACACAGGCACTGCACGTCGCCAGTCTGGTGCGACACGTCACATTAGCATGTCGGTGACGCGAACCCATAAGTTTTACCCCTATCAAAAATCGCCCGAAACGGCTAAAGAAGTTTTCACTTAAAAATATAGAAAATTTGTCAATTTTGGAAAAACTAAAAGTGCTTGTTTTATGACATTTTTGTATGAACCACAACTTATCGGGTCAGCTAGTATTGGATAAAATCTTTGCCTATTACTCACCAAGATCTATATGCGCTTGCGTTGGTGAGTTTGGCCTGTGCGTTGTGCAGTATGTCGGAGAGCAGGTAGAGCCTCGCTACTCGCTTGGCGGGGTGCGTGTCGGGCCCGGAGAGCGACTCCGCGATGCACCGCACTACTTCGTTGGCGGCCTCCGCGTGCTCCAGGCACCACGCCATGGCGGCCGCCACGCTGGCGCGCGACGGGGCCAGCGCGCGGATCAACTCCTCCAGCCGGTCGCGCTGGCTGCATCATACAATGGACATTATATAATATGTATTTAACTATTATATCCTTATAATGATAATATTAGTGTTATTTTTATCATATTTACGAACTCACATACAAGCTCATTTTACCAATATATTTTTGTGCAAATGTTAGCTCGGTTGTGTGCTGGGATAGGCGGACTGCAGCAGTTCTCTACACGGGTCATCCTAGTGAGTTCTCGACACGGGTCATCCTCTCTTCTTTGTTATACTAATTTACCACGCTAGTTAAGGTGAAATATTTAAGTTAAGGTATTGTATCATTTAATTGTTGTGCATGTGTAAATCTCTACATAGTATAAATTAAAGTCGCTTTCCGCGTCTGTCTGTCTGTATGGCCGCTAACTCCTAAACCACACAACGGATTTTGATGCGGTTTTTACCATCAGTTAGACACATTTTCACGGAAGGTTTATATATATATATAACTAGCGACCCGCCCCGGCTTCGCACGGGTGTAATTTACGTGCGAAGCCGGGGCGGGTCGCTAGAATATAATAAATCTTTAAAATATTTGTAAAAATTAACACTGGCAAACCTGTTAGAGAGAGTGCCTCTAATGTTCTCCTTGGCGTCTTCTTCTTCGACCAGCTCGTCGGGCATCCCCGCCGTGAAGAGATTCATCACGGGCGGCCGCCACACCGACCCGCCTGTATAATTCAATAACAGTTAAATACATTACTATAGTACATTATTTTGCAGTATACGCGTAATGAGTGCTTTTTAGGGTGTCGTACCCAAAGGGTAAAAACGGGACCCTATTACAAAGCCTACTATGTCTGTCTGTCTGTCCTACCTTTAAGCTGCTGTATCTTTCGAACTGTAATATAATGGCAGTTGACATTTTTACAGAATATGTACGTTACAGAGGATTACCTAAAAATAATTAAAAAACTCAAAAATTAAAACAAAACGGGGGGTAACAATGAACGTATTTTTGTATTAGCTCTAATGTAAAAACGGTAATACGTACAAGCGTCGAACTTGGCACGATTGTAGTACACACTTTAAAGTATAACAACAAATAATAAATAATGGCCAAGTGCAAGTCGGTGACAAGTGTCTGTTGAATACCAATTCATAACTAGTAATTTCGTTATCGAATTTTGTGGTGGTACTGAACCATCAGTGCGCGATCCCGACTCGCACTTGGTCGGTTTATTACCATACTGACAAGAAATTGCATATTTTTTTAATTTTCATCACATTTTTATGTTAAAACCATTTGAAGCACAAATGAAACCGCCTTAGATGAAACGTTCTAAAAAGGTCGGCATGGCGCAAGTTTCTATACAATTTTCGGCAGTGCACATTTTGTATGTTTGCCGTGAGAGCGAGACAGCGTGAGTTGACAATGTGCGGGGTTATTACACAAGCTTATACTCGCTATCGTTACTGTGTCATCTGCTCGCGCGTATGGTGTGACTGGTCGCACGAGCGGGATGACACAATAGCGATAGCAAATGCTAATGGAAACGTATGGATTTTCAGAAATAATACTAAACGGCTCTGTTTGAGGCCATGCCGATCAAGTACTTAGTTAATATTATATCTGCTATGACTTAAAACACCCAGAACATAATATGTATAGTAGCTACATCGAGATACAATACATATAGTCATAAATGTGCAAAAAAAAAAACGAACCAAAACTCGGCGCACGCTATGAATTGCGCCGACTTTTTGGTTAGTTACAAGGTAACCGCGATCCGACTACAGCGCCGCGCGATGCCAGAGCTACGATGACATAACGGACAAGTAACGTTGAACACTATGCAAGCGACATAACGTCTAAATTGGAGTAAATGTGGCATTGTGAAGTATATAATCACAATGACGCTCGGACGTTTTTTACTGTTTTCACTGAGAGATTATGACTGTAGGAATTGTATCTCGATGAGTAGCTATCCAATAAAAGACAACATGTCACCTGTAAACATCCTAAAGTCTTCCAAATTCCACATTTTAGGAGAGTCTCCTTGCAGCATCGAAAACAGCTTCCATCTAAAAAAATATTATCATCATTTTGAAGAAGTGTTATATGTCTTAGTAAAATTAATCTTTATGTCCCAACTGGATTATTTCGGAAATATAAACCGCTGTTCGGACCATCTGTCTCATCAACTAACTATCGGCAAAATAGCTTTATCGTTCGTGCGTGTAGAACCTATAATCGTTTACGTAAATATAGTCTAGGTATGGATATATTTGTCTCTAGTATTTCATGAATAAGGAAGTGGTGACAACTTTTTCAACATTTGTGAAAATTTAGGTACCATTCTGTCTTAAATATTATTAAATGTATTTCTTAATTTGTTAAGTGCACATATTAGTTTGTCTTAGTTTATTTAGAGTCTATTGCTTTTTTCTTTGTTCTAGTAATATTATACATAAAAAAAAAAAACATAAGTTTTAGCGTTCATATAATGTACTTTGTTTTTTTATAAGTAAAAACGTCTAAATGGCCTCTTTGTCTCTAGCAAATTATTAACTCTGTTAATTAAGACCGTTAGTTTTTCTAACATAGTAAAAAATAAAACAAATCAAATAAAATATTTTTTGCATAAAAAGCATAAGCAAAAAAAAATTCGACACTATACATATTATTTTGGAATTTCCGTGATAAAAAATTGAACTGATATTTTGCATAGAGATAATAGGAGGGCCAGATATTGACATTATGACGGAACCTTTATTCCTGGAAAACTAATAGGATCTGAATTTTATCTTTAAAAGAACATCAAATGCGCGAGCGAGTTCGCTGCACCTGGTATCCTGGCCCTTAAGGAAATAGTATTCGTATTTCCAGCATAGAAAAGCAGTTTGAAACTCATTTCGTGTTAACGGATCGATAGTGTTACCTGTAGTAGACGTGCGCGGGCGACTGGTTCTCGAACAGGAACCGGAAGAAAGGGTTGTTCATCTCCTTGTTCATTATGATCGCCTCGAACATGGGCCCCTCGCGGATCACGAACTCGATCATGCGGTGGATCAACATCAGGATGTTTCTGCAATAAACACTCAAAACTCAAGTGACAACTATAACGTCACATGTCATAAATATAAGCTAAATATCTCCAGATCCAGGCTAAGAAAACGTCGTAACTAATTCATAATTCATAAAAAACCGAACCAAAACTCGGCGCACGGTACGAATTGCGCCGACTTTTTGGATAGTTACAAGGTAACCACGATCCGACTGCAACGTCGCGCGATGCCAGAGCTACGATGACATAGCGGACAACTAACGTTGAACACTATGCTAGGGTCATAACGTCTAAATATGCATGTGTCCTAATGTTTAATTTATTACAAATAACCGGCTTAGCGATGAATATATAACTAAATACATTACACATACTGAAAAAATAATTTTAATTGGCTGATAAATCTCTGAGATATGAGTATTTAGAGTTTTAGTTGGGGATAGAGAGGGGATGTTCTATCCCTTTCTCGCAAAGCGTGTGTTAGTATAGCATTTGTATGGCGCTCCTGAGCCGTGACGTCACGGCTCAGTATAGTGCGCTCTCTGTCTAGCATGAAATTAAAATGCTTATATCTTATTTATTTTTTAACCTTTTTTATTTTGTCTATGTTGATGTGCTCTATTTATGATCAGCTTTTTTTATGACATAATAAAAAAAAAAAAACATAAAATATTTGTCATATTTGTTGTTTTTGTGTATTGGAGTAAATATGGCATTGTGAACTATATAATTGATACAATGTATGTACAATGATGCTCGGACGTTTTTGACTGTTTTCTGACTGAGAGATTGTGACTCAGGAAATAGGAATTGTATCTCGATGGTTAAATGTATAAAAAAACCCTACAGCAGTTCTAGCATTATATGAGACTCATTTCAAGAATGTCATCAAACATTTATATATTTTATATCCGTACTGAAAAGGCATATTTTTTTTTTTTTTTTTTATGCCATAGGTGGCAAACAAGCAGACGGGCTGCCTGATGGTAAGCAGTCACCGTCGCCTATGGATACTTGTAACACCAGAGGCATCACAAATACGTTGCCGACCCTTTAGAACTCTATTAACTCGCCTTTTGAAGAACCCCATGTTGTAACTTCTCGGAAACACCGTAGAAGGTAGCTCATTCCACATTTTGCAGGTATGAGGCAAGAAGGATCGTGTGAATCGCACAGTGTGCGATTTCCACTGATCTATGATGTGTGGATGAGCCTTCAGGCGGTGGCGGCTAGTGCGATGGTAAAACCGCGACGCCGGCATCAGATCAAACAGTTCTTCAGAACACTCCCCGTTGTAAATGCGATAAAAGATACAAAGAGACCCAACGTCTCTGCGCATGCTGAGCGGCTCAAGGTGTTCAGCGAGCTTGGGATCGTTGACAATTCTGACAGCTCTACGCTGTAATGCATCGAGTGGGTCAAGCTGATACTTGGGTGCTCCATTCCATAGATGGGAGCAGTACTCCATGTGAGGTCGGACTTGCGCTTTGTAAAGCAAGAGTCTTTGTCTCGACGTGAAGTACCGCTTCGCCTTGTTGAGCACACCAAGTTTCTTAGATGCGAGCTTGGCCTTACTTGCGATGTGACCGCGGAACTGTACATTCGTAGAAATGTCGACTCCAAGGATTCCAATGCTTTCTGAAACCTTGAGGGGAGTGTTTTGAAAATGAGGAGCTACAACAAATGGGGCTTTTTTAGCGGTGAACGCGCAAACTTGCGTCTTTGTTGGGTTAAACTGAACCAGGTTCAGTTCACCCCAGACCGAGACCTGCTCAAGAGAGGTCTCGACTTCAGACAGAAGTTTACTCCTACTTTCTTCAACTACGGCATGAGGGTTGTTAGCACGACCGGTATACTGTGCATCGCCCGTGCTATCGTCCGCATAACAATGCATATTGCTCGAAAGCAACATGTCATTGATGTGGAGAAGGAAGAGCGTTGGCGATAACACAGAACCCTGTGGGACGCCAGCGTTGATAGGCATGCTGTCGGAGCAAGAACCGTCGACAACGACCTTAATACTCCGATCAGATAGGAAGCTGGCGACCCAAGTGCATAACCCCTCGGGAAGGCCGTAAGATGGTAGCTTGGATAAGAGTGCCCTATGCCAGACCCGATCAAAAGCTTTGGCTATATCCAAACTAACTGCAAGCGCCTCCCCTCTACTCTCAACGGCTTCAGCCCAGCGGTGAGTGAGGTATACCAGAAGATCACCAGCTGATCGGCCGTGACGAAAACCGTACTGGCGATCACTGATGAGCTGGTGTTCCTCCAGGTATCCGAGGAGCTGGGTGTTTACCACACGCTCCATCACCTTACAGAGTAGGGAGGTAATAGCAATGGGCCTGTAATTAGTCGGATCAGACCGATCTCCTTTTTTAGGAATCGGATGGACTAGGGCAGTCCTCCATGATGACGGCACACATCCAGTTGAATACGAAAGCAGGAAAAGACGCGTTAGGACCGGAGTCAACTCAGGAGCACAGGTTTTAAGGACGATAGCCGGAATGCCATCTGGCCCACTCGACTTACGCACATCAAGGGACATGAGTTCCTTCCGTACTAATCTCTGAGAGAAACGTACTTCTGGCATGGAACTCGCACACCGCGGAATGTTGGGTGATGTGGCGCCCCCGTCGTCGAGAGTCGAGTTTGAGGCAAAGAGAGTACCAAGGATATCGGCTTTCTCCTTTGCGCTATGGGCCAATGTGTCATCCGGCCTACGCAGGGCTGGTAGAGAGGACTGACAGAAGTTGCCTTCAGCAGCCTTGGCTAGTGACCAAAAAGCTCGACTTCCAGTTGGATATGACGCAAGTCGGTCGCCAATTCTGCTGATATGGGCTGCTTTGGCCTCGGCAATAATCCTTTTGCTGGACCTGGAGGCAGCATTAAGTTTTTTCTTCAAGGCGGAGGTGTCCGAGTTATGACTAGCAAGTGCTTCGGACCATGATTTAAAGGCGGTTCGCTTCAGGCTTGAAGCTTCCGCACAGGATTTGTTAAACCATGGGCGACTCCGCCCACCGACACGCACGACAGAACTTGGAATAAAACATTCCATTCCTTGAAGCACGACATCAGCGACGGAGTCAGCACAAGTGCCAACATCGTCTGAAGAAAAACAAATCCGCCTCCAGGGGTAGGATGCGTAGAACTCACGCAATCCGTCCCAGTCCGCTGACCGATAGTGCCAAACATTGCGCTTACCAGAAGGAACGGTACGAGCGCGATTAAAGAATGGCACTGAGGTATGGATGAGACAGTGATCAGAGCGACCAAGTGGCGCTTCGACCGAAACCTGGTAATGGTCAGGGCGTGAGGTCATGAAGAGGTCCAGCAAAGAAGGATCATGGCTCTCAACATCAGGAATTCTAGTAATTCCAGTGACTAGTTGAGAGAGGCCGTGAGCCAAGGCAAAATCAGATGCAGCACGACCCGCGTGATTAGTGGCTTTAGAGCCGAGCCACTCAGAATGGTGGGCATTGCAGTCACCAAGAACCACTAATTCTGCGGAAGTGTGCTGTTCTAAAGCTTTGTCAGCTCCTCTGGCAATGTGCTCGAATAAACGAGTTGTCTCCGCGTCCCCGCTATGTGACCTGTAGAGGCACGCGTAGATACGGGTTTGACCCCCAAAGTCTGTGCGAAGCCATAGAGTGGACAGGTCACAGTCTTCGAGGCCAGAGAGACGACGACAGCAAACATCTTCCCGAACGTAAACGCATACCCCGGCACGACGCATAAAGGTATGCTCGAGTTTGTACCCAGGGTATAAAAGGTAGGACGTTTCGGCAGGATTCGATATTTGAGTCTCCGTCAAGAAGAGCAGGGCGGGTTTCACAGATTCAAGGTGATGGTGAACCTCATTCAGATTAGCGTGAATACCCCGGATGTTACAAAAGTCCACTTGATAAATGGAGTCCGTAGCCGCTGAAGATACGTTCTTCTTATGTTTTCTGGCCATTAAAAAATTTGAATTTAAAGAATGATGAATCACTTCCGACAAAAAAAACCGAGGGGCAAAAAGTGCAAGAGCATAAGTGGAACTATAAGCAGCTTATGAAAACAGAGTAGTGACTGGTGGGCGTGGGGGACGGAAGGGCCCCCGGTCCCCCATTTACGTTTATATCACTTTACTGAGAGACTGGTGCGACAGTGGAAATATTCGGGGATACCGTTGTACTCATCATTATGAACAAACCAGTGACCGACCATAATACCGCGAAAAAAATTTGCTGTTCCATACAAAGTGTCAATAAACTTTTTGTGATATCTTACAATGATATCCCTGAATATTTTGACTGTCTAACCCAGTATAAACGACAAGAAGTTTGCGACGTCACCGTCTCGTCAACAGTGATTGGACGTGCGCTGATCGCCACTACGCGATCCTGACAACGCCAGTTTGCCCTGAATTTGTTATGGAATTGACCAATTCTTACCGTTCAGTAGGTACAACTACTTTGACGATTGACTGCGATAGAATCTGCAACAAAATACAGTTTCCATAGAAATAATGTATAGAACTGATACTCAATTTTGAATGCACAGCAAAAAATATATACAAAAACTAGCCAAACGATTTGCCATTCTTCCTGCCGAGGTGTGCCCCGAGAAAACGAGACAAAGCATATTTTAACTGAAACAAGCTTATCGAATGTTTGATCATGATCCTTAATGTATCAGTACCGTTTCATAACATTGTCTGTCTTCTGGGTCGCTGGGATAGTGCTCTCCCGGCCGTACTCGAGGTATCTGTGGAACAATCCAATATGTAAACATGAATAAATTGAACTAAGAGGCAAACCTAATCTATTTTTAACCGACGTCGAAAATGGAGGAAGGTTCTCAATTCGACCCGTTTTTTATTAACCTCCAAACTTTTTATATTCTCAAGATATTAAAATGGATCCTTTTTAAACGACTTCTAAAAGAGGAGGTTCTCAATTGGGTTGTATTTTTTTTTATTGTTACGTTTGTTATCTCGGAATTCGTCATTTATAAACCTATTATTTGAAAGGATATACTTTCAAATTGGTCCCATAGAAATTTCATCAGAATCGGTTTCATCGTCATTATCATTTCAGCCGTAGGACGTCCACTGCTGGACATAGGCCTCCCCCTTTGATCTTCAAAAGGGCCGGTTGGAAGAGGCATGCATCCAAAAAATCAAAATCGGTTCAGTAGTCTGATTTTCAATCAAAATAACTGGAAAAAATATGTCATCCAAGTAAATTGCGTATTTACTAATTTTGAAGTCTGTTTTTTAAATTGAAAATTACTTATTATAGCTAGGCGTTTGGCCAGGGCCGGATTTAGGGAAGGGCAACCGGTGATATGGCCACGAGACCTCTACAAGAGAGGGATTAGGAAAGGGGGGAGGGGGAGTTTCTTTTGGTTTCATTTGGGTTATCCCCGCCACGGTTCCATCATATAGTTAGTAATGAATATAATACCCTGTTGATGAGATGTTTGGGCGGCTGCGCGTTGAAGGGCAGTCCGGAGGGCGGCGGCGGCTTGCAGGGCTGCTGCAGCGAGGGCGGGATGTAGATTGGAACCGGCGGAATCACCACCGCCTTGCCCCAGCCCAGCTTCATCTCGTAGCTCATTATCTCTTTACCTGGACAAGAACAAGCACATCTAGCAGACTAGATCTTCCAGACTAAACCTTGATTGAAAAAAAATATTTGCTTGTTGAAGTGGTAATAGGCAGGCCACATCGCTCGTAGAACCGATAACCGATGGGCAAGAAAGGTTTTTGAGTGGAGACCACGAACCAGAAGACGCAGCGTAGGTAGGCCTCCCACTAGATGGACCGACATTGTCAGATTCGCTGGCATCGGAAGCCAGAAGATGTCCACTGCTGAGCATAGGCCACTCCTTTAGACCTCCGCACTGAACAACAGACAGATATCGTCGGTCCATCTAGTGCAGCCTACCTACACTGCGTCTTCCGGTTCATGTAAAGAAACTCCGAGCATAGCACTCTCCATTGTTGTAAGACTGATGAGTTTTTCCAAAAGGCCAACAGTTAAGGACCACATCTCAGTACCATGTCAGTTAGATTTAGCTTCATTAAAGACCGATCAATCGATTCAGATCTGGATTGATAATATATATAATGTTTTGTAAGATTGTAATTTGTGTTGTGTATATAATAATAAAATAAAATAAAATGAAAAAAAATACTTTTAGCCCAAACGAACCGTTAATATTCCTTAGCGCCCTCTCCCCGTCCTTCCGCGACATGAACGCGACAAACCCGCAGTTCCGTCCGCGAGCCTTCTCCTCATCAGAACGCGGCCACATTATCTTTATGCTGGCGAGCGGCCCGTGACGACCGAATAACTCCATCAGTTGCTGTTCTGTTATCTGTCGAGAAGCACATTTCAATTGATTCTCGGGTCTAGCCCGGACATCTGAGATGCATCGGTGGGGCCGAAGCCAACACCAACAGGCCCTGTTCAATATACAATACTAGCAGCACCCCGCGGTTTCACCCGCGTTATATCTGGGTCAAAAGAAGCCTATGTAACTCCTCATAACATCAGCTCTCTGCCAGTGAAATTATCTCGTACATTACACTGGAAAAAGGCTTTATAAATTTTTATTTCTAAACAAGATGAAAAAGAATCTGTTTGCTCTTATCTATAAGTCCCGCTGATAATTAGATTTCGCTATTGCAATAACGCAATACATTTTATTAATATATGTGCAGAGCCACTTTAGTTTGGTCCTCAACATGCAAACAAATGAAATTCAAACCGAAGAGTATAGCCCACAGATCATATTTTCCTTATTTTTTGCAGACCTTGGCTAGCTACAATATGATGTCGACTTTAAAGGAGTTATCCAACAGAACAAAACAAGCTAAAAATATCCTTCCTTTATCATTAGTCTTCTAGACACAATACTTTTGTTTAGTTCTGGCACATATATGTTTCAAATTGAACATCATGGAATTAATAACGTCTCTCACCTTAGGGTTCAAGTTGCCTAAGTAAAGGTTGGTAGTGTTAGGGTCGCCGGTGTCATAGGAGCCGATGTCGGGTATCATGTCTAGCACTGGCTCCACACCAGGCGCTCCTCGCTCGCGGAGCACATTCTTGTACTTGTGACGTTCAGAACGCTCTTCTTGAATTCTAGAAATAATAAATGCTAGAATTAAGGATTCAAATAAATATGAAATGTGCCGAGTAAATAAATATTCGGGACATTTCCGGACTTTTGGACCTTTGTCTGGCTTTTTTAGGTAAAGAGTAATCAACAGAGAGCATATGGGCAGAGGGGATCCCCACGCGATTAGTACAAACTTGTTCCAAACAGGTTCGTACACGCTGACAGTGGCCGCCACTGTTTCCTATCGCACTTCTGATGAAAAAATGTCAGAGCCAAAGTCGGAATCGGAATCGCACCTTCATAACATCCCTACTACAAATAACAACACTTTTGCAGGTATGTTAGTGGGAATAAGCACAACTCACTGTCTCAATTCTTCTTTGAACAGCTCAAGGTTGCTCTTCTTCTTGTCCTGTCCTTTCTGCTTGGAGCGGATCCTGCTCGGCAGCTCTGATCGCTGAGCCAGGTTCCTGATGATGTCTGCTTCAGAGCGGTTCTTGTCATCGAACCGAGAAACGGGCTTATATAGTTTACCCCGCTCCGAATTGTCTTCCTCTGTAATTTAAGTTACATGAATGTAGAAAAGTTTTTAAGTAGGAAACCCATTTTAATTGTAACTCAATATTATAATATGTATGGTTTTGGGCCAATTTTTTAATTAATCTGCCATTTCCTAGCTGATTTATATTTTTCATGCAACATAGGAAGAGGAAGAATTATTCCAAAGATTATGAACAAGTAGGGCTGCCATTTGTCCAGGTTTTTTTAGTTTAGTAGGCCATCCGGGTGCATGTTTTCAAGAAGTATCCAGCTGAAACCTTAAGGCCTACCACTTTGGTAGTTTCATTAGATTTCAATTCCAACAATTAGTTAAATCAATGCAAAGAGCTATTAAGACTCGTCAACACCCCAAAACTCACCGACAGTCTTGCACCTTTCAGCATAATTATGTCATACTATAGCGAATGATCCAATGAGATTTCCAACCTCATACCAGCCTCTGGGTTTTTGTATAATAGAACATCCTAACACTATTAAAAGGCTTATGTACATATTGTAGAAACATAGAAATCTCTCACAGTATGCTTAGCATATTCATAGTAGAGTGAAAAAAAATCTGACTACAGACCATAGCAGATAAAAGACCGCTTCAATGCCGAAATTCGAGCGCGCTATTGCTAACATTTTCGCCAAAATCACAGTGTTTTTAAAATATTTGTCCAGTGACTGCAATGTAAATGTGATGGCAGTCCTAAATCTAAATTATTTATGAAATTATATTGACAAATTCTTACTTCTAGCTCCTGCATCATATGTGCCTGCCTTCACCCAAACTTTTGCACTGGTGGGGGCCTCTTGAAATGTTTCTACAAATTCTTTGAATACCTGTAAAGGACACAACTTTTTTATTTTGTTTCCTACTCCCAATTCTACAATATTTATAAAAGTGTGTGGGTGAATGCACCAGAAAAATTACCAGTTTCCAATGCATGCTACCTATCTTCAGCCACAACATCAGGTGACCTAGGTGCTCAAATGCTTAGTCTTTAAATAATTTAAAACATGATACAATGTACTCACATGTGCTGCTGCTTCTTCTTCTTCCTTCTTACGGAGGTCTTCAAGCTCCTTCTTCGACATATTACCTCTGTTGCTCATGTTGTTTGCAAACAAAATGTTAATTGATCCAACGAAGATGCCGAGTAGGCTAGCGGCTCATAGCGGTCCGTTCCGAGTGTTCAGATTTTAGAGATGTATCTCTAGAGATACAACATTTTGCTCACGTTTATTCCGTAAACGCTACAAATGTTCCATGTTACAGTTAATGAATTTTATAATAAAGGTTTCATTAATCATTAATCGCTAAATTATTTTAAAAAAATAACCTGCAATTTCTGTCAATTTTCACCATTTTGGGATCTGTCTGCTGTCATCTGACTGACACTGAAGAAGACAGAAGTGTCATCACAAGTTTTTTTTTCGCCCACTGGGCAGGCTATTTCGCCATACCATCTCGTCTCGTATTTTACAACGATAGTATGGTATGCTCCAGAAAGTAGTGGATATTGAGTTTTGGAAAGAACATAAGAATACATGTTTCATTTACCACACTCAAGCACAAACACGCAATTTTTTTATGATTAGTAATAATCCACCATTATCATAGTGATTATAACACTCGATAAAAGAAAGAAATACAATGAGGAGACTTATTTCACATTGACGCCAAAATACGGATGATGAGTTGGTATGGCCTTAAAGGCACTAGCCTGAAAAAAATATGTTTTTTTTTTCAGTAAGCTAGCTTCACGCGATCGGCGCATTTGGCACCTAGAAGCAGAAGACATTCATTTTCCCTAGCCGACTTTGAAAAAAGGAGGGGTTCATAATTTGATCCGGTTTTTTTCGTTTACGTTTTGCCTCTAGAAAATCTTGTCTAGTAAAACCTAGTTAAATCATGGATCTATATTTAGATTAGAGGGTAACTTAAATATAAGGATGCAACTATAGCATGGTTACGTAAGTTTGGTAGAGTTCTAAAATCAAAGAGTTGAGCAGCCATCATCGCAATTTTTAACTGGACTTGAATAAATGACCTATCAAACGTTATCAGTTATATTGATTCATAAACATCTTTCGTTTTGTGTACTGCTCCTTTGAAAGTTCTTAGATTATAGCGAGTCAACTCCCTTGAGTAAATAGTGTTATGTGGTTTTTATACAACATAATCAGAAGAAAAACATGCATTTATATTTCAGCCATATTTTACAAAATTACCTAGTTTTAAATTATTATAACACCGGCTTGCAGTTAACTAGTTTTATCTACACCTACCCCTGACCGTTTGCTGACTGTAGACATCCGATGAAACGGCAAGGAGCCCACTTCCACGTTTTTCTGACAGTGCCTTCATTTCTTAGTTTATTGGACTTGTGCCATTGAAAGGCCGCATTATATTATAACTAGGAGCGAAAGGCCTTCATTTGGAGATGTATAGAATTCCATACAAATTTCAATGTTAAAATTCACCATTTGTATGGAATTCAATACGTATTTCGCCCACAGATATCCCCAGACACAGTCAAAGAAATTACAAATGCTTAACAGTGAGGGCTGGGATTTAAGGAAATTGGGGAAACCTTCGCCCAACAGTGGGACAGTATACGTTAAAAAACAGTGCAATAAACGGATGAATTAGGAATTGAGAAAAAGTCATGGGTGAGGAAAATAGGATCAACGAAATAATACAAACATTACATTTATAATTTGTGTTTTATTTATTGAAAAAGTATACATTAAAATCTTTTCGATGTAAAATTATACAATAATGTGTAGTGCAATTGATTTGTCAGTTATGGGTTCATTTGTGAAAACAGAACAAAAAAAATCATGACGATTCCTTTTCTGTATCAGCTGTAAATTCTGAGTACATAAGTCATGCAAATGCTTAGATATGTACTCAAGATAGTTATTCACAGATGACAGAGAAAAAATACCATTAAAATATTGCTTTTATAACAATGCAAAAAAAAGCATCAATGTAAAAATAATTACACTGTATTATAATTGTACTTATCGCATTTCGCCTGTATATGCCGGGGTAACTTATTGGCTGTATTTCACTGTTCCGTCTTTTCATTTAAACCTATTATATACCAATGTTACAAATCATCTATTATTTAAATTTAATACTTATGTTAAAATACATAAATAATACAAACATATACCAACAGCAACATCGAAATTCATTATTTCACATAAAATTATATAAAAATAAAATGGATGATATTTTTTTTAAATGTTTATGATAATGATATATATATTCTTTAGGTAGTGATTACCTGTAACATACTCTTGTAATGCTCTTAAGGTTACATTACTTGGGATGGTACAGTTCAACTATACACTTTTAGCGTATACATGGTTACATGGAATGGTGTTACTAAACTGATAGGAGGTCATAATACTAATCATTAATGAGACATACCTTGAAATCGTGAAAAAAATTATCAGCTATTCCATACATTTTGTTGAGGGTCAATCAGGAGCGGATCCAGGATTTCATTTGGGGGGGGGGGGGGGGGGCATTCAGACAAGGTTCACCTGAATCAAAGCGAAAAGTTTTGTCGAATGTATGGAATCGCTAGGGCTATGGTCCCATGCACCCCCCCCAAAATGAAACCCCCCCCCCCCCCTGGATCCGCCAATGGGGTCAATGACATTTATCTCTCATGAAACATCATATTTTTAACACAATTTCAGGATTGGTCCCAAAGTAAAAGTTTTTATATTTAGTAAGATGACCTCCTTTGGGTTAGTATCACCGTTCAGTGTAACTCTGTATATAATATCATTATCATAGATGATTAATAATACAAAAGGTGTATTCCCAACGTCTTCATCAATGGGGACATTGGGAATTTTACGAGTTATTCGTGATTTTAGAAAATCGTTGGGCGATATCTTACACGGCCCTTAAATGAAGGTGATCGAGATTAAAATTAAAATTATTTTGTGCATACATAAAGCTTAATATACAAGTAAACACGCCACATAATTTACAACTAGTATACTGTACACAAACAAATGTACATACAAACATTATCATATGTCTGGTTGTGCATTGAATCGTGTCACGTGGAGCCTTCTTCAATACTCTATTATCCATTTTGTGATCCAAACCAAAAGATTTGAGACTAGAGGACAAATTAGGCCAAAATCTAAAAACGATTTTTACCCGTTCCCAATAAAAGGAAATACGATTTATATTACATCCACCTCAAGTCTGAATAATAAACAAATAAAATTAGAATCTAAAACTACATAATAATAATATGAAGATTAAAAAAGATTCTGGGTCTTTTCAAGGCCAGAGTGATCTTCTGGGTATGCGAGCTTCATGTTCGACCACATCGTCACTTACTAACAGGCGAGTAACGAGTTGGTGGTCAAACGATGACTTATTAGCGATAAAAAAGGCGACTGGCGACCGGAATGCTAGCGCCTACTTTAGCCTAAAAATAAGCGTGCCAGCATTCTGTACCCTTAGTACAAGTTTTGATAGTATTCGTAAACTTTTTTCGTTTTCGTATTGTTCCATACATTGCTGGGCTGAAAGGTATTCGTTTTTTTTTTTCGTATTAGAGTGATTCAATCTATACCGCCGCTTACTACCGATTTTAGTTCCTCCGCGTTTCCGCTGGAGGCGCTTTACTAAAATGTATGGAACAATACGTAAACGAAAAAAGTTTTCGAAAACTATCATATCTGAGACTAAGGGTACTGAACACCTTTCCATTATTAAGTAGTTTAAGGCTTCAAATTTAGTCTGAATTATGATTCTAAAGGTCTATTTATATATAAGCGGTTTGCTGCTATTGTAGGTAGATCAAACATGAGTAAGATTACTTGTTATCATATTTTAAAACAGCGCTAAGTAGCCGCAGCGACAATTTACACTGCTTATATCCAAACACTTTTATGTGTTTTTTTTTCAGTATGAAGCTCTCTAGACGGACACTGAAAACAATGCACAGACGGAATCGAGCCTATCGATTAACAATTCCAAAATAAAAAATATAGTTCACGATTATTTTAGGTACATTAAAACAGCTATTTCAAAACTATACATTTTGTTCAATACTTTAACATAAATAACGTAGATATGTTAGTTCGTAACAAGCATAACACCATCTGACTGATTATACTTTTAATATGTTTCGACACATTTAATAAAAATATTCATTCATTACCCAAATCATATGTTCAATATGTCCGTGCATAAAAAACGGTATAACACGATCACTTGATCAGCTAAACTATAATTATATTTATGAAGAAAACAGACAGCTTGGATACGTAATATTGACTCGTGAAAATACTCCATAAAGGTCTATTCAAATATGCGCCGTATTCACACTATTAAAACCACGCATAACAGCCGCAAGGAACGCAAAAGCGTAAGTACTTCTCTACAAGCACAGCATTTAGAAGTCGCCTTCAAGTGTAAGCACGCTCACTTATACACGTTTAGTCAAAGTGAATATAAAGCGAAGTTCCACCGTTTATTTGTATGACAATTTTTGCGGCTAGCGCTAAGTAGCTCCTTCTGATTGAAGGCGCTTCCGACGATGCGTAGCACAAGTTGCAAGTAGCTACTACGCATCGCCTGCAAAGCTTTGCTTTGCTTGGTGCAAGTGGCACTGGAAGTACTAATAAGCACCACCACTGCCACTTGCACTAAGCAAAACGTTGCAGACGATGCGTAGTTAGTTACTTGCAACTTGGACTACGCATCGTCTACAAGCGCCTTTACCCACAGCGGCAGCGAATACCGCATATATCTGAATAGACCCTAAAACTCATCACGAAATATTCTTGGTTCACCGACAGATGGAGACAGCGATCATCGATCATGTTCACATTCACATCAGCCCAAAAACAATTGCACGAGTTTGATCCTAAAGTGCTATATACGCAAAGGTCAAAATTACCCGCGTCTCTGCACTGAACGGACCAATCAATAATAAACATCTAGTCATACATGTCATTTAAATTCTGTTCAGAAGGCCACAATATCGGGCTGCCTGCAGCGGAACAATCTATTTTATTAATTACATCAAGAAAATACTAGTATAGAAGCTTTTACTCTCTTACTACTTCAGATCCACGCAAACTGGCGCGATTACGCTTTGGCGAAAGTAGTGATCGGCGGACACCCAATCACCGTTGTCGGGTCGGTGATGACGTTACGGCCGGTGATTGGGCGTCCGCTAAAAGCAATGTGTTCGCGCGGACCTTACCTTTTTTGACCTTACCTTGATTTTACATTTTAACGTCGCTTCCACAGAGTATAAATTACAGTCACGTTTGAGTTCTTAGTAGTCTAAATTGTACTAAAAAGGCATGGCGAACAATTTATTCCGATCTAGTGCAAGCAAAAAAGTTAGAGGTATAAAACAATTTTCAATGCTGTATATACCCAAGACACGCTTAAAGTTCTTACAAGTCATGAGCACAAAAATCGTACCACATTGCACTGGTCCGTTTATATAAATGTACAAATGAGAGGTGTAAGAAATACATATCTGTCGTAGCTATGTATTTGTGTACTGTATATGTGTGGGTACTTCAACATAACCAAAAACCCATGCATGGTATTAAACAGTTAACTGTAAGAATATAATAGAATCATGGATAAAACCTGCCGTTGTACAAAAATGATTCACACATGTCCTCTACCTTTTGCATTTCTCAACACCTATATTTATAGTGATTTTTTTTCATACATCAAATACACATTCATGATGATAGTGATAATGAATACATATTCATATAAGTAAAATTCATACAAACTTAAGCTTAACCTCGTAATGAAAACATAATCAAAATGCAATCGATTGTGAAGATTGGACAGCGTCAAAATAATCACAGTCTCAGTGAAATTTACGGTTAGTTTAGCCGCAAGAACAATACGCAATAACGTCACGCTGATGATCGATACACATTACACCGGCCCGCTCCGGATCCAGACAGATTCTAGCATTGATCCTATACAGCAGAACTTCCATATGAAAAACTGGAAAAATTGATTTACAGCGTGTATCTTTTTAGATGTCTTACTATGTAACATGGCATTTTTCGTCAGCTCTAATTTCCTTACTCTTAAATATCATTGGCTGCTTGGCTGCCATATTTGTTTACAACGTGGTCGGATATCTAAAAAGAAACGAGACTGTATTTAGCACGATTTAAGGTTCAGATTTCAATGTTACATCATCCAGGCTCGGTGTCGTGTGAATCAAAGTTTCATTGTTGAAATCAGACAGGTAAGGAATCATTTTTCACTATTAAATGCAAGTTACCATTGTACTACACCACTAAACGTAATGGTTGATGATTACTGATGATAATTGAACTCGATTAATATGACCCCATTGGTAGTCCATTTTCACACCTAAAAACAATAAGGGTGCTGTCGGAATCGCGAGTCCGCTCACGCGTATGACATAAACATATTGGCGGAAGCGGGACAGCAATGAGAGTGACATTTCACGCATTTAGCGGGATTGCACGGGTCTGGCGTCAACTGGTGTTTTTTTTTTTTTTAAGTTGAAACCTTTAGCCGCTTTGAGCGAGTATTGGTAGGAGCAAAACTTATGGGTTCGTGTCACCGACATGCTAATGTTACAGTTATACCAGTTTTATGTTTTCACTTCCATCGGCAGTGCGCATGACTGCATTTTTGTTTTGAAAACTTGCTGATTGAACACAGCATGTTGCCTGACAGACGTACTGTGTGAGAATGGACTAAGAAATATATGTAAGTAGACGATAAACTACACCTTATTTCATTATACAGGACTATCTCGCTAATCCGCCGCTCGGCTATCCGACAACTTCTGTAATCCACCATTTTTTGCGAATCGAAATTGATCTTATCAGACTCAAGAAAATGGAATGTCATGTAATATGGTTACAAATTTACGACAAAAACTAGCCAATTTTTTTTTTCGAAACCTGGTTACTAATTAAAGTTGCATTTCATTTTTTAATACTATAACATAATAATCATAAATTCCGATGTTCTATTAAATTTGTTGTTCTTATACATTATAATTATAAATATTATAAAGAGGAAAGATTTGTATGTCAGTATGTTTGTAACGAATTGGCTCAAAAAGTACTGGACCGATTTAAAAAATTCTTTCACTGTTGGGTAGCTACACTATCCCCGGGTGACATAGGCTATAATCTATACCCGTGCGAAGCCGGGGCGGACCGCTAGTACATTATAATGCGGCGGATTATAATCAGCCGATGGTAGAGATTTTGTGATGGCGGATTAGCGATAGTATTTAGTAATTTTGCAGTCCATCAGTCCACTGACACTTTCGTTTGGGGTCAACGAAACAAAATTGTACTCGTATATTTGATCAATAGACAACTATTCATATAAATTACATACAATATTCATCGAATATAATAATATTATATAAAATTCTTTAATATTAGTGTAATGCGCCGCGCAACACGGCCTACAAATATCCTTTTAACAGGTAGTTTGAGAACACACGACATTTTCCTAGTACCATACTAACATCCATAGTATATTCAGCCCGTCGAATAAAAGTCTTGCAATATTTCCGTATAATAAAGTCTGACACTTCGATCTTTTCATAGTATGTCCCCGTGATGGAAACTCACCAGGTTTCACACATTTAAAACCTGCAAATCTCGACAAGTATACCTATTTTTGTATTATTTTGTTAGCATCCAATTTCATGTATTTAAGGACAAGTCTGTGGCGGCACGCGGAGCATTCGTAGACGTGCGCACCGACCAGCGGCGCGCGGCGATCTGACGCTTGTTTTTTTTTTTTTTTTTTTTTATGAGTGACTTTTACTGTTGGCCTTTTGGCTTCTACAGCTTGACCGGACTAGTTAGCGAACGCAGAGTGCGTTCGGAATAACTTGGTGGTTTTTTTTTTTATGATTGACTTTTACTGTTGGCCTTTTGGCCTCTACAGCTTGACCGGACTAGTTAGCGAACGCAGAATGCGTTCGGCATAACTTGGTGGTTAAGTTTGTAGGCGACTAGCACAAGGGCACCTCGATGGTACGAACCTCGGCTTGGGCCGTCGCCGGGAGTGGGAATCAGACTTGCCCAGGCACCCCAGAGGGGGTGTGCCCTGGAGCCCTAACGGTTTGTTGAACTGAATGATTATTTGGAGAGAATCTAACCGATCTTCTAACAGATCCTGTGGGTCTACGATCCTGCCGGCGGGATCGCTGTGTGTGTGTGTGCCTCTGGTAACCGACGCCTGTACCAAAAACTGAATATTTCCTATTGCTAGGAGCAGTCGGATCGGGCAACTTGGTGGTTAAGTTTATAGGCGACTAGCACAAGGGCACCTCGAAGGTACGAACCTCGGCACGCTTGGGGGCGCTCGCGTATATTTATATGGACGGCAAGCGTCGCGGCGCGGGAACCGACGCCGTTTGTCGGTAAATAACTGTAACTAATCTCGGTCAAAGCATTTATTTGCTCGAACACTACCAATGACATTAAAAAAACTGAAAAACTACAAATTCTGAGCACTTTCGGAGGGTTTTTGAACGTAAGACTGTGGCAGGTACCCGATATACTTCAGTGAAATATGAAAAGAATTGTCTATATTCAGGTTTTACAATGATATCGCAGCGGTCGGAGTTTGGGCCGAGTTTAGTAAAAAAATTGGTATATTTTTCGAGTTTTACAGGTTTAAAGTTGTGTAAAAATTAGGCGTTAAGTTAACCCCTACTGGATATTATTTAGCTGTATGCGCGGGTCCTAACAGTATTTGTTAATAATTAAATCCTTTCTATACATAGTACACTGTACAGGGGCCACGATGTATGGACTAAATGAATGAGCGTCATCGGTACATACTCGTACCTTTCGCTAAGATAATGTACGTACGTGAGTTATACTGACGACGGCGTCAACATTAAAATTAATGAGCATCATCGGTACACATCTTTCGCTAAGATATTGTACGTACGTAAGTTATACTGACGACAGAATGAACATTAAAATGAATGAGCATCATCGGTACATATCTTTCGCTAAGATATTGTACGTGCGTGAGTTATAATGACGACGGCATCAACATTAAAATGTATGAGCATCATCGGTACATACCTTTCGCTAAGATATTGTACGTGCGTGAGTTATACTGACGACGGCATCAACATTAAAATGTATGAGCATCATCGGTACATACCTTTCGCTAAGATATTGTACGTACGTGAGTTATACTGACGACGGCATAAACATTAAAATCAATATAAACACACTCACACATAGACACATGATGGTACAGCTCTCGGCCATTGGCTGCGCGCTTCAATACGTCAAGTAAATTAAAGCATTACTACAGCAAAACAGCTACATTTCACAAAACTAATATAGTAAGATGAAGTCTTGAAAGACTTCCAGCAAGAGGAACGCTATTTTGATCTTTACTCGTTTTGTAAAACAGTTGAATTGCGTGGTGGCAACTTTTAAGTATAAAAATATACCGTCGTCATTTTGCGCGATGTTTTTATTTCCTTTATGCTTTGTGGCAAGAACCTGATATCGTCTCTGGTAAGGGCTATAGTAGCGTGGTGCTAGCGAGCGTTGCTACCGAGCTCAGGCGTCAGTGTCGGTGCCCTTGAGTCGCAGTCGGGCGAAATCTTCGAATATTATATCGTCGTCTTGCTCCTGGCCATTTTCCTCCCTGAAATAAAGAAAAATAATACGTTTTAATAAAATGTTTTTTTTTTAAATGATGAATTGGGCTAACCTTTTACCATAACTCAATCCCTAATTCTGATAACTTTCGCTAAGTTTTTCAGTTTAGCAGGACCCGATATACTTCAGATATATTGAATGTTTTTTTTATGCGTAGTTGCTCGGTTGCCTTGAAAAGATCGCTTTTAGCGGTAAGGCCGCCTTTTAAAAGCCTAGATAATGGTTTCAATTTAATGTATCTGTTTTCCTTGTTTATGTGGTTTTTAGGGTTCCGTGCTCAAAGGGGTGTAAACGGCACCCTATTACTGAGCCTACGACGTCTGTCGGTCTGTCTTTCTGTACTGCCTTTTAAGAGCTGTATCTTCCGAACTGTAATACATAGCGAGTTAAAAATTTCACAAAATTTACACGTAATGTTACGACGGAATACCTAAGAAATAATAATAAAGTCAAAAAATACAAACTAAAGAGAACAACTAACGTATTTTTGTATTTGCTTAAACGTAAAAACGGTAACACGTACGAGCGTCAAACTTGGCATGATTAGAGTACACACTATAAAGTATAACAAAAAATAAGAAATAATGGCCAAATGCGAGTCGGCGACAAATTTCTGTTCATTACGAAGTTATAACTGGTAACTCGGTTACTTGGATGACCTTATCATTTCTTTCACGGATTCAAAATGCCATATTTATTTATTGTTACACTAGTTTTTAAGAGTTTTTTGTCCTCTGTATCAAATTTCATGGTGTGAACAATAAAGAGTTAATCAATCAATCAATCAATCAAAATTTTACTAATTTTAAAGTCGTTTTTTTAATTTATAATTATTGTATTTATGTGGTGGTATATGCCACATGCCACAATTTTTTTTGCACACACGGTCATCTGACCCCAAACTAAGTAAAGCTTGTGATGTGGCTGCCAGAGACTGATATACATACATATATAGTTTTAAATACATACTTAAATAGATATTAACCACAGATATAGAACAAATGTTCATCGCATAAATATTTGTCCTAGGTGGGAATCGAACCCACGCCCCCAAGCTCAGAAGGTAGGTGCACTACCGACTGGACCAACGGGCTATCAACCCTCACGGAACCGAGCCCGACTCGCACTTGGCCGGTTTTATTGATAAAGATTTATCTTATATGGTACGTACGGCTGCGGGTCGAGCTGTATGAGGTCGTGGTCGGCGCGCGGCGCGGGCTCCGTGAGACGCGGCGGCGCCTCTTCTTCGGGCTTCGGGTGCATCAGAATGAACGGCAGTTCCGCGCTCAGGTCACTACAAGCAAAACAACACTTTTTATACAATCCGTACTTACATCTGCTACAATCTGGCCACACGCGTTAACTTCATGAAATCTTTTATATTTTAGTGTACCTACTAGTCGAAAATGTATTTTAAGGAACTAAAGATAATACCACCACCACAACCACATGATCGCGCAAGTCATAATTTGCTTGTAATTTTTTTTTGCTTGTGCACGACGTAAGCCGCGTCGGTTGTATGGCGCTTGTGATTGGAGGCTCAAAAGTCATTCATTCAATTCACTCCTAAGATTGGCCCGCTCGAAAAAGGTTATGCTGAAAATTTTGACGTTTGGCTTACGACGGGGTAAATGATAAGGAGTTAAGTTGTTATAAATATCGTCATTGTAAGGAAAAGAAGCGCAACATTTCTGAAAGTGTCTCTACGGGGAAAGTGTAGCTCTAGGGAATAATTCTATTTTATGCACAACAGTAGGTACCGAAAAGTGCACGTAAGAGGAAAAACTAAATAGTGTAACTTACAGGAGTAAAAGCGTAGTCTTACTAAGTGTCTCTACGGGGAAAGTTTATAATAAACATATCATAGGTTCCATATACTTTGTCGAGTGTGAATAAATAAATATATTTGGGACATTTTTGCACACACCTCATCATCAGGGGTCATCTGACCCCAAACTAAGCAAAGCTTGTGATATGGCTGTCAGAGACTGATATACATATACATATATAGTTTTAAATACATACTTAAATAGATATTAACAACTAGATATAGAACAAACACATATGTTCATCTCATAAATGTTTGTCCTAGGTGGGAATCGAACCCACGCCCCCAAGCGCAGAAGGCAGGTTCACTACCAACTGGACCAATGGGCTATCCTGGAATGACCAATGCCCCGCATCTACAACCCCCTATCTACCTTGATGCCCATTGATACCAATGCCCTACCAAATTGAACTCCAGCTACGGCCCTGCCTGTATTCTGATTTAGATACTGATCTTTTTTGGAATTAACAATTTTTTTCCAACGTGAATTGTCAAACAAAATGTTCAACGCTGCGGAGGCAAGAACAGACTTAATTGGAACATACTTTTTTATATATAGGCTAAAAATAAATAAATAATAACAAAATTCTTACCCGCCAAGCGGCCCGAGGCATAACTTCACCTTCACTTTGTATTGTACTATGATACCTAAGTTTTCACGCTGCGACGGGTCTGCGATCCTGTGGGATAAAAAAACAGTTTTAACACAACTAAAAAGTAATACAAAAACCGGCAGTATAAAAGGCGACCTTATCGCCTTAATCAATTTCTTCCAGGCAACATTTGGTGTGTAATGGTTTTTTTTACATTTTAAGTGGAACATGATTTTCCCATTTTCGTGCCACCCAGAATTCAGAACTTCCTCAGTTCAAAACCCAGCTCAGCAACGCAATGAAGAAAAAAATATTTATTGCATAATCACGTCCTTATCATAGAATATATTTTAAAATGAAGATGAGGTTTGATATTTTATTTATATGACACGGGAATTACTCACGTATGATTAAGTCGGATATTCAGACTATAGTTTTAACCGCATTCGGTGGTAATTTTCAAGGTGCTTGCTTTTTTATATTATAAAAAATATGGCACTCACAAAGTGCTGGACGCGAGGTTAGTGTCCTCATGTTTGAGTTGCCCGTCGAGTGCCAGCCCCCACTTGTCCTTGTTGTTGGCCAGCAGAGGTGTCAAAGTGAAAACCTTGCTCAGCGTGAACCCGGGACCTACTGGACAGCCCTCTCTGTGAAAATAAGAGGATATTTAGCTCCGTCTCGAACAAAGCTGAGATATCTCATTGTTGAAAACATAAAGGTGACCTTTCGTAGTTTTTCGCTTACAGCTAATATGTTACCGGATTTTTTTTTCCGTATAAGTAAGCTGACTATAAATATATAGAGTCGAACATGGAAAACAAAATTGAAATATCATTCAAAATTAAGAAAAAGATAACCATTTAAATGTCTTGCTAGACAGAGAGCGCACTATACATACGAATGACGTCAACTGTAAGTACGCCATACTAACTCCATACTGACACTCAATTTGCTGGAAGGGGACAGAGCTTTCCTTCCTTATCCGAACAAAAACTTAAACGCTTATATCTCAGAACTTTGTTAGGCGATTTAAATAATTTCTTCAGTATATGTTACATTTAATTTAATTTTCCACTAAACCTGCTATTTTTACCACCTCTCCGATAGCTTATTAGACATCTCCATTGAGCTCTGTTTTGGTGGATAGTGTTGCCAGTATTGAATTTTGTAATTTTGGCGTATTGTTGCTCCACTACGAACCGGACAAGTTTTTAGACAAGTTAGAAAAGTTAAAACCCGGATTCTACCAATTCTCTCTGTGTGAATCAGATTTAGTTATTGTCATCCAGAAGGTAAATTAAAGCTAGAAGCCTAGCGGCTGGCCTTATCTAGTACTTATAAATCAAAACTTTTAGATGTTAGTAACAACACTAAAACAAGATAATATTATTGTTTGTGTAAATTTCACCGTAAAACAACACGAGTGAACTTTCAAAACAAGCGCGTATGTATATATTTTTTTACTAAAGGTAAGTACTAAAATGGGGTCGAGAAAACAACCTGAATTTATTTCACAGAAAGTATCTCAAATATTAATTTGGTTTGTATCAACTTCATTCGGTTATGTTTTTATTTAGGGGAACAAAAAAATCTAACTAAAACCAACAACTGGTTCCAATAGTTTGTTGCTTAAAACAAAATTAAGATAGATTGAAAATGCGATTAGAATTAAGAACTGCATTTTCAAACCACCAAGATGTTTATTATAGTGTGGCCAACTTGTCCGTAGAGGTGGGCCAAATGAACGAACTAAAAAAAATCACTTTTTTGTTGGTGTAATTTTTTGTTATTTTGTTTAGAAAAAACGATGACAGCGCCCTCCTCTCAACTCAAGTTGGTCACACTAATGTTCTATGAACCGGTAAATGCAATCATGCGTATTGCGTAACACAAAACCACTTACAAAGAGCGACATTTTATTTTCTTATTGAATATTCCGAGAAATGGAAACTGAAATATATTCTTCTTCTGCTTTTTTGGTTCCCTGTACAAGACAGTGCAAAATCATACAATGCTGTAAGAGAGACAGTAAAGAAAAATAACAGAAGTGTTAAGAGGCGACGTCACAAAAGGTTCAAAATAACCCGGCAGGCAGTTTTCGACCTAAAAATGTACCGGGACAACAGCGGCGATAAGGCGGTGAGAACGGTGTTATAATCAAATTTATATTGTGAAAATGTTTTAGACGATAGCATAGTAGTATAGGCAGGACTGTTCCAATACAAAATAAAGTCGCTTTTACGTCGTCACGCCTGCCCGCATCATCCCTATTGCCCCCCTTAAATAAACAAGCATATATACAGGGTTACTGGTAATCAGTAAGCATCTTCTTAAGGGCCTCAGTACATCAAAACAAACAACTTTTGTTCTAAGAATTATCAAAATTCGCCAAAAAATCAATCTGCCGATGTATACAAAAAATTAAAAAACATTCACTTCCGACAAAATAAATGAACCAGCTGATATTTTTTCGCGAATTTTGTTAAGTCATAGAACAAAAGCCATTTGGATGGAAGGATACTAACTAATTACCAGTAACCCTGTATATACTATACTAGCGACCCGCCCGCCCGGCTTCGCACGGGTGTAATTTACGGGCGTAGCCGGGGCGGGTCGCTTGTTATATATATAAATCTTCCGTGAAAAAGTATCTAACACATGTTGAAAACCGCATCAATATCCGTTGCGTGGTTTAGGAGGAGTTAGCGGCCATACAGACAGACAGACGTGGAAAGCGACTTTAATTTGCACTATGTAGAGATAGGCGAAATACTATACGATAGGCGCACTCACTCACTGTGTGATTGACTGATTGGGTGCCTTATTACGAAATCTCTAAAAAATACAAGAGCTACTTTACAAAAATTTGGCAGGTAGGTATATTCTTAATGGAGTGTAGCGGTATACTAAAATAATTATGCGATAGGGCCGAACTAAGGAGGTCAAACAAGGGTCCAAATTTTATATGAAAGTCGCGTACAACGTCGCGGGCAACAGCTAGTTAATAATAAATGCAAGAGGAACTGTCTCTGTTAGTTACTTTATACGTCTGATGGCTGAAGCTCTGAGGACAGGCAAAACGATACTTCATAAAACAAAAGTTCGCAGTTAGAGTCGGTATCCATGAAGGCTGACTTTAGCGGAGCGGCGTGATGTTGACCAATAGGCGTACTTAATTGACATGACGTCACATATTTCGTGGAATTCTATTGGTCAACATCTCTTTCCGCTCTGCCTTGGTGAATGCTGAGCCTCAGTTAGTTATAGTTTGGTACTCACTCGCTCTCCGCCTCGGCAACGGTGCACTTGTACTGCGCGGTAGAGAAGAGACAGATGTCGGCGAACTGGCGGACAGACACCTTGATGCGCTTCACGGAGCGGTTCGAGTTGTTCGCTATGTGGACATTCACGGCTATGTTTTCGCCGTGGTGATACAGCTCCTGAATCATAACAAGATGGCCGTGTGTGCAAAAAATGTCCCAAATATTTAATGTTATGAATATGTTATCTAAGAATAAGTGCATGTCAAGTAGTAAGGCTGCGTATATCAATGCGGACCAAGAACGGCATGTGAATTACGTTAGCTGTCAACCCCAATAACGTCATTATGATGTGAATAATTGGAGTGAGCAGTAGTTTACAATTATGTCGAACTCCGCATTAGGAGACTAAGTTACAATTATAACATTTTGTAGGCTACTAATGCTCGCGAGTGACGTCACGGGCGGCATTTCTCGGCGCCACAATAGGGCAAACACGCCGTACTTAAGATTCTATTGAGTTTTGGCGCCAACGTGGAAAAAAACATGTCGGCTCGTTGGATTATTTTCGTAAACTTGTGTATTTTCGAGTGTAAATGTGTATTAAATGGTGAATTATTATTCATTAAGTACTCGTAAACGTGCTCGAGTGTGGGAAAGTGATATAACGAGGTGAAACGTGTTTTTTCGTGTTGTTTCCAAAACTCCATAGGAGCCTCTTGTAAAGTCTCCACCACTTTACAGGGGCATGAGTTTGACTTGACCGTGACTTACTTAGCTTGACCCTGACTGTGACTATGACTTGTTTGACGCTATTAAGACTATGTAAACTGTTTAATATTACGACTAAAGGACATTGAATCCAGGGTCATGAAAATTTTAACAAAAAAAAAATAAGATTCTATTGCGATCTGTGACATCACCTAGACGGTACGGCGAGGCAACTGACTCCGCAATCGTTCTTATACCGAAGTTCAGGGGAAACGAGCCTGTGAATGACACTATTTTAGTTACCTTATCAAGCGAAGCTTCGAGGTAGAGCTTGTTGGGACTCATCATGAACTCTTTGGAGACTTCCACGGAGGGCTGCTCGCCTTGCTTGCTCGGCGCATACATGATCTTCCTGATGGCCAGCCGGACTGAGTTCCTGCGAAGAGAAATAGCGTTGAAATTTACTTTTTTGCTAAACTTCCAAAAACTTTCACATAGGCACTGGCTGTTTGATATTAAAGCATTGAAAATCAAATAAAAATCGCAATTAACAGCTCTACTAAAAGTATAGTGCTTGTAAACATTCACAAAGTTTCAGATGCATACCTACGAAATTTTTTGATGTGTGACATGCCGTTAGACATTTGAGTATATTATACCTGTACAATGTACATGCATAATATACTCAAATCTCCGGCATATGTCGGAGGAAGTATAGACGGAACAACACAAAAAAACGTACTGAAATGGGTAACTTCAACTTTTCCCGTCCGCTTCACGTGATATGCCCCAAGAGTGAAGTGTTGGTGTAAACAAAGGCGGCAACTCATAGTGATAGGAGCGACATGCGAGTATAAGTGTCGTTACTAACAGGGCCGAGTACCTCTTGTGCGGCTTGTCATCCTGCGTGTCGGCGACGAACGCCTTCAGCTCGTAGTCGACGCCGCACGGCTTTCCCGTGTCGCCGGGCGCAGGCTGCAGCGTCACGGACGCGGGGCAGTGCGGCGGCAGCTCGAAGTAGAACGGGTGCGCCGCGGGGCCCAGCTTGCGGACCAGGCGCTCCTGTAGCCGCGTCAGAGGCCTCTTCGGGGCGCTCGTCACCGGGTATATCTGAGGACGTTCATTACTACACTGAAATACGCATTATCATTGGGGTCGTCTTCCTCCCTTATGTTGGGGAGATAAGGATGACGAGACGTATCTCTGTGCCGAAGCTGGGCGCGAGTGCCTCGCGGCTCCTCGAACGCCCTCTGTGGTCCGGTGGGAGGGTGCCAGCAAGCTTGAGCGACCCCATACTGTGATACTGAGCTCGTCCAATGAATCATGACCTTGAGGCTACGCACAACGGCCACAGCTATCTCTAAAGATAATAGATAGATAGAAACTCTTTATTGTGTACACCAGAAATATAAATTACAAACAGATAGAAAACGCACGCGCTACACGCTAACGTGCTATAAGCGCGCGCGTAAAGCACATTTTCAAAAAATTTGAAGATAAAAAATCACTGAGTGAGAGTTAAAAAAACCGATTGGGAATTTCCTTTGGGATAACACTGCAAATATTATAATGCAATTTTCGTATTGATATTTTATTGGATGGCGGAGGAAATAGAAATATACTCGAAAAAATAAAATTGCTTTATATTATTTGCAAAGTTATTCTAAACATAATACTAACATCGTCATCATTATGAGCATCATTGCCGCATATCTATCGAGTTGAATAATTTATCCCAAATTCCATATTGTACTTGAAGAGACGTAGAAGCACTAGAGACACACTAGAGATTTGTCAGAAAACAGTTTTGTAGATAGCAAAGCCTAATTCATTAAACTAAATCAATCAACAATAAAAAAAAACTTACGATAAACATTGTAATGATTGTAGCCAATAGCTTCTATTACAAATTTACATAATAACAAACCCAAAAAATACTTAACAATGAATAAAAGATCTCGACTCCAAGAAAAATGAGTCGAAGGATGTTTCCATAAATAAGTTATATACGCACATGCAGCACAGTTCCCTGCAAATGTTTCATGTTGATATTCAGCCAATGTCAACATATCTACATAATGTACGATACGCACGCGGCACTGTAAGGTGCGAATACGATGAAACATGCAATTTATAATTTATCTTAATATGAAAATGAGGGTTTATATTACAGGGTACAGTAGTACATTATGGGGTATTAGTGTTAGCTATGGAAAAATATAGACACGACGTCGCACCAAAGCTGCAGACGTCGTAAAAAGGGTGAAGGAACTTAAGTGGAACTGGACAGGACACATGGCCAGACGTAATGATAGGAGGTGGTGTACAGCAGTAACCGCGTGGTGGCCGAGACTAGGTTGGCGGAACCCAGGCCGACCGAGGATGAGGTGGACTGACGACATCAGAAATACTGTCGGGAACGAGTGGATGCGAATAGCGAGAGACCGGGGAGAGTGGCATAAACAAAGGGAGGCCTATACCCAACAGTGGGTCACTCAGGGCTGATGATGATGATGATGATGGAAAAATACATATCAAAACACTGTTTTAAACTATCACGGTTGTTCACTAAAGATTTTAATAGTATATATGTAATATATGTAATTTTAAATAAATATTATAATTAAAATGTGTCAATTCGGACAAGTGTCTGAATATGTGTCTGAGTCGTCAGTTACTCAAAATATCCACGTAAATTCTCCATTCAATAGTTCATAAATCAAATCGATTCAGAATCCGTTAATGCCAGAGGCTTCGATTCCATTTATCTCCCAAATTTTTCGTTCCGTAAAAGACATCAGTTCAAAAGGAAGAGTGTAAAATTTTTAAAAATCTTTACCTGTTCAGCAGCGAGGTACAGGTCCTTCCGGAAGGTCAGGCCCAGCACGTCGAGGTCCTCGCGCCCGTACCTGAACGCGGCTAGCACGTGGCCGAATACTTTGCGGTCCTTCACATACTCCGGGTCGATTAGCACTACGCCGTCTGGAATCGGGGAGAAACGAGTTGTGAATATAGACGGAAGCTGCTAACTCAAATAGTACTTTTTTATATATATGGTAATAGGCTTACGTTTGACCGCCAACTTAGTACTTACATCAATTATTATTGAATATACTGGTTCGAATGATGGCTAGGAATATTGATAAAAAAAAATCCAATGATGCAGATATAGTTTTCATCAAAATCGGGTCAGAGACTCTTTTGAGTACTTTTCGCTATTCCCCAGTTTTGGATTTGGCCACCCACGCCCACTTGAAAAATTCAGCCTGTATCACTACCCTTACTAATCGTGACGGAAGTAAAATTGAGCAGGAGTGCTTTATGTTGTCACATTTTTTTTTTTATTGATATCTTTACTTCCTGTCCGGTATCGGGTAGGAGAATAACTGGGGTTTTTGTTTGTGAGTATACTGGTCGAAAACTTGTACGGTCTGTCAATTGATGAATTTGTAACTTCGTTGAAAATAACTTTACTCACCAATCGGGTCTACATGTGTGATGTGGTCTACGAAATCTCTTTTCCCTAAGTATACTGTGATCTGAAAATAACAATACAAACCGTTTTAATATCTATCAATATAATGTAGTTAGTGTATATCAATATAAAGATATCAAATAAAGTACAATTCGTCATAAAATAAGATAACAATGCATCGTTCGATAGCGGATCGACGTAAGACCAGTATATGTATTATCTACAGATATTACAGATACATGAGGGAAGTACGAATGACTATCGAGAAAGTATCCATCCACAGATCTGTATCAAGTTAAAGTGCTACTGCTGGTCAGGTGGCGGTTGAGATCAACCAAATCCACACGTCTGTTTGGCACTTTTACATGCTGCGAGTTTACCTACTTTGCGTGTCTGTTTTCCGTCTTAAATTTGATCCTGACTCCAACTTAATTCATTTCGATTCTATCTCCGTCATCTTTGGAGTAGCACGTCAGAAGTAAATACAAAAATGTCAAATAACGACAATGTAAACTATAAAAAGCATTTGAAAGCAGTTGGCCTTCCAAATGGAGTTAAACTACCATTATTTACTCTCGCAATGTACAAAAATGCGGCACGCTGGGTTTTCATACAATTTAACATGCTTGCGGCTTCTAATTTTGTACAGGTCTGCGTATTTAACGTATATTTAGGTTACTTCATCAAAAAGGTTAGGTTAATTAATAGCAATTAAGTAACATCTCAGATCATTCAAACAAAGGAGACATGGTACGGTGGCGTGGTGGGTGCGAACGCATCCAGTCTAAATGAGTCTGGATGCCTTTAGTCAGGCTCACCCTGCAGACGACCTTGCCGGAAGGACTATTGGTTAGTTCCTTAGTGTCGCTGCAAGTTTCTTAGTGTGTGAAAAACGAGTTAGTGAGCCGTACTTATCGTATTGCATTAATTACCGGTTTAGAGGTATAACGAAATAAACCAGTTAAGTGCGAGTCAGGCTCGCACACTGAGGGTTCCGTACCGCCACAAAATACAATAAGGTTGTCCAAATAACAGAATTTCCAGTTATTATAACGCCTTCCTTTGTTACAGCCGCTCGAGTATAACAATTATAACTTGGTAATAAGCAGAAATTTGTCACAGACTCGCACTTGGCCATTATTTATTATTTGTTATTATACTTTAGAGTGTGTACTATAATAATGCTAAGTTTGACGCTTGTACGTATTATCGTTTTTACATTAAAGCTAATACAAAAATACGTTAAAAAAAATACGTTTATTGCATGCCCAATTCGTTTTTACTTTTTTATTATTTGTTAGTTAATCCGCCGAAACCTTACATACTCTGTGAAAATTTCAGCAGGCCATCTATTGCGGTTCGAAAGATACAGTCGTTAAAAGGTAGGACAGACAGACAGGGAAGACAGACATCGTTGGTTTAGTAATCGGGTCCCGTTTTTACCCTTTGCGAAATTATTAAAAATAGAGACATTTGAACACGAACGATTATTGTACTAATGCATATATATATATATTATAAATAGGCTTGCGCTTCGCCACCAACTCGCCTGATGTTAAGCGATGATGCGGCCTACGATGGAACACGCTTGCCTAGAAGAAACCTATTCACTCTCAACTTGAAGACACCCAGATTGTAACCATCGGGGAACACCCACTCAATTCCACAGACTAGCAGTTCGCACAATAAATGTGGAATCAAAGCGCTTCGTACGGGTTCTCGGAATATCAACCATAAAGCGGTGTCGATTCTTCGTGCCCACTCTGGCAGTCCGATAGAAAAATGGGCAGGAGGGAATCAATATATCCCTTGTTTGTCTGATCTAAGGATAACATCATAGCCAGTCAAAGAAGTAGTACATATAGATCAATGTAGCCAGTCCTTCTGAGTTCATACAATTAATTTCCGTGTACCAATAGTGACAACTCGCCTGTTGACGTACTGCCGCGCGGTAGGTAAGTGCTTAATTACCCTGTCATTTAATGACAATATCATTAGTTATCATAATAATTATCTCAATCAAACCAGACAATTCTATTACACACATTTCAATATCTACATTCACTTTGCCCTTTGATGATAGCCTCAACGGCCCAGTTGGTAGTGAACCTGCCTACTGCGCTTGGGGGCGTGGGTTCGATTCCCACCTAGGACAAACATTCATGTGATGAACATTTGTGTTTGTTCTATATCTGGGTGTTAATATCTATTAAGTATGTATGTATATCAGTCTCTAGCAGCCATAGTACAAGTTTTGCTTAATTTGGGAGTCAGATGACCGTGTGTGCAAAAATGTCCCGAATATTATTATTGTTAATACACTTTTTGATAGAGTTTGACACTAATACTTTTTCGATAGTACATCGTACTTACGCTTCAGTTTCCCTGTCGAAGACATTGTTAAAGTATGTATAAGATGTTTGTGAAGCTACGCTTCAGAGATGTCATCTGCAATGTTATGCTTTACATTATTAAATTTTGCAATGGAAATAGCAATCGAGCTACGAGCAGATAAATAATAAGCGACTGAAATTGACATAAATATCATCTATTTGTATCACAACTGTCGTAAAATTAGAATAATAATCAATTAAAAAACTGACTTCAAAATTAGTAAATACGAAATTTCATTTACTTGAATAACATTTTTTCCAGTTATTCTGATTTAAAAACCAAACTACTGAACTGATTCTGATGAAATTTCCATGGGACCAATATGAAAGTACATTAAAAAAAAGATTTTTCCAAATCAGTTTATAAATGACGGAGTTCTCAGGTAACAAATATAAAACTAAAGTAAATTACAACCGAATTGAGAGCCCCTTTCTTTTTTAAAGTCGGTTAAAAAATGCAAGATACTCTCAAAAACTAACATCAGGCGAGTTGGCGACCAAGCGCAAGAATATAATTAATTTAAAAAAAAAAAACGAAAGATCCTGGGAGGTGAGAGCTGTTCGCCGAGCCGAATATATTGGAGATGAAAGCGCACAGATTGCGATGGCAATGTCGCGCGGATTAAAGAGGAACGGGCAGTGAAAGCAGACTTGGGATGGCCGAGACAGCGCGTCCCATGTAGCGCTGGGCTCAAGGTGCCTGCGCGAGGTCAAGCTGCCAGATTGAGAAGATTGCCAAGTAAAGACGTCAATTCTAGGATTTTTTTCTTATCTTACCTTGCCATTGGGCGAACTTTTCTTGAACACTCTCGTGGCCTGCCGCTGCTTGTTGCTGCCGGCGTCGTCCATCTTGCCGCCACGCCCTCCGCACCACTGAAACAACCACGGCCACTTTAATAGCTAAATGTTGATAGTCCATGAACGAAAGCATGGCTATGAAGCTATTCTCTTGATGACTCTTTATGATCATCTATTCTGACTGTGACTAGTTTGACGCTATTAAGACTATGTAAACTGTTTAATATTACGACTAAAGGACATTGAATCAACGGTCATGAAAATTTTAACAAAAAAAAACTTTATTCCATTGCTGAGTATGAGCTGAGCATCTCTTTTGTTATGGCGTCATTTTCATTAAGTAATTTCCCCCATTGTAGGGCATACTAAACTTAATCCTCTCTCTTCTGAGCCAGTCTTGGGCTGTTCTTTCTTGATGTACAATTTACATACTCTAGGCAAATGATATTCGCCTGGGGGACTAGTAGGCCACTCACCCTGAGTGTAGTTTTGCACTAAACGAGGGAAAGGAATCTACACTAATATAATAAAGAGGTAAATTATTTAATACAAAATGCTTATTACAAAATTAATGATTTTATCTGTGACAAAGCCTCTTTGCGCAAATTTTGTTTGGACTGTAAATATATATGTAATTAATTCTATGGTGCCTATTATTTTATTTTTATTACTGTTGTAATTTTATTTTATTTGAATTTAATTGATTTTTTACTCTTTTATTATTAATCTATACATATAAAAGCGAAATTCATCTACTAACTCATTCACTCATAATTCACGAAATCTCGAAAACCATTTGACCTACGAAGCTGAAACTTGGCAGGTAGATTCCTAATGGGGTGTAGAGGTCCGCTAAGAAAGGATTTTACAAAAGGGCCGAATTAAGGATGATAAAAGGGGGTTGAAAGTTTATATGAAAGTCTACGCGTACGAAGTCGCGGGCAACAGCTAGTATTGTATATTTTGAGGTTCATAAGTGTACACTAATGTACCCATATTTGATAAATAAATGAACTGAACTGAAGTTTGTGTCTCTTTGTTTATAGGAGAGAATCTCTGAAACTACTGAATGGATTCTGAAAATTCTTTCACTGATAGAAAGCTACACTATCCCTTAGTGACAATTACTCATATTCGTTCACAATGCAGACAAAGGCGCGGGCAAAAGCTAGTATGTTTTAAACAATTTAAAATTGTTCGTTCCCCTGTTTATGAACATTTTATTGTTCACCACGAAGAGTACTAATAATAGTCCATGTTTTACATACTTGCGACATTTTGCTTCTTGCCAGGTTTAGCATCTAGTCACGGCGATACGCGAATATCGATTCTAATACTAATAATAGACCATGTTTCAAATTTCATACTGGATGCCCCAGATTTGATAAATGAAACGCGATTTCCGTTTCAATACTTCATCAATTCGCTAATTTATCGGCATAAACATTAAGTGGCGCATTTTGCGATTTGAAGCAGTGATAGAGAAACTCGAATATTAGAAAACTAGCGACCCGCGCCGGCTTCGCTCGGGTGTAATTTACGTGTTTGTAAGCCGAGGCGGGTCGCTAGTTATATATATAACCCTTCCGTGAAAAATTATCAAATGATGGTGAAAACCGCATCAGAATCCGTTGCGTGGTTTAAGAGTTAGCGGTCATACAGACATACAGACAGACAGACGCGGAAAGCAACTTTAATGTATACTATGTAGAGAAGAAGAAATATACCTAAATGTCAGTTAGAATCATAATCATCAGGTCGTTTCCAACCACTGCAGGGCAAGAGCCTCTCCTCTTTCCCCAGAATTAATATTTCGAGAAACAGAAAAACGTGTCTTTAAATAAGAGCCTAACCCCTACTGGATTAAGAACCTTATTATTATTCTATCTACTTGCTATTCCTGAAAGGTTTCGGTACAAAGTTGAAATATATCTACTCATAAGCTTATGCGGAGCCAATAATCTCAATAGAAAAGTTTCTGCGAAAGTCCGAAAGGATATGAGCGCAGAATAAATATTACCGAGAAAGTACGTAAATGGATAACATGGCAACACACAAAATAAGAAGATAGGTTTCTCAGGAACTACAGGTTGATTCTAGAGCCATCGACATTGTTTCTGTCTCCATCACTCCCAGGTCCATCTCATCGACAATGGCAGGTGTCGGAAATTATATCTAATGCCTGAGAATAAGGTCGCAGGCTTTCGGGAAACCTACTAAGCGTGGTTTTCAACAATTCAAGACTTTATTATACATAAAGCAGTAAACACTGAACGACTACTGGTATGAGTCTAGTACCTTACCTACCCAGACGACTCCTATTTCGGTAGTACGATCCATCAATATTTTGAAGGGCAATCAATAGACTACATCGTATATTTTCTACTCCTTCACATCGGAAGGTATTTGAATTTAAGTGCAGACACGGCTTTTCTATATGTAAAAATAATGTGTTCTTTGTACTAACAACCGTATTTTCCTTTTATTAAAATCGGTTGCATAAAAAATAGATTGTCGTAATAAAACATCCTTTGAAAAGGATAAATTGCGCACGAATAAAACGCATGTTATATTCGTAGTAGGTATCCAAACAAAATTGTGTCTCTATTTGTTTGAATAGGACGTAACGAGGCAAAATGGGATCAAGTCCTATATTTCTACGTTCGTTTACAAACCACATAGGTGGGATTCAAAGACGACACGTATGTCTAGCTTAGAGTACGTTTTTATGGCTAACCAATTCGTCACAAGGACCTGGGTATTTTAAAGTCCTTATTTTATAAAGTAGTGTTTAGAGACGAGAAGGGGAAAGATGTTTGGCCACGACATGACAAGTTAATGAAAACCATCATAGAGGGAAAGGTAGACGGAAAGAGAGGACAGAGAAGACCAAGAAGAGTATTCTTAGACCAAATAAAAGAGAAGGCAGATGTCATGCAAAGAATTTTTAATGTCATGTCGTACAGGGAGGTGAAACAGCTGGCAGAAGACCGTCAAGCTTGGAAGTTACGCCACCGACAAGAGCTACGCTCTTAAATGTTGAATGAATGAATAAAGTATTTTAGAATATGGAAAAACAAAAGTCAAAGACAGCGTGGGATACGCATAATATATTATGTTCATCAGTGCAGTAATGTAGGATGATATAAGACAAACGACGCACGTAAGAGTGTTAAGGATGACTGTTGCTACTCACGTGGACCCTTGTAAGGCTCCAGGATGCGCGTCACCGCTGCACCTCACAGCTGCGCTGCCACGCCGCCCTGTAACAAACAAAGAGGACTAAATATTAAAGGATCTCATCATAGACCATGCCAGAGGTATTCGGGTGGTCTACAAACTATACCAGCAAGGTGAGCCAGCTTACACGACAAGCAAGTTTCATAATGGTCTTAGTGCGATGCTTCTAGACTAGAACTAGGCTGGGATGAAAATGGAAGTGACTGCAGATCTGTCACAGCTAGACTGGACTGTGACCCCGGCTGTGCACTCTCGACAGCCCGAGACCGTATAGACCAGACAATTTTTTTAGTACTTCGTAACATGTCCGAGCTACGGTCTCTGGCTAATTCACCGAGGTGACACGTTAACATTTAATGACGTGCGACCGGTGTGACTCCTCTAACCCCATGCAATGTTAATGAAGTCATGAAAACAAAGGATCGATAAATTTAGCTTCCAAGTAAACTACTGTTAGGCGTTGTCCTAGACGAGCTATACAATTGCTAACCGCGCCACGGGAACCAGCACGCAGTAGGATTAGGTTTCAGCGAGTAGATTGGATAGCCTTGTGATATTGAAACAGATCAGCCGCAAATACCTACTAATGTTTCCAAGTAAAATGACCGTCTTTAGGTAGAAATACAATACTTCATCGGTCTATATTTTTCAACTACCTACTTATGATTTTATTTGGACAGGATGCCGGATCTAATTTTCCTACTTTGAATATCCAATATCATTCAGCATCGCCGAAATTCAGCCCGTTTGAATTTAATAATGGACGTCAAAGGGAAATATAAAACTCGTTTGGAAAATAAAGATATTTATCTAAAGGAAATTGTGCTGAAATAAATTATTTTATGGAGCTCGAGAGAAGTTTTACGCTATTAGGTATTTGCCATTATTTAGTTTGTATTTTCTTCGATCGAGTATAAAGAAAACTCATTAGCCGACTTTTGGCGAGCGTTCCGGGAAGAACAAAGTATGTGCCTGAAGCGTTGGATATCCATTATTATTAATGTATCTGATCGGAAACCATTCTCCCGGGAATAACGATGTTCCGTAACTAAGTAACAGGTAACGTACGATTTTGATATAATGTAGTATAGTTTCCTTGGAGGAAAACGGAAGATACGTTTCATGTGTCCGCCTAACGTAACTAGATGAGTTTTGAAGATGTTCTCTACAATCATGTACTCTATTTATTTATTTAATACTTTATTGCACACTTACAAGTTATGTAGACATGTAAAATGGAGGACTTAATGCTAAACCTTTTCTACCAGTCATCCGCACGTTTGGAACAAATGGTACGTAGGCGTGCATCAAAAACAACTTGTAAAAGACAAAACGAAAATAAACAAAAGAACTAAAGCTTTACAAGATAGATATATATATATATAACCTATATAGATATAGCAAATATAAATCTAACTTGAATTACATATCAATACAAAATAATATAAGTATATGATTTTACTACATATTATTACACTAATTATAATTAATATTATACATTTAAATAAAAAATATAAGATATATAGGTATAAATAAGTAAGTAAGCAAGTTTAAAATGTCAAGAGCTTTAATATATTTGCGTTATAGTGTAGGATAAATTTGAAAAGGAATGCGTCTACCTGAGCGGCACAAGCACAATAATAACAAGATAATTATGATGTACGAGATAAAAATTAAATCGTTTTATGATTCCCGATTCAGAAGTCATCAGATTTTGTGGTTGTATCAATCATACTTAAGACGTGCCCTCTGCCAAAACAGAGTTACGTGTCAGGCCGCAGCGCGTCGACGGGCGCAGGATAGCCTAATAGGAATCGACACGGGCTATGATTGCCGAGATCCGGGTTGCGATCGACTGACGAGGGTCCGCATAATCGGATCACCAGCCATCCGTCCTGCTATGCAGTCCACGGAAACTTCTTAACTTCGGGAAGACGACGAACTTATAGAAAAGGTGTACCTAATCTCCACATTAATCTTATTTAAATAGTAGTGACCCACAAATCTTCGGATCCCCTCGATAGATTTTGCCCATATTCGAACTTAAAAATAACCGTGATTTGAACACTTGTTTTAAACCTTAAAAAAATTGTATTGAAATGAACTACTTGCCTACAAAGTGTCACGAAGATCGGATCAACGATATGCAAGTTAGCGTCGAACCATGCATAGAAACGCCGACTTGTCCTAGAGACCTCTCTTCTCTCGGACACAATTCAGGCCGAAAAAGTGATTTCCAAGAGTTTCACAGTAAACTGATAAGCCACCTAAAGGTACATAAATGACGTAACCGTAAAGTTAGTATGTTTTAGGTTAAGGTTTTAAAGCAAGGATATAACTGCCGTCTACAGATTTCCCTCGAGAAACAACAAGCAAATCTAATCGCGTTCAGTCGTAAGTCGTAACCTAACAACACTTTCCCAACGAATGAGAAGCGACATTTCCCTCGTATGATTGTCACATTACTCTCGACTGACTTGTCCAGCCGGAGCCGACTCGCGTTTACTTTCCCGTTTGTACCCCCATTCCGCTGGATTGGGCGTCACCTTCGCCCGACTGATGATTGGGGTTCTTCGATGTAATAATTCCGCTTCTGATTGCGGCATTCGAACAGAAACTCGCAAAACTAACTTTGTAACTTATGATGAAGTTTGTATTTGATTATTCTCAGATTAGGGTTTTTGATTTTGCCACATTCTAGTTACCGGTATATTTTTTGTTCTTTTTCTTACTTAACCTCAAAGTTAGTACTTCTATGACTCAGTCCAGTTTTACTGCCAGTGTTAGCCTGTGTGTGGCGAATTGTGAATTCTGTCGATCAATATTCAGCCAAGTTCATGGTTACGACGCTGACCTAGAAAGAATGCGGTGCGTCTAGATTAAAACGTCAAAACAGACCCGAGATGACAAAGTAGAGAATAATAGAAAATTATTATTCATATACATTTCAGCGATTTATTTGCCTTATATTGGAGGAGAATCAATCGCCTTCAAGTTCGACACTTGACGTAAACACTTGAGAATATTCGTACTCCCGTGATAAGGTTAAGTTTTGATATTTGCTGGATGAGAACAGAAATTCGATACAGATGTGATATTGCGCGTGTTCGCCGCCTAGCTATATTAAATACATACTTTGACAGAGATGCGTAGTGAATATTTGGAAATAAAATTCTAAGTAACTATATATGTATAAAGGCTTTATAAAGGATAATTTATGCTAGACCGTGGCGGGCACGAGCCTTGACCCGAACGAGGCGCGGACGAGGCACGGATGTAACACTTCAAGAACTTTTTATAGGGAAACGTAGGTAGCGGGACACGGTCGAGCCTCGTCCGGGACGCGGGCGACACACGGTGTAGCATGAACTGCAACACATAAAATGTTAAATACTGTTTAAAAAATAATAATAATAACGGAAAAAATGTATACAGATAATATACATAAAAAATATATTTAAATTGTCATAAAATGTTTCGGAAGTGTTAAATCCGTGCCTCGTACGGGTCACGGCTCGTGCCCGCCACGGTCTAGCATAAATCATCCTTAATTCAACGCTAAGTATAACTAAATTTAAGTTCGAGTACAAATTTATTAAATAGTAATATATCCGAATAATTAAAAAGTTAATAGAGTAAATTGTTTTCGTGGTATAGAAATAGATATTCAATTTTCTTAAGAGCTTTATGCTTAGACCGAAAACTCAAATAAATAGGTAAGCATTTTCGCAGTCATTCTACATTAAAATATTAGACCAAATTGAAGGCTCATTTGATTAAAATTGTAAAGAGGCACTCGAGTGAGATGAACAGTGTCGTCAAACAGATAATGGATTTTAAGGAGAGCCCAGATAAGTAGTCAAGTATTATTACAAAGAATAAAAATAAGATTTAGCATCTTAAGTACTTTTATCGATGGTTTATCTATTCAATAGCGCTATTGGTTCCATAACTTTACAAATTGCGTTTCCGAACTAAACATCATCATCATCATCAGCCCTGAGTGACCCACTGGTGGGTATAGGCCTCCCTTTGTTTATGCCACTCTCCCCGGTCTCTCGCTCGAATTAAACATGCAATAATAAGTTATACTTCGTTTATGAATCAGATAACTAAAGCCCGTTTATTTTATTCCATACGTATTTGACGCTAGATATATTTAGATAATTGAGAAATAATTGAAAATTGAAAAATACACATAACTTAGTTGAACCAATATCTGGATTCTGGGTGTTAAAATATTTATTTAAGTATGTATTTAATAATATATATGTATGTATATCAGTCTCTGGCAGCCATATTCCAAGCTTTGCTTAGTTTGGGGTCAGATGACCGTGTGTGCAAAAATGACTCGAATATTTATTTATTTTATTTGTTTCTTTTAATAGCTATTAGCGATAAGTTATCTATAAACCGCAGAAACTGGGCATAAGTCTTTTAACATAAAAATATCTTACTAGCTCATCTAACTCATAGGGGCAGAGGAGTCTTATTTGAGAAACAATAAAGATACTCACATTCGAGATATGTGACTACGAGTAAAGAAACTATTCGACGCACTAAGGAATAAGCGACTAGTACCTACTTGAAAGGAATTCGCAATATGAAATACAGCTAGCGTTTAGAAATATCACTTTGTGGCCCATTCGTAAGGATTTTTGTTTACTTCATACGGAAAGAAGCTGTTGACGGCGACTTCGTACGCGTAATTTTTCATATTAAATTTTAATCCTTCTTTTGCCTCCTAATCGGCTCTATCGCTGAATAATTTCTTAGACGACCTCTCTACATCCCATAAAGAATCTACCTGCCAAATTTCAGCTTCGTAGTTCAAATAGTTTTCGAGATTTCGTGATGATAGAGTGAGTGAGTGAGTAGATGAATTTAGCTTTTATATACATAGATATTTAGATTACTCGCGCGCGCGGCTTCGTCACACTATGCACTCAAACAACCGAATGTGGTTGAAACTATAGTCGGAGTAACCGGATTAATTTTGTACGAGTAAATTCCGTATAATATAAACAAAATGTGTGAAAACCACGTCTGTTTTCATAATAACATTCGTGATACAATACAATACAATACAAAACTCTTTATTAAAATACCACAAAACAAGGATAACGTAAAAATAACAACAAAAATATTATCTAGGCTTTTAACAGGCGGCCTTATCGCTTAAAGCGATCTCTTCCAGGCAATCGTGCACGGAAAGGAATTATATTTAATGTGTGGCCTTAACTAAAAAAAAAAAAAATTGAAAGTAAATACCTATGCAAATAACAACAAACAATCAATAGACTACAAATAAATACACAAAAAAAAAAAAACACAAATACAAAAAACACATAAATACAATTCATTACTGTAAACTATTATCACGGTATTAGTGCTGGAGTAACAAATTTGCTGATAAATATCGCTGTATAGATATAATGCCCGCTGAACTAACACAACAACGCTCTCAGTGGAACAAACGCTACCTAGTACCTAGTAGCGTTAAGAAGGATTTGTACCTCACGCACTTACAAGATTTCACGTGATCCCGGGAGGGCGTATTCACGCTAATACGTCAAGGTAATATATAGCTCAGTTAAGTTTATTGTGCCGTAAGAAGCCGCACCGGGGGGCCGGGCCGTCTCGCATTTTCAATAAACAGCGAATAAACAACGCTTTCTCTCCCTTTCGCCATTTCGCAGACAAAGCCTCATCGGCGCGCAATTATGTCAATATCCAACACAGGGACGTGACAGATTACCCCCAGCGGCGCCCTCGCTTTTATCAATATTGAAGTTGAATTATAGAAGAGTTTATTTTATATAACAATAATTCTGTTTATAAGAAAGGACGTTGACAAGGAACTGGACAGGAAGAAAATTTTACGTTCTTTATGCATAAATAATTCATTTATTTTACAGTTGTTACCGAATGCGCTTGTACAGATTTTGGTCACAATTAAGTCCGAGTAGATATATGAGCCTATTCTTAGGCAAAAGATAAGCATTACGTCATCTAGGCTGTTACTATCATTGTGATGGACACAAGTGACGGGGACAGAAACAATGTCGATTTCACTAGATTCTCCTAAAACCTGCCCGCAGTTGTGATTTTGTCAATCCGGCAATAAACAGTAATTTTATAGTACCGTTATTGGAATCAAAACTAAACATCATATAAACACGAAAATACTGAAAGAACATGGACACGAACATGACAAAAATAAAAGACACGACGTAAATAAACAAGCAAAACGTCCACAGTGCAATTTGTGACCCCGTCTGGAAAACAAGGTCTAAATCCCAGAAGTGGAAACGGCTGATTACGAGTTACTTCGGGATGAGTTGAGGTCGACGGCGACGTAGCAAGCTGAATGTTTAACGGGTTGTCTGTACTCGACGCGGACCTTAATTATGAATACTTTACCGTCTACACTACGCAGAGCTGAATAATGTAGGGAAAATGAGGTGTTAGAGACATTTTACGAGGTGGTCGAGGCCGCAATCGCGCCTCGTATTATTCACGCGTAAGCTGCTTACGGGAGGAAATGTTGCAAGTGAGATCTTCAAGCGTGAAATATTACACAGTATTAGCGCATATATAGATAGTGACGTTCTTGATATTTGGAGCTGGAAATAACATGACTGATGAGAGTTGTTCTGTTACTTTTAGAGGTACCTACGCTAGTTACATTTACACTTTCGTAAACTTTCCCGTTTTTCATCTTCCAGACGCATTTGGACGGCTTATAAGCAAAAAATATTCGACTTATAAACAATTTTGTACGATAAATCAGTTGTCAGGTCAACTTTTTGGCACACAATCGCATATCGGCTATGGGTTCTGGAGAAAACGCTCATGCGACGCCGATACCGATTCACAAACGATAATACTTGAAGAGGGTTTTCCGTTTTTATGCAGAATATAAAAATATTCATTTATACCACAGGCAGTTATGAATTGAAAGTGGAGCTGGGCAGGAAAGTGGACAGTCGCACATACTAGTGAAGTAACTCTTAAAAGAGCAGTGGTCGATGCAACGTAAGCAAAGGGTTGGTCGTCCATCTGGAAGATAGGTCGACGATATTGTTAGCATCAGCCAACTGGTCTGAGGCAGATGACGTAGCAAAAGATATGCTTATAAGTGGGATAACAAATGCTGTGGATGATTATTTTTTGTTGTGTTTTGCACACAGCAGGGCAAAGGCGACCTTCCATTTCTCTCGGTGGAGAGCTTTTGTGGTCCAGCCGCTGCAGGGGTAGTCAAATTCGTCTCGCCATCTCTTTTTGGGCCTGTTGGAGCCTTGTGAAATTTGGTGACCGCATCGTTGTGGTTCGGCCTACAGATATTTGGGCATACGACAGCTGTGTCCAGTCCAATGTCCGACGTCCAATGATCTTTGTCATGGAGCGCAGTATTGAGCTCCTGCCTGACCCGATCGAGTAACTTTACTCCGAGTATACTGCGCTTCATATATAGTTCGCTGGCACTGTTGGCAACGTCTATTTTCACTAGTTCAATTGACTGAACTACTGAGATTTTTTAGACTCTTGTTTGAACTACCCCAAGTTTGAAATCAATGGTGATGATGATGTTAGTAAAATATTTGTAAAACCTCGTGCTTAGATTAACTACACAGAGATGGTAAGTTTCCAAACAACGCCTTCTCAAAACGTAAGCTACAAATTCGCTACGTGTGCTGTGTTTACTTGCATCGTCACGCACACAGACGCAAAAATTATGCGGCAATAATTAAGTTAATTTTTTTGGGAGCTCTTAACACTATCACCTGACTAAGAGCACTGACCACGGAACACTATTATAGCGGGCACTGACCGCGCGAGCGTCGTTTGGTATCATAATTGGCTACAATTGAACGGCTTAAATTTTGCGAATGTACTTGGTTTCTGTATATAGTTATTCTAAGACCTCGTGTTTATACAAACTTTGTGTTTACACTAGTAGTAAAGATAACGATATTAATTTGGCAAACGGGGTACCCCATTTGATCATACTCGTCGTAGTTATATCAGCGGCATCCGGCCAAAATTCTTATCACAATTGTTTATTTTTATACCTATCTCGTAAACAGTAATAAATTCTCGAATAGTTTATCTCGTACATAACATTGTGTACATTCATTCTTCTGGTAATCTAGGACGCCGAATTGAAGTAGGTATATCAATATTTTGCCCAAAGCTGTTTGTTTAAATTGGAACAATGGAGTTTTCAAGAGTTTTGTATTTGCTTTGCAACTTGAGTAGATACTGTATGTTATTTTAAATGTCTTTTGATGTTGTAAGGAGGAAGGAAATGTTGATGTTCTAGTCCTGATGTTGTAAAATCTTAACTCCTTTAATACGGGTGTATAACCATTAATTTTTACATTAATGTTACATGGGTATGTAAGGTATATGTTAACAGGGAAAGAAAATAATTTCAAACAGTTCTGTTCTTGCCTCAAATCATTCAAATTAGGTAAGATGGCGTAGCGGATGCGAACGCATCTGACCTAAATCGGGATTGGTGCTTTTAGTCAAACTCACCCACCAGACGACCTTGCCGCCCTTTTTTGCAAGTGGACTATTAGTTAGTTTATTGGTGTTGCTACAAGTTTCTTAGTGTGCGTGAAAATTTAGTAAGTGAGCTGTAATTACAGTTTTTGTGTTTAGCGGTTTAGCGGTATAGTGATTTATTTTAATGAAAAACGGAGACGTTTGCACATGAACGATAATTGCAGTAAGGCATATCTCCCTGTTTGTCTAAAAAAATATAGCAGTTCAAGACGTGGACTCTATACCTACATCACATTCACATGGCCACATACTATCTCTAGCTAGAGCCAGAACCTCATATTCATCATCATCAGCCTACACTATATAGTCCACTGCTGGACGTAGGCCTCTCCCAAAGCACGAAACATGGCAAACGTATCGTAGGACATCCTGAGACTCGGTGGAGTGACGCTACACGTAACATAACTGGTAATGGCTGGAAGAGAAAAGCCGAAGATTGGATTGAGTGCCTAACAAACAAACAAACGTGCCTTGGATAAGGCATAGGTCCAGAGTCAGAGCTTAACCCTTCTAAAATGCACGGTAAGCAGCTCACAGGTCACGGCACTCGCAACAAGTCTCGTGGAGTTCGCGACACATTGTGACCCTCTGACACCTGCGCCAAAGCTGACAAAGTCCTCAAAACGACAAGGCGGCAGCTTGCGGGTAGTGAGGAAATTAAACGTCATTTTTTTTATAGCTCTTTGACTTGCTGACAATTTGTTCGATGTAGGTGTCGTGAAATTAATACTACCTTTATAGTCTTTCACTCGTAGGCATTCTGAGAGTTTTTAACAGATAGGACTCGTCTAAATATGGGAGCAGTATTAAAATAACTGTTATAGGTACTATGGCTTTGTGCCTCAAACAACTCATTACGGACTTTAGTAATAAACGTTACTTAAGAGCACAGAATATTTTTTAAAGTTATATGATTATTTACGGGATATTTACCGTGGTAAGGTTGTGGAATGAGCTCCCGATATTGCGGCGCAGTTACATGCACCATGTTCACCTTACCACGGTAAATATCCCGTAAATAATCATATAACTTTAGTGAACAACCGTGATAGTTTAAAACAGAATATTTTTTATTTATTACAAAGTTTTTTCATGTAAGAAAACATCATCATCCTACCATATTCCCACTGCTGGGACACAGGCCTTCTCTCAGAGAGAGAGGATGGGCCCTATTCGACCATACTGGCTCAGTGTGGGCTCAGTGCATGTTTGTGAATGTCATATATCTTTGACCTTTTGAGTTTCTTGGACTTGTCATCAAGTCAAGGGAGGTCGCTGTCGTTACCAAGAGGTTGCTTCAAGGAGGTTATAACGCGGGTGAAACTGCGGGGCGCATAGTTGTAAACAAAAGTTTAATCTTAGACCTATAGCTTAGGTTGTAGGTAGTTTAGCTTAGTTAGGCTTAGAAACAGTAAGAATTATAATGTTAATTATGTGGGTATATTATTGTAAAATAACAACCTTCTTAATCTGTATGCCTAACAAATATCAAAACTCCGACAATTTATAATAACAACTAGACACCTGCCTAAGTAATATTAGGAGTAAAATGGTACATTGCATTTAGCTATGTGTTACAACTTCCAGCTCCCGCCGGCGTCGATAAAGATTACTATGCTAAGTAATTCACATAAATAAATGTAGGATATAAAGGTTCACCAATTGATCAGTTCAATTCAATTATTACTATTCCAGTTTATGATATTTTTGTTATTCAATAATGTTTAATTATTAACTATATATATTTAATTTTATTGTTCAAATTAGCTTTATTGTAAATAATAATTAGATGCTGGTAACATTGTTGTTTGCACTGGTAACTGTACGATACAGATGGTAACACTAGGAGAAGCGAGAGGCGTTGGTTTGAAATGTAATTCACTATTGAGACGACCGTTGAATAAAATACAACTTATAGAATCTGCGTGTTGTTCTTATCACCGCCAATCCCTGCGACATCACCATCGTTACATCTGTGAGTTTTACTATTTTAATTGAACACTGTATATCCATACTATAAAAAATGTATGTACCTGATCTTAATGATCCTACCTATACCATTAGCTTTCGTTTATTAAGTGAGAATACTTTTATCTAAAGTATTTTACATCATATGAGTGTAACACTATCGGTTGATTGTGCATATTTTGTGAGTAATAGAATAAAGGCTTTTTTATTTTATTTTATTATATTATAGCTTAAGTATTTTTTTTAAACCAATTCAACGAGCTGAAGCTTCACATAAAAATACTGTAGTTATACTAGTGATGTATTGCATTCATAAAAGCTTTCAGAGATCCTCTTAGCTACGATGAAAATCTCATCAATAATCTATAAGTGGTTTTCGGAAACAATACTGACAGACATAAATTTGTATCATACCAATATTATAAATTTGAAAGTGTGTTTGTTTGTTCCTCTTTCACGCAGCAACAGAGCAACGAATCAAAGTGTTTATTTTTAAATAGAAATAAACATTAGGGACACATTTGCACACACGGTCATCTGACCCTAAACTAAGCAAAGCTTGTGATGTGGCTGCCAGAGACTGATATACATACATGAATATTTTTAAATACATACTTAAATAGATATTAACACCCAGATATAGAACAAATACATTTGCATCACATGAATGTTTGTCCTAGGTGGGAATCGAACCCACGCCCCCAAGCACAGAAGGCAGGTTCACTACCAACTAGACCAACGGGGTATCAAACAGCTGGAGACTCAGGTCAGACAAACAAGGAAGATGTGACTTAGTGCAATCTGTCTCAGTGTCGTTTCACTATACCCATAAACCGCTTAACACCAAAACCACCAAAACTAAACAAAAGTACGGTACCCTTAATATTTTTTACGCACAGTAAGAAACTTGCAACTAATGAATCCACATGCAAAAAAGGCGGTAAGGGCGTCTGAGCCAGTTCCGACTAAAAGCATCAAACCTGATTAAGGCCTCATGCGTTCGCACCCGCCGCACCACCTTACCATATCTATTTTGTTTCTCTGATCTGAGGTAGGAGGAATGGAGAGGACATTTTTTATCCTGGAAAATGTACGATTCCTGCGGGCAAGACCACGCGGGTGAAACCACGGGGCGCAGCTAGCTTACTATCGCAATCACAAAATACGGAAGTAGCTACGAAAATGTAAATAAATAATTTCATAACAAATTCCATTAAATTTAAAATGACTAACAGGAAACGAGAAATATGAGCAATCTTTTTAAAATGTCGTGAAAAGCAAATAAATAATTAAAAGTACGCTCACGAAACCCGCACTCTCCGGATAATTTAACTTCATTAGAGAGGACATTTTGTTTTAAAAGCACCTGTTTCAGTGATTCCGAAATTATCCAGCTATGTTGACAGACACGTGGAAGCTTTCAAAATTATCTGTTATGTTTTTCGCCAAAAAGAGTTATCAATTTGAATAATATATACTTAGATTATATGATTATTTACGGGATATTTACCGTTTATATATTTACGGTTGTGGAATGACCTCCCGATATTTCGGCGTAGTTACATGCACCATGTTCACGGGAAGACTGAAGAATGCGGGTGGTCGGTTGAACAGTTAAAAAGTTAGGTGCAGACATAAAGATCTACCCTCTTTCTTAGTCTTTTGCTACGGTTATCACTGGAACTCGAACTCGAACCTAAGTCCCGACAAAACACACTGTATCACTGCGTATAGTATTTTGAACGCGAACTTTTATTTACTACCTAATACTGGATTCCACGCACTGGCGAGTTGAAAACCATCACCTCGATCGAAATTCTGGCATTTCGAGATCTCAATAGTTAATAGTTTAAAACAGTGATATACTTAGGTACCTCAACATCATACTAAGCCTAGAATTTGTCCACTGCTGGAAATACGACTTCTCCCAATGTACGCCATGCAGTCCAATCTTCGCATTTTCGCTTCCAGTCACTGCCAGCTGCCTTACGTATCGTCACTCCATCGAGTCTCAGGGCGTCCCACACTAAGTTTGTCGGTATCCACTCCAGAACACGTCTACTCCAATAGTTATCGGTTCTGCGATAGATATGACCGGCCCCACTCTCACTTCACCTTGCTAATACGCTGAGTTATCTCGGTGACTTTAGTTTTGGTTTGACTTACTCTGGTCTTGGCCTCCGACACAAGAGAACGCCATCGGTCCCGGTCTCGCGCTGTCTCTCGCCAGTCGGAGTCAAGCTCGCGCATATTCTTTCCAGCGATATCTAGGCCGGTAGACGGGTCGGCAGCCATTAGGAACTCCAAGCTACGCTTTCCCATTCTCAGCCGGTGGCCTCTCCAGCGGAGTCTCTGGGCTTTGCTCTGTCCCAAGATGGTATTTCTTTGATATTTGGTTTAGGTACCTAATTGAATCATATCCTGTTTTGGCCGCAATAGGTTAAAGGTACTGTACATTACTTACTGGAAGACCTTAGCATCCGAGATACAGAAAATCTTGACCGATGCTAACACTCCAATACCCACTAAGTCAAGCAGCATCCGTCCACGAGTTGACCTATGAGCCTCGCCATCGCTATCCTCAGCGACCAAGAGGGCGACCCACCACACGCGCCGCTATGTCGAATCATTTAGCAACCATACCACTTATAAACATAAACTATTATTCCTATCAACGTTTAGTCACTACTAATTAGTTTCAGACTATGTTCCTTATTCAAACAAATTCACCAACCCTCGACAAATACGAAAACTTTTTAGAGATTATAACTACAAACATGTATGCTACTCGTATGTATGAAAGAAAAGATTTATTTTATCTCGAGGCGCTCCCATTTTTATATCTCCTATTTCATAACTTTATGAGTCGTAAATAGTGCAAAAATAACAAAAACTCTTATGAGCAAGTGCGAGTTCACGGTTCTTAACTCCAGCATGTTTCTAATACGGGTTTTATTTTTAGAATATTGGTTGAAGAAAGGTAGCTAGAACATTAAATGTATCGAATATTGGTATGTTTGTAAGGGTTCCGTACCCAAAATGTATAAACAGCTAGCCTACGCTGTATGTCTGTCCGTCCTACGTTTTCACGGCTGTATCTTTCGAACCGTAATAGATAGCCAGTTGAAATTTTCACAGAATTTGTGATGTTACGGCGGATTAACTAAGAAATAATAATAAAGACAAAATTAAAAACTATTCGGTTTTTTTAAATCGTAGTTTTGTATTCGTTTTAATGTAAAAACGATAATACTTACACGCATCAAACTTGACTTGATTATAGTACACACTGTATAGTAAAACAACATATAATAAATAATGGCCAAGTGCGAGTCAGTGATAAATTTCTGTACTGCCCGAAGTTAAACAACGTCGGGCGCGGTCGGTACTTGTTTGCGTGACCGCCTGGGCGTGAGTCTTTTTGCACTACTTTTCGTAATTTGTGGTGGTACGGAATCCTAAGTGTGGGAGGGACGACTCGCACTTGCCCGGTTTATATGACATAGGTACACTTTTATTTTATAAATAATAGGCTTGCGCTTGACCGCCAACTCGCCTGATGTTAAGCGATGATGCGGTCTACGGTGGAGCACGCTTGCCTAGAAGAAACCGATTCACTCGTGATTTGAAGACACCCAGATTGTATCTATCGGGGAACACCCATTCAGGCAGCGCATTCCACAGACTAGCAGTTCGCACAATAAAAGTGGAATCAAAGCGCTTCGTTCGGGTTTTCGGAATAGCAACCATAAAGCGGTATCGATTTTTTGTGCCCGCTATGGCAGTTTGATAGAAAAATGGGCAGGATGGAATTAACTCATGAAGATCAGATGCACACTCTCTCACACTTACGGTCCGAGAATTAAGATCCAAATATAAACGCTGTGTACAGCTAAGTACTGTATCCAAATATATTTTTACGAAAAAGATATTAACGTAAAAGCTGATCAAAGTAACTTGAGAAAATACACTTGCTTGTTTTATTCGTGAATTTTTAAAGCCTTGGAACAAAATGTTGAGTTGACGCCAGGGGAAGGAAAAAGGTATCCCTTGAGTATTGCGAGGTAATGATCCACAAAGAGGGGTGGGTCCATTAAAAACTGAGCTGGTAGATGAGAAGCACGTTATGTTGGTAACTTGTCGTGAAGGCTGAGTGGGCTGCCCTCTCAACTCACCCAATAAATGGTGCCAGAAATTTTGTCCTACTTCTTTCATTTTATAAAAAAAAATTGTCAGTCTCGAAATACTTAGTTCTACCCATTTATAACTACTATTGAGTAATGTTACTGCTTTTATTACACCAACAATAGGCATGATGACTAATATTTTTTTTATTACCTCATAAAAAAGCTGATCATACATAAAGCACATCAACAAAAACAAAATTAAAAGTAGTTCAAAAATAAATGAGATATAAGCATTTTAATTTAATTTAATTTCATGCTAGACAGAGAGCGCACTATACTGAGCCGTGACGTCACGGCTCAGAAGCGCCATACAAATGCTATACTAACAAACACTTTGCGGGAAAGGGATAGAACATCCCCTCTCTATCCCCACCTTAAACATTAAATACTCATATCTCAGAGATTTATCAGCCAATTCAAATATTTTTTTCAGTATGTGTATTGTATTTACTTATATTCATCGCTAAGCCGGTTATTTGTAATAAATTAAACATTAGGAATCATGCCTATTAGCTTTTTACCGCACCTGTTTGTAATCTGTAAGTACAAGAGAAAAAAAACATATTTTTCTTAACTTAGTTTTTTTCTCCACCACGCGTTTGTGACTTGTGAAAACAACCCAAACCCATTCTGGACTGGAAAAGGTTTACTAGTAGCAAAGATAATTTAGTAATAGCTAGTAGCCACTGAAGAATTCTTGCTAAAACAAACCAATTGAGCCCAATCTGGAAAGGTTTACTAGTAGCCACTATCCTTCTGGCTCCATCATCAGATCAGTTAGATGATACCAAATCATCATCCGGATTACATATTATTATACTTGGAAACTTTCAAATTGATACTACAATTGAAATTTGGGTAAAATTTACTTTTAAGATTTGTTTACATAGTTTGTTGCAAGGGAAGCTAATAAAAGAGTATTAAAAATACGGATCGAATTGAGAACCTTTTTTGAAGTCGGTTAAAAAGGGGTTGGAAATATGCTCGAGAGCGATGAAAAGCGTGAAGCTGCTACATCAAATATTAAAATGTCATTCGTCATCCGGCTCGTGAACACGGCTAACTGTCACGTTAATGAAAATGTACTGATTGTTCACTGGGGATCGTACTGTTGGACACAATATTACTATAGAGTAGAGACCATGATACCTAATACCCAAACGGACTGAACGCTTCCAACAGAAAAAACGAGCAGAGCGAGAGGTACCATCTTTAGCCCTTTGTCCCTCTTCATCTGTTCGTCTTCTATACAATGATATTCATGACACATTAATGTGTGGTGTTGCCTGTTGGAAAAATATCGTAACCGTAAATTTGGTATTATTTTGGGTAGTCCGTATATGATTTTAACAGCATAATTTTTAAATAGTTATATTTTATTTGTGAAACATATCTAAAAGCAAACTCCCGTGATTATTTAGGGTGCATCCGTTTATTATTGTTGTGATATAAATAAGGAATAAATAAGTATGTACGTGTGTTGAGTACTGCTGCCACCTATTCGACAGAGCAGCCAAGTACCAACTGGAAGCTTTAGACACACCGAAAGACAGACTGATAGCAAATAAAAGTCAATGTTTACAGTAAAATTACGGACATAAAGATCATCTAATATTTCAGTGTGACGAGTGCAGTGTGCATCGCTGCATAGATTCTGGATAGCACTGAATTATTATGCGAGAGTAACGCTTACCATCAGGCGAGCGGACTGTTCGTCTAGTCACTCAGTTAAATTAAAAAAACGTATAGGTCGAGTGGCTGACTCTAGTGTTACGAATTGTTAGGCCATCTGAAGGCTTCAGACATGGTCTAGCATTGTTCTACGACAAACAACCGAGATAATGATAAAGAGAAAAAAGATAAAAAGACAGAGAGAGACAGAGAGAGAGAGAGAGAGAGAGATTTTATGTGACATAGGTACAATACCTAGGAAATGTATAGGTACGTAGTATACGTACTCAAAGGCCATAGCTTAGGCAAACCAGTTAACGGGCCGCCTGGTGATAAGCGATCACCATCGCCTAGGATACCTTTAATGACTGGGCCATCACAGATGCATTGCCGACCTTGCGATTAAAGACGACCTTAAGACTCTATACAGCCCTTTTGAGGAGCACCATGTCATATAGTTTCTGCCATCCGCAGCATTCTACCGATTCCACTTTTTTTAACGTGAATAAGTTCGCCTTTGACCACCAACTCGACTGTTGGTAAGCGACGATGTGGACGAAGATGAAGCACGCAGACTTAGAAAATACCTATTCACTCTGGCCTTGAAAAAGCCCAGGTTATATCTCTCAGGAAGCAAGGAAGCGGGCAGGTTGTTCCATTCTATGGCCGTACGGATTAGAAACGTAGAATCGAAACGTTTGGTACGTATCCGAGGAAAATCCACAATGTATGGGTGGTAGTGGGCCGTTTTCCTACTTGTCCTGTAGTAGAAAGGGGATGGCAGGATAAGGTCATGTAGCTCTGATGCACATTCTCCGAAATGAATCCTGTAGAAAATTGACAGACTCGCTATTTTACGGCGGTGTTCTAGACTTTGCTTTACTTTGTTCATTTTGCTTGTCCTACCGAAGAAAAGATTTAAACAAAAACAAAAATACTGTGGTGTCCGACAGAATGAGACCTTCTAGTGAAGAGATCTCTATTATTATTTACATTAAATAGTAAAACTGTGGAATGAATAAAGGCGTAATAATTAACCACTGAATCCTGTAATAGGCATAAATCGTATATATATGTTCAAATATATTCTACCTAATTGGGTTGCAATATTTTCAATTAGGAAATCCAGGCGTTTATAATTTACCTCAAGGAAAATTATATTCGTGGCCTCTGTCCACATCTTTATGAAATGTTGTAACTTTTAAGGTCATTCACAGAGCTCCAGCACATTATAAAGGCGACACGTATTCAGCGAAACTGCTGAATATAAAATAAATTAATGGTAATGAGCAATTTCAAAAGCGGTTTCTGTAAAAGGGACCCACGCATATAGCAGCCTTTAGCTGATGATAAAATTAGAATTTTTGCCGTAATTGCCTACACATTTATGAAACTGCTTAGCAAGATAATCCGGGGACATTGAAACAAGAGAGTAAATAATTTGGTTTGAAAAAATACTGCTCCCGAGGACAATGAAACTTAATTTGATAAAACTAGCTAGTTTTATTCTTGAAGTCGACTCCGTTGAGACTTCAGATCAGACAAACAAAGGAGATATGCCTTTGTACAAATTATCGTTCATGTTCAAATGTCTCTGTGTTTCACCCGAGTTTTTTCACTATACCGCTAAAGCTGTAAGTACGGCACACTTACTCTTTTTCAAGCACACTAAGAAACTTGCAGCGACACCTAATAAACGAACTAATGGTTCATATGCAAAAAGGGCGGCAAAGTCTGTTTGAATTGGGAAGCCAATGAAAGACATTTAAATATACTACTCTTTTTCTTATCGTCATTAGTAGGAGAGGTGTGTGTGCTCTCTTCTCTACTGAGGCGCAGAATCAACGAGACTGAAATCTCATCTAAGCCTTCTAAATCAAATAGGTATATACAAACAATAAGGGCACTGTTTAGATTAATATAAATAATATGTACGAAAGAGAAAGATCCAATTATCTACATGTTGGAGAGAAACAGATTGATTTTTGTAACAACATTCCAACAAGATCAGCAGCAGGGTTCGACTTAGGCATCACGCCAGAATTAGGCCTGATGCGTTCGCACCCACCACGCCACTTTACCATATCTCCCTTGTTTGTCTGATTTGAGGTTGATCCTTAAAAACTTTACAGTCAGTTTAAAAATATCGCATCGGGGCAGAATGTGCACCGCAGCAAATTGACCAACACGCGCAAAAAGTACAAATGCAAAATGTGAAATAATATAGTGAACTGGCATCGGTACACCACGTGGTTAGCTCAAATATACTATTGTTTGAAAGGCGATAAATTACTTTAGGAAATATTCCTGCAGCCAGAAATATCCGCAGAAGTTTTAATTTGGATGACGCGTACAAATGAGTTATATATGAGCGCGGGCGCCAGTCGGTTTACTTTACCCATATGTTTTACGCGCCAGAACGTTAGGGAACGAGGTCAGGGTATAAAAGTGTTTGTTTTGCTTGGAGTCTAATAAAACGAGGGGTTCCCACGATTTGCGTAAATTCGCCGGAATAACAGATGGCTGAGGCAGAGATAATAGCAGCATTTTTCCGGGCAAATTTACCTCGTGGTGATACTGGTAATGCGTGGAAGTGAGGACACGTTCCTTTACTGCTGGCCTTTTGGAAAAACTCTGGAGTTGCAGTTTCTTTGCGCGGTAAATTCCGAAACGAGGATATTTGCCGAAGAACCACAGTTACCGACATAACTGTTCAGATTTGCAAGTTGAAGTGGCAATGCATCAATCACTACATGCATATCACGAATGTCATCTTCATGTTATGCGTTTCATGACGATACTAAGGGACGGATGAGATAACTCGAGAACGCATAGCAACACATATTCAAAATTATACCGACATTTTATACCTAGATGTTTGTTTGTTTCATTAATGAAACCGCGCTTTAATGCGTCACGAGGAAGTAACGTAAGTAAATATAACTAACTATTCCTATTTATAATTAGTTGCTAGCATCAGTCGTAAACACAAATTAAATGCCCATATTTGGATTGGTTTCGAGGCTTCAAACAACGTTAGTTGGCTAAACAAGGGCAAATTAAAATTTCGGAAAAGAGTTCACAACTTATAGCTAGACAGATTTTGAACAAATGTGACATCCGCTTCGTATTTTATTTTTATTTTATCGCGGATAAGTCCGCGTATGACTACTAACTCGCCTGTTGGTAAGCGACGATGTGGTCGAAGATGGAGCACGCAGACTTAGAAGATACCTATTCACTCTGGCTTTGAAAGGCCCAGATTATATCTCTCAGGAAACAAGGAAGCTGGCAGGTTGTTCCAATCGTTTGTTTGTACGGGTTAGAAACTTGGATTCGAAACGTTTGGTACGTATCCAATGAAAATCCACAACGTATGGGTGGTAGTGGGCCGTTTTTCTATTTGTCCTGTAGTAGAAAGGGGATGGTAGGATAAGGTCATGTAGCTCTGATGCACATACTCCGAAATGAATCCTGTAGAAAATTTACAGACTCGCTACTTTGCGGCGGTGTTCTAGACTGAGTAGTTCGAAGATGGCGACTCTGGCTAATTCCTGGCGTGTGTTTGTGTATGTGGCTGGCAAGTCCAAACTTCGTCTTGAGCACCAGGTCACAACATGCTCAGTCAATACAGCTGGCCCACGTATGTGTAGTTTTAAGAGAGTTTTGGTCGGTTTTTACAAGTTAGGCGTTACCCGGCTTTCGAAATTTGTGACGACTTTTTTGACTTTCGAACGCCAAAATGATCTCATGTGGGCAGTCTCCTCCCACCTTCCGATTGCAAACTACACGCAGCCAAACACTGCCAACAGGAACTGTGCTTTCATTTCGACAGTTCTGAGTAGAGAACTCTTTTTGGCAGAACAAACATAGTTAAGAACCAAAGCAATGAAATCTGCGGTAATTATGAAAGTGACACTCGTTATCGCTATGGTATTAGCGACAACTTACACCCGCATGATATAAAACCAGACATACAAACACACACACTAACACTCAACTTCTTACCCCAAAGGCAAATCTCTTCTCCGTCCTGTGGTGGATAATAAAGAAAAAAAAGGGGGTTTCCCTTCATTTAGAAGGATAGACAGGTAAAAAAAAATATACATAAAAAACGACTTCACGGTAAGTTCAATAAACAGAAATCAATAAAAATAAAAGAATCGATAAAATCAGTTCACAATCGGCCAAAGTATGGAGTAATTGATATACACGAAATAAAGATAATTTTTAGAAAAAAAAAGAACCGACTTCATGATTATACCTTCATTTACAAACTAAAACTAAAAAGTAGAAAATAATTATTAAATAACTTCAAAGCAATGAACATTAAAGGACAATCAACGAAATTATTAATACATATATTACCTACTTATATACATATTTACAATTTATAATCAGTTATTTTTACACATACAATGTTTACAATGTACATTGAATTTGTAGATATTCTTGTAGATTTTTCAAAAAGCACTGAATCAATGTCGATAAAAAAAATTATGGGACCACCTATGAGCTACCAACCAAAAAAAGAATCATCAAAAACAAGTCTAAATTGGCGGAGTAATCGCGTAACAAACATACAAAAAAAAACACAGTCGAATTGATAACCTCCTCCTTTTCGAAGTCGGTTAAAAACCGAGTTACATACCACAGAGTATGTACACAAATAAAAGCAAACATTGTTCGATCTACGACCAAACTACATTCAATCTAGAGAAGCAAATCTCGTAAACCAACATACTCGTAATTTATATGCCAAATTATCTCATACCTTGTGTAGTATCATTATTTATACTTTGCTCTGCTCATGATGCGGAAAATCAACTAAAATACTGTCAGTGTTTTTGCTAAGCTCTGACGATTTTCAATGGCAATCAAATCACCTAAGTTAAAAACAAAACTGTTTAAAAAGTAATTACAATTCAGAAAAACACTGTTTTAAACTATCACGGTTGTTCACTAAAGTTATATGATATCATATGTTATCATTCCACAACCTTACCACGGTAAATATCCCGTAAATAATCATATAACTTTACAATTCAGAAGTTTGTAGCCAGCGCGCGACGCTCGAAGAATATTCATAAACGATTGGAATTTGACTGTATTAAAAATATGATTCATGCTGGTGTTTACCTAGATTATTATTTTTAAATATCGTTTAAAACTAGAAAATAATGTCCTGATTCACAGAAAAATACAAAATAATAATATTTATGATTACTTTTTTTGATCGTCTTTAAATTTGCTTCCATTGGTCCCAGGCAATTTAAAAAACGGATGATAACAAAATCGGGGGATACAGTTTGATGCTGCAGCTAAATATATATCACCTAAAAAACTTTTTATATGGGATAACCCTGAAATCGCGAAAAAAATATCAGCTATTCCATACATTTTGTCGAGTGTCAATGACCGTTTACTATGGAACAGCAGATTTTTTTCGCGTTTTCGTTGTTGCTCCCGTAGTAAAAGTTGTTCATAATGATGGGTACTATGGGCCCCTTTCGGCTTAGTACACCCTTTCCGCGTAACTCAGTATATTATTACATACGCTACATTGACTGGTGGTGATTGGTGAGTTGTTATTACATAATACCACAGACTCCTACAGACCTACATAACTCGTTTATCTAATCAGTGGCGTCGTCTGCCGGGAGTTCTGAATCATGTCATTATTTCCGATCCTGTGGGTCACGCGCTTCGGCTCTCAATAGCGTTGGTTGTAGTATTTTTTCTTTTCTTTTTTTTAAATATATTGGCCTGATACATCTTGTCTATTTATCCAATGACAATTTTTTTTTTGTAGATATTTAAAGTTTCAGAAGAAATCATAGTCTGTAGCTGTCTACAGTCAAGAAACGTAAATCATAAAGATGGAGACTTCTTTACGACATGCTTCTATGGAGACTTGTTTTACCTCAAATATCACTTACCCCCGACCTAGTAGGTCATCATCATCATCATCATCAGCCAGAAGACGTCCACTGCTGAACATAGGCCTCCCCCTTTAACCTCCACACTGAACGACAGCCTGCCTTTTGCATCCACTGGATGCCAGCGACTCTTACTATGTCGTCGGTCCATCTAGTGGGAGGCCTACCTACGCTGCGTCTTCCGGTTCGTGGTCTCCACTCAAGAACCTTTCTTTCCCATCGGTTATCGGTTCTCCGAGCGATGTGGCCTGCCCATTGCCACTTCAACTTGCAAACCTACCTAGTAGGTATTCCTTATCAATCACTTGGTATACATTATAATCTTTGTTACACATTAGTTTTATGCACTTACCTTAATAACTATGGAAGTTAGAAGGTTCTAAGGAATTGAAACGAACGGACAAAACGAACTTGTAGAGTAAGGTTTCCTTGTAGTACAAGGGAACCTAAAAAAAAAAGGGGAAACACTTAGAATTACTACTCAGAGAAGGTAGGTTTCCAAGTCAACGCCTTCTTAAAACGTAAGCTACAAATTCGCTTTGTAGCTTGCGTTTCGATTGGTATTTTAAACGATTTAAGCAAGAAAATTAATGGATTACCTGTGGAATGTCACACCATAACTCTTATGCTGCTTTTTTGATTTGTTGTGGTACGATTTCACCGCGCAAATTGTCATAGTAATTTTTTTTTATTTTTTTTCGGAGCCATATATGACTCCATTTGAATGGCTTAAATTTTGCGAATGTACTTGGTTTCTATTGTGTAGTTATTCTAAGTGGAAACAATTTTAAAGCTGGTTTAGTTTAACACAAACACAAAATGGGTACAACAAAATTGTCATCAATGTACTCGTAATATTGGAAGACTGGAGGCCAGTTGAAGCTACTTACAGAAATAATCTTACCTTCCTTGTGACGTGGACAAGAAAGGTAAGATTATTTATGTAAGTAACGTGAGAGGCAACCTTTCTACCTACTCTTACTAGGAGTATATAATTTTCTTGACATTCTTTTTACTACGTACTAAATAATCTAAATAAGTACCCTTTTGTCAAATTAAAGTATATTAAAAACAAAAATCAATACAAATGTCTTCTACTCACAGTGCGTAGTGCACGGGTCGTGCCTCGATATAGCGCCCAAACTGAGGAACGGATTCTATTTTCTTAGTGTTCCGTTCTTCGAAAGAAAAAAACTTTGTTGTCCGTCTGTCTGTCTGTCCGTGTGTCAAGAGCTCTTTTATCAAGAACGCGTAAAGGGCCCGATAACGTTAAACTGAAGTAATATCTCATTAAATAGAAAAGCTATTACAAAGGTACAAACTGACAGTGTTGTAGACCAATCTATCGGAGATTTTTTTTTCTCTGCGATATAAGTTTGTATTAGTCGCTTTATTTTTAATTTATATGAAAGTAGGTTGTATAGCGGCGGTTTATAGCTATGTTTAATCAAAATCTGTCCAGCTGTTGTAAAAATGATAAGCTCATTTCCGAATAGGACGTAGATTTTTTTAATTTCAATTTTAAAAAAACGAAGCCCTGTCGTCTCTGACTGTCGTTACGAAATCACAAAAACTACTTGACTTACGAAGCTGAAATTAGGGAGGTAGATTTCTTATATGATTTTTAACTGGGCCGAATTAAGGGGGGGGTGGGGCAAAAGGAGGTTGAAAGCTTATATGAAAGTCATCGCATACGATTTCGCGGGCAACAGCTGGTATATTAATATAATATGATAATGACGTAAAGAACCAGAAAAGTTTAGGGAAAATAAGTATCTCACATCTCGTGAATACATCCTCGTTATAATTAATCTCTACAACGCGTTACAATAACTTTCGATGTAACTCCCGTAAAGGTCATGTAATTTCCGCTGAATATACTAAGTTCACGTAATTTTCCACTGGTTCTACGTATTCACGTCGTAGCACGTTGCCGTAGCTACCTCTCGGCTCTCCCGTATCAAGTAACTCAACTAAAGTAAAACAATTAGGTCGTGTTAGGTCTCTGCTATGCCTATTAGGGCTATGTCTTAATGGAATTGTGGCGCAGGATGCGATACACTGAAACATCATACTGTATATATCTCAGATCGGATAAATAAGGGAGATATGCCTACAATTATCGTTTGTTCAAACGTCTCCGTGTTTCACCCACTTTTTCGATTTGCACGACTAATGTCACAAAAGAAAAATGTTCAAGAACTTAATAATTATACCCAACTATAGAAACACCCATCACTACACCGCTAAATCGATTAACGCAAAAATTGTACCTAAGTATGGCACTCATTTATCTCGTACACTAACCGTCTTACTACAAAAGATTTAAAAACGCTTTAGGCATGTGTTTAACATATTTTTCACAGTGAAACAACTGCTAAAGCTAAAGCGTTCTTAAATCTTTTGTAGTAAGACGGTAAGAAACTTGCAACGACACCCAAGTACTAATAGTCCACACCCCCCCCCCATACAAAAAAGGGCGGCAAGGCCTAATGCAGGGTGAGTTCGACTGGCCTTGAGGGATTCTCCACGCGGGTGAAACCGCGAGGCGCAGCTAGTTACCAATAAAACTGTACTAAAATTGTGGCAACGAATTTTCGACTCATGAAGTTTGCTTCTCGCTTACGTAAGCACTGCATTTTGTTACCGATTTTGGCACATCATCATCAGCCGGAAGACGTCCACTGCTGAACATAGGCCTCCCCCTTTAACCTCCACACTGAACGACAGCTCGCCTTTTGCATCCACTGGATACCCGCGACTCTCACAATGTCGTCGGTCCATCCAGTGGGAGGCCTCCCTACGCTGCGTCTTCCGGTTCGTGGTATCCACTCCAGAACCTTTCTTCCCCATCGGTTATCGGTTCTTCGAGCAATGTGGCCTGCCCATTACCACTTAAACTTGCAAATTTTAACAGCTATGTCGGTGATTCTAGTTCTTTGGTGAATATCCACGTTTCGGATCTTATCGCGCAAAGAAACTCCGAGCATAGCTCTCTCCATTGCCCGCTGTGTGACTCTGAGCTTTCGATTTTGGCACGTCGATTTTAAATCGACGTTCTCAAGATCTTTGGGTTAAGCCGATCTTGACGAAATTTGGCAAGGTAGTATTGTGCATGGAGTACTTGTTATTCAGGAAAAATGCGGCGAAAATGGATATATGACCCACCAATTATGGTCCATGCTAACCCTGCAGTATAGGTTTAAAAATAGTTGATTGAAACTATAGTCATTGTAAGAGGATAAAACCGTGAGACCTAGTCAAACATGCTCCAAGAACAGCACTGAGTTTACAATAACCCAACTCTAATACAAGCAGTTCGAGTACAGTTTATGCACTTGTTTACAAACATTTTTGCGCTGTTTGCGCGCGAGGGTTTCTCGGCAATCACCTCTTCGTGGGAAATTGGTAACGTCTAAACTTTTAAATAGTAATAACCATAATAACTAGTAATAACCATAATAGAAAAGACTAACAGACTTTTGTATGTAACCAAATAGATTGTGCCAAAACAGGAAAAAGTACAAGGCAGTAGGTGTAACATAACAGCTGGTGATGGACAATTCCTAAAACAGAAGCTCGGCAGGGCGAACATTTTCCCTATTTTGTGAATTCAATATGGTAAATGGTTGGCAACGGTCAAAGTAGTGCTAGCATAGCTAAAGTACTTTTTGTTACGGGGATTGCGTCATTATGAAATTTGTGTATCCTGGTAATCAAATTTCAATAAATTTTGTTTCCGATCATTTTGTGATATTTGTTATACTCCCGAGATGGTAATAACTCAAACTTATTCAAACTTCATTGCTTTTTTTATATTAAATTTTTTCGCGATCTTCACTTTTTTATTGTCAGTTGGATTATGTTTTTAGTTCATACAAGAATTTTATAAAAAAAAAAGACGTAGGTACAGCTTTTCCCGAATTTGTAGATTTTTCGGGAAACTTTTCCAATGTGTCTTTCCATAAAAACCTAATTTGGACTACTACTATTACGAACATTTTAAAACAAAAAATAGCAAATCGCTCAAGCGTTTCTCAAGTGATGCGCTTATCAACGAACAGAATTTCAGTTATTTGTAAAGAAAGAAAATTGCTATTAACATGTTTCAGAATTGTCGGGCACTTTTGATTTAAGAATTTTGAAATTGAAGAACTTTGCTTCGACGTTCAGCTTGAAATTGTTTTCAAGCTGAACGTCGACGTGGGAAATCTCAAGCTACTCCACAGGATTCGTTGATAAAATGAAGTTTGTAATGTCAAGAAGGCGTATCAGAGTTTCAAATGACCCACCCTTTCCCTACAGGTTACTGCGCCATAAACTAATGCTAATTAAATCATAGGTGCAGAGCCGAGGATCGAACCGGGTGCCATCAGATTGTAAAGACCACATGCTATCGCGCGGCCACCATCGCTCAATACCACGAACCCAATTTCCCGAACCCGATACCTCGAACCCAATTTTGATTTCCTCTATTATCTTACCCACTTACCTCATTGCCAAACAATATCACACTTGATAAAACTGTGCAGCGTGCCCTAAAACCTTCTAAACGACAGGAATGAGGCCTCAGAGAGCGGCATTGGGGTGGCCAAGTTCTCGTCCAAATGTATGATCATACACGAAACATAGACTCTATAAGATCTTACCACATTGTAACAATTTAATCTTAGCACCATATTTTTTGTGATATGCATTACCTTAATTTTAATTTCATACTCCAAGGCACCCCACTCCGAGTTAATTTCGCCTAGTAAAGAACAACCTGATATTCCGTGGTATAAGTTACTTCATTACTTCGTAATGTTCTCTCAGTATGATGTGAGCGTTTATTACAGCTTGGCTGTTATATTATGTCACATTACATGATGGATGGCCCATATGGCGGCTGATCTCATTTACTTCATTTACTTTAAGTGCAACTGTTGCAACATGCTGCACAATGGTATCAGCTCGCGCTGGTAGGTTTTGAGGGCAAATAAACTTGAAAATATGAAACAAAGTTTAAATCAAGTAAGTAAGTAGGTTTTCAAGTTTTTTTTAAAGTTTTTTCAATGCATGTGTGAAGAAGTAACTTCTAAAAAAAAACATTTATTTATTTCCAAGTAACATAGACTCATACAAATCAAAAAAATATCAATTGAAAAAATAATAATAGTAGCTAGTCACATTACTTTATTAATAATAATTACCAATTGAAATTTAAAATAATCAAACTAAAAAAGTCAACATTATACAATAAATTAAATTTCTAAGTCTGCTCGCTTCATCTACAACCACATCGTAGCTTACCAACAGGCGAGTTGGAGGTCAAACGCGGACTTATTCGCGTTTTTTTTTTTAAATTCATAACAGGCATGGCTTTGACGTAGTCTCGGACGTTTATGTGTTTGCGTGTTTCTTTGACGTAGTGTGGCCAGGTGGAGTGGCGACCAGCGTAAAACGGCGACTATAAACTGGATGCAGAGGACTGCCGACCGAGCGCAGTGGCGTGCATATGTCCAGCAGTGGACAATGAAAGGCTGATGATGACTTTGACCGCACGTCATCATCATCATCCACAGTCTTATTTATCCCACTGCTGGGTGTTTGCCTCTCTCTTGTTATACCATCTGCCTCTGTCCTGTGGTAATCGAATCCAGGTTCGACCCGCCTTGGCGACATTATTTTCGACCCATCTTGCAGCTGGACGACCAACGCTGACCGCACCTCACCTGGGCCCCGATTCTACTAAAGAAATTGTCTTTAAATTGTAATTGTTGCGATTTTAACTGTTAAAAAACTGCTTCAAAATTTACAGTTTTAAATATTTTTTTATACTAAAAATACAACCACTTAATATTATAACTTAGTATAAAAAATATTAAAAACTGTCAACTTTGAGGCAATTATTTAAAAATTAAAATCACAACAATTACAATTTAAACACAATTTGTTTAGTAGAATCGGGGGGCTGATGTTATGTATAGTACGGTCTACGATAAATAACGCTTGTCTAGAAGGAACCGATACACTCGCGATTTGAAAACACCTAAATTTGTATTTTTAAATGTTTACAAGGAGCTCGATCGAGGTCGTCATTTCAAAATCTCGAGAAGTCTCTAGCAAGCAGCAATTTTCTTAAAGGTTCTAACCCGAATCCGAAACCTTATCTGAACGTTACACCATTCTACGAAAAGGTCAAGGTTGTGCAAATTAATATAGCTAAGAAATGGAAATTTCGAACACTCACGTTTTCAGAGGCAGCTAGGCGGCGCGGGGCAAACGATATTCTTCTGTAGCTGCCACATCAACCTGCAAGAAACAAAACAAATACTTAACGCTATAGAAGAAATGAGACAGTTACAATAATCATCATAAGTCTATCTTTATCAGATGTTTTAAGCAGCGCGCAGCGGCAGGAGTTCGAGGAATACTTGCGTTGGTGACTGAACAGGTCAATACAGAACCACAACCGTGACCACATCGTTGACGCTTTTAGATCAGAACCTCCAACCAGGCATCATCATGAGTCTTAGGGCCGTCTGCATTGATTTTTCTCCACTGGTCCTGACTGCACAAGGCAAGGTCTGCCCGGTTAGTAATAATAATAGATTGTTGCACAAGGGGTGTAGGTGATCTTTTACACACGAGGCATTTTGGCGCCCGACGAGCGAAGCGAGTAGGGCGCTAATAGTTTGAGGGTGTATAAGATCGCCTACTCACGTGAGTAAATAATCTACTTTTCATAAATAGTAAGACAAAATATTTAAAAAAAAGTTTATTCAGTGAAAATTATGAGTTAAGTTTGAAAAGTTTGAAAAAAAAAAATTTGCATGGAATAAATTGACCACAACCATGAAGACTTGTATTTTCGATAAATTATTGAAATAATCAATTAATACACTTTCTGACATGGATTTCACTGTCGGTCACTATCAGCTTACCACGTCGGGCGCCAACATATCTCACGTGTGTAAAAGATCACTTACGTCCCTTGTGTAACAATCTACTATTAATTCGTGACGATTATTCATTATTTTGATTCCATTATTTGAAAATCCGTTAAAAAAAAATAGTTTAAATGTGACAAATAATAGGATGTCTGTGTAATCGCTTTTATGAAGAAATTTATTTGGAGATTGAAAATCTAATCGCAAATTGAACGTTTTTGTCCGAAATAAATAAGGATACATTAATTGGATGCTTATCTTCCTCGTAACAACAAAATATAAAAGAGATCATTATGAAAATAACATTAAATGCTCAGCTCGTTATATTATCAAAACTTGATCAAGGACGCTTATTTCAGCAGAAAATATTTTTCAGTGTAAAGCGGTCCCAACGATATTTCATTTAAAATGTTTAGTGCTTTAAACAAAGGCTTCGTGCTTATACGGTTTATACTTTTTTCATGTAAATGAAAACGTAAATTATTAGCAAAAATAGCAATGTTTTAAAGAACTCTATGCCTTACAAGGTGCTGGCCCAGGATAGGAGCGAATGGAAGGTATTGACGAACATCTATATTATTTTCCCTTAGCTTCTTCTTATAAGAAAAGGTGATGTGTGTATGTACACTATGGACTCCAAAACGGCTGGAGCGACTTTGACGGGACATTCACTGGCAGCTAGCTGATGTTATAAGGAGTAACTTAGGGTACTTTTATCTATGGTCCTTTTATCCACGCGGGTGAAACCACGGGGCGCAGCTAACATGGTATAAAAGACGGAAAAAGAGAGATCACAAAATATTATCAACTAGTGAGCCGCCCGCCCCGGCTTCGCACGTAAATTGCAACAGCCTTCCGTGAAAATATATCTAACTGATGGTGAAAACCGCATCAGAATCCGTTGCGTAGTTTAGGAGTTAGCGGCCATACAGACATACAGACAGACAGACGCGGAAAGTGACTTTAATTTATACTATGTAGAGATAGAGATAGAGAAGAGATAGAGATGGGAAAGTGTGTAAGTGAAGTATTGTTTACACATTAGGATTTACTAACAGACAATTTAATAACGAGACAGACCAAAACGACATCTATAGATTATGATTATAAAGTTTCTAATCTAATCACAACACCACAGAAATAGTATTGCTTTACCTCAATGGTCTACAGCAAGAAAGAAACCACTAAGACTGTAGTTTAGCGTCGACACAACGTCGAGGACGTGGTAATTAATATCGTCGAAATCGGGAGCACCGAGATTTCCTTCTGACACGTAGCTCTCATTTACTATCCTTATGCTAATGTAGCAATAGATGGAGCCGGCACATGTCTGGGAATTTTTTCAGAGCATTTTATTTCTTAGCTGTAAGTAACGGATATTCGGCAACAAGAGATATTGCGATCATGACCGACGTGTGCCATCTACGTATATGGTACACGTCGGTCGGTGGGCAACATTTTCACAACTGACTGGTATATGCGTATATACCATACGTATACTGGTATTACACCAAGATAAGAGGTTATGCGTATGAATGTATGCTCTTTCCTCTTGAGAGGATTTTGGGGTCGCACGTCTTGTGCATTTGCCAGTGTCAAGTATTGAAATATTTTTATATTTTTTAGATACTAGCGGTCCGCCCCGGCTTCGCACGGGTATAGATTATAGCCTATGTCACCCGGGGATAGTGTAGCTTCCCAACAGTGAAAGAATTTTTCAAATCGGTTCAGTAGTTTCGGAGCCTATTATATGCAAACAAACAAACAAACAAATAAACAATCAAATCTTTCCTCTTTATAATATTAGTATAGACTAGCTGCGCCACTAGCTACTAGCTACTAGCCGCGGTTTCACCCGCGTAAAATACCCGTCATATGCCTCCTTGGTAGCGACAGCAACCTCCTTTGACTTAGATGACATTTCGTTTTTTTTTTCTTCTGTGATGTAATACAAAGAGAATATAAATACTACGTAAGATGTAATATGTTAATGTATAGAATTCAAGTCTTTCCGTTTCATATTATATTATATTATACAATGAGAAAATGAATTTTCTTCATATTTTTATTCGGTGATTTTTCCGGTGTTTCTGCTATTTGGGGCAGAGAGAAACCCAACAAATTAATCAAATATCATGAAAATCGGTCCAGCCGTTCTTAAGTTATAAATGGTGTAACTAATCCGACTGTTTTATATGTAGAAGATTGGCTTTCTCTAAATAGTTAGTTTACATTTTTAATTTATATATGTACTTGTATGACGAAAAACTCCATTCGAGCGTGCTAAGCCATGTACTTATTGTATCATTTTTGTATTGTATCCCATACTATTGTTGCCATGTGTATGAACAACGGCTTTAATCTTGAACCCGGCAACGAAAGGAAGGAGAAAAGGGTCACGATCGTAACGAATCAATTGGTGCGGGAATAGGCGTGATGTCCTGAACGCTAGATTGTCCTGTCTAGCGCAGGAAATGAGCGCCGGGCCCCGCGGTCCCTCGGGGGCCCCGGGGGACTTGAACATAACATTACGAGTACCCACATACAAGTACAAGGTCTACATTATGAACGTAGGGGCGTCTTATTAGATTTCCGTAACATCAATATTGAGCAGGCTTTCACCGGTAGAAGCCAATAAGCGACCTTTCCTTCGCAGCTCTCAAATGTTTCTTTTCATCCTCTTTTACAGAATTTCATATTTTCGTTCGCAATTCTTGTGCCAATTTACTTGCGTCTAAAAGCTGCGGTTTATCGGTATCTACGCTTTACACGTAGTCTTTGTATATTTCAAATTACGTTTGTTTCCAACCGACAAACCTCAACGTTAACAAATATTTTGCTCAGAATTGAGTTTATTCTTTTCATTGTTTTTTATTTTATTTTATTATTATTATAAATAGTCCTGCCTTTGGCCGCCGCCTCGCCTGATGTTAAAGCAATGATGCGGCCTACGACGGACTACGCTTGCCTAGAAGAAACTGATTCACTTCCGATTTGAAGACACCTAGATTGTAACTATCAAGGAACACCTATTCAGGCAACGCATTCCACAAACTAGCAGTACGCACAATAAAAGTGGAATCAAACCGGTTTCCATACAATGAGTTTACAATAAAATTAATTAATATTCGGGACATTTTTACACACACGGTCATCTGACCCCAAACTAAGCAAAGCTTGTGATATGGCTACCAGAGACTGATATACGTATCATATATATAAATACATATTACATATATACATATACATATATATATGTAATATGTATTTAAATATATATATATTTAAATAGTAGTAGTAATATAGTGTTTCATAATTATTCTTTTATGGTTCAATTAGTGTAATATTTCAACAATATAACGTATACAACGACAAATTACAAATATCTCTGAATCTTTTATTGCTGTGACAAATATGTAAATTAAATTAAATATTCGGGACTGGACAGGAGGAGAGTAATTGATTAGAACGGTGGCGAGATATCACGCGTCTTAAAACGATAGTCTTTAATCGTGCGTTCTACCTGTCATGACATACATACGATGCTGAAACGTGGACTATTACAGTTGGAGCAATCAAGTTCATGGTCGCAGGTGGAAGGAGCAATGTTCCGCGTTTCTCTGAAGGATCGCATCCAAAGTTACTCGCCATAACTATTACACTTATCTACATAGCTAAGCGTATTAGCACGATGAACTGGCAGTCATATCTGCCGCTGAATCAATAACCGTTGGGGTGGACGTGTTCTAGAGTAATCGGCAAACGTAGCGATAACGCCCCGAGACTCAATTGAGTGACGATGTAAGACAGCTACTTTATAACCCTGATAACCGATAGGGAAGGTTCTTGAGTGGAGACCACGAACCGGAAGACGTAGCGTAGGTAGGCTTCCCACTATGTGGACTGACGACATCGTAAGAGTCGGAGGCATCCAGTGGATGCAGATGGCAGTCTGTCGTTCAGTGTGGAGTTCTAAGGGGGCCTTCTAGCTGATGATGATAAGGTAGCTAGTAGGGCGTGAATAGGCATATTTCAACACTAAATTAACACATTGTGACGCACACACGCACAACAAATCATGTATAGGTTCACATATATAACTGAGCATTACCTTGTACTCATTCGCTGCTGACGCAAACAGCTTAAAACGATGATTCGAATTGTATGCACACTGCAGGCGACCGCGAGTTGAACACTAAACAACCCAAGTAAAAAACTCACAAAAGCAATGTGTGTATGTTCCTTATGGAGTCCAAAACGGCTAGATCGATTTTGACTAGAGTTTCATTGCAAGATAGCTGATGATATAAGGAGTAATCCACGGGTGGTACAGCGGGGCGCAGCTCCTACCAATTACCAATAAAATGCTTATAATAATTTTATTATGGTAACTGACGTGGTTTATCACACATTTTATTTATGTTACATGGGAATTACTCACGTAAGATTAAGTCTGTCACTCCGACTATAGTTTCAACCGCATTAGGCGGTCTTTTTCAAGGTGAATGCACGCGCGCGTGGCTGCATCTCGCTTTGCAATTCCCGTGTAATATAAATAAAATGCTTATAATAGTGTTCGAGACCGCGGGGCGCTACTAGTATAATGCGAAAGTCACAGAGGCTCTGTCTGTTCTTTACCTTTTCAAATAAATAAACTATTTTTTAAACATGGTTTTAGTCGTCCGCTAGGACCAAAGCACTTGAATAGACAAATCCAACGAACCTAAACTCGACGGGGTTACATCGTTTCGTTGGAGTTCCTATAGCTACCTTCTGTCTCCATCATCAGACCAGCTCTATGGTACCATAACATCGCATTGTCACCGCACTTACATAAGTATGTCAAGTTTCAGCTCAATCGGTTGATGTTAACTGGTCTAAAATTCAGTTGCAAGGTTTGTCCCACACATAACAGGGCAAGTTAAAGAAAACCTAAAAACACTACATAATCTAAAAACAGCTGACTACATACATACCCTTCAGTATTACCCATCGAGATAAAATTCCTATAGAGTCACAATAACTCAGTGAAAACAGCCAAAAAACGTCCGAGCGTCATTGTACATACATTATATCAATTATTATATACTCCACAATGCCACATTTACTCCAATTTAGACGTAATGTAGCTTGCATAGTGTTCAACGTTAGTTGTCCGCTATGTCATCGTAGCTCTGGCATCGCGCGGCGTTGTAGTCGGATCGCGGTTATCTTGTAACTAACCAAAAAGTCTGCGCAATTCGTAGCGTGCGCCGAGTTTTGGTTCGGACATTTTTTGGCACGATTGTGACTCTATATGTATTGTATCTCGATGGTATTACCACACCTTTTTGTTACACGTTGTATATTACGAAGGCTTTGTTGCGAACTCAACAGGTGGAGATGATTGCAAAAGGATGTTGTTGGTTATACTTACACAAGTTTTTGCATCCCTGAACACAATGAGACACGTTTCGTGTAGTTACCGATGAAAATGTTGGTGACTAGGAAACTTCTTAGAATAATAAACAATAATACATTTCTTATTCTACAGGTAATCTACCTAGCATAGGAGTCAGAGATTCACCTAGCTTGTATATCTGTTGTTAAGAGACAAATAAATATTCTTGTATTTGTATTTGTATTTTTATACGTAAGTAAACTTGTTATAAGAGTTTAGTAAATAGAAAATGTTAGGAATAACTGTTTTTATTTAATTTATAAATAGGCTTGCGTTTGACCGCCAACTCGCCTGATGTAAAGCGATGATGCGGTCTACGGTGGAGCTCATGCTTTTTTAGCTTGGGCGATGTCATACGAGTAAATCATGATTAGCGTCTCCCTAAACACAAAACAAAAATTATCTTTTATGTTGGTAAATGACCAACATACTTACTAAAATGTCAGGACTCAAATTTTGATAAGGTAACCCTACATCCGACCCATCATCATCATCATCAGCCGGAAGACGTCCACTGCTGAACATAGGCCTCCCCATTTAACCTCCACACTGAACGACAGCCCGCCTTTTGCATCCACTGGATACCCGCGACTCTCACAATGTCGTCGGTCCATCTAGTGGGAGGCCTCCCTACGCTGCGTCTTCCGGTTCGTGGTCTCCACTCCAGAACCTTTCTTCCCCATCGGTTATCGGTTCTTCGAGCGATGTGGCCTGCCCATTGCCACTTCAACTTGCAAATTTTAACAGCTATGTCGGTGACTCTGGTTCTTTGGCGAATATCCACATCCGACCCATGGTAAACATAAAATCCATCCCAAAAAAAAAGCAATAGAATTCTGACCATATGTGAGTAAAAGATAGCATCTAGCTAGAGTTGACGCCCCAAATATTACCCGTCGCATTGTAGCAACTAGCAACGAGCACTTCTCTTAATTCGATATGAATAATGAATTTACCCGGCACTAAATCTACTGGAAGGACACTTGCTACGATATTAGGGACGGAACATTACCGGGGGTCAGTGACATTAACGCCTGTTACAATTTATACAGTTACCAGCGTAGAAAAGAGCCTAAAATGTTATACTGCGTTACGCAGAAAGGATGTACAAAGCCGAAAAGTGTCCATAGTACCCATCATTATGAACAACTTTTATCATGAACTACACATACAACACTGCGGGCGTTTAGTCGCAAAATGTCAAAAGCGCAAAATGACAGAGTCGAAATGACCAAAATGTCAATTATAACTTACTGCTAAATAAATTCAAATTCAAATTCAATTTATTGAGCCCGTGAGCCTGGGTTACAAAGTTGGTATATGTGTAAGAAAATTAAAGTTCTCCAGGTCCCGCTTTGTCAGCATACAAGCAGTAAACTTGATTGATTGTTGGTGGTGGTGTGGTAAACCTTTTAGTCTTTTATTATAAGTTGTTTTTGCACGCCTACATACCATTTGTTCCAACCTGGTGGATGACTGGTAGAAAATGTTAATATAAAGTCCTTATTAAAAATAAATCATTAAATAAATAAATAAACTGCGATAATATGTTTGATTATTTTGGTGAGTCAAAAAGAGTAAAAAAACAATTATACTGCTAAATGAACTGTGATAATTATACAGTATATTTTGGCGAGTTAAAACAGTTATAAACTTTAACAATGTTAGCATTCTGAAATCGCGAAAAAAATATCACCTGTTCCATAGAAAACGTTCATTTACTGTTGGCAGCGTACCTAGCATGCTGGCTGCATTACAACGCTGAATAGCGAAGCTTATGTGTTGAGCCAGAAAGTAGGAATCTAACCTAGACCTGTAGTCTTCACTCTCTATGAGAAATTACAAAAGACAAAACGTTCTTACATAATAATTATGTTGTAGGATATATCTATATCCAACCTTCTCCTTCAAAGCTCCATCTTGACATTTGATGCGCAGTCAGTCTTGAGTGGCTCACGACACGAGCTCTATTCTGACTTAATTAAAACGATGTTGAGCAGAATATTAATAAGCTAGATGCATCGAGATACAATACATATAGAGTCACAATCGTGCCAAAAAAATGTCCAAACCAAAACTCGGCGCACGCTACAAACTGCAACCACTGTTGGTTAGTTACAAGGCAACCGGGATCCGACTACAACGCCGCGCAATGCCAGAGCTACCACGACATAGCGGACAACTAACGTTGTACACTATGCAGGCGACATAACGTCTTAATTGGAGTAAATGTGGCATTGTGATTGTGAAGTATATAATTGATACAGTCTATGTTCATGTACAGACTGTTTTCACTGAGAGATTGTGACTATAGGAATTGTATCTCGATGGCTAGACGCAAATATTCTGCGCTCTCTTGAATTACTAGCTGCGGGTTGCGGTTTTACCTCCTATTCTCCACTTTAAAGAACATTGACAGGAACTTAGATCAGGCAAGCAAGGGAGGTGTGCGTTCGTGTTCAAATGTCGCCGCGTTTTACTCAGTTTTTTACTATATCGTTAAACCGCTTAACGCAAAAACTGTAAGGACGGCACACTTACTAATCTTTTGTGCATACTAAGAAACTTGCAGCGACACCAATTTACTAATAGTCCACATTCAATAAATAGTTTATTGTGCACAAATTTGCTAATCTAATACTTAATAGGCTACCAGACTGGTGTTTAATTTGTTAACAAGTAAATTGATGAATGTGACGGGTGACCAACGAGAAATTTTTTAAAAAACCAAAGATAACCACTTGATTGCGCACGAGTCATAATTTGCTTGTGCGCGATGTAAGCCACAGCGGTCGCGGAGGGTGAATCGTATAGCGCTTGTGATCGGAGAATCAACGCTTGTGATTGGAGATTCAAAAGGCATTCAATCAATTCGCGCCTAGGATTGGCCCTATCGAAAAAGATTATGCTCGAACTTTAGTACCTTTGGCTAACGGCGGGGTAAAGGATGAGCAATCAATGGTTATATCGTCATTGTAGCAGACAAACACACGTACACTATATTAATAATACACACAGTAACAGACTAGAGTCGGTTTAAAAAAAAAAAAATATATATAAAACATGTAGACTAGAGAACCTCCTCTTTTTTTCGTCGATTAAAAAGTAAGTTGTGATTCATAATATATTATATACTTATTCATAATAATTTGTTTAAGTGTACCGTTTGCGAAATATGGTCCCATAAAATAACCCTTGTCGGCTTAAAGAAAGAATCTTGTTATCTTTGGGAAATTAAAGAAAACTGGCGAGTAAAACTCACAGCTAGTATGTACCCATCAGATAATAGTAATAGAAGTAACAATGAGGAATATATAGGCGCCCCTTGCGACATCGTGTGTTACATGATATCGGAACAAAGCTATCGCATATAGCAAACATGAATTGGTAGAGCATACGCCCCATTTCTCTGATAACAGCCTGCATCTGGAGCGTGACTGAATTGTACACTGACAATCCGGTATCCTTTGATTAAATCATGTATTTTATCAAAGCATCAAAGAGTTTTACTATAAGATCATTGTATATACTCATTCAAATATACACTTAAAACTAGCTGCACACCGCATCATACATAAAAGGTGTTGTGTGTATGTGTTTCCTATGGACTCCGAAACAGTTGGACTGATTTTGATGAAATTTTCATGCAATCTTCAGATCAGCCCAGCGAGTGTTCCCGTGAAGTTTGGTAGTGGTCAATAAAATATTTTTTCAAGAATTGAAGTCTATACATTGATATATTAGGTACCTACATCATAGAAGAACAAACATGTCATCTAAGTCAAAGGAGGTTGCTATTGATACCAAGGAGGTATATAACGCGGGTGAAACAGCGGGGCGCAACTAGTCTTTTATAAAAAGAGCTGCAACCGATCTGATGGTAAGCAAAGGGTAACCTAACCACCGCCTATGGAGCAACATTACCGGTGTTGTCGATGTTTTACCACCCGGAGAAATGGCAGTAGATACTCTTTAAAACGTTCCAAGATATAATATATCTCCATTCCAAATGCGTTCAGCTGTTATGGATTTGAGTGCGGACAAACACACACCCATAAGCTTTCGCATTTATAACTTTAGTGTGGTTTTTTTATCCAAAGGTGACAAATAAGCTAACGGAACGACTGATGGTAAACGATCACCTTCGCCTTTGCATATCTATAACACCAGTGACATCACAGATACGTTGCCCACTACTTGCCTATTTCAGATATGTACCAATTTAGTATTAAACTAGGTAGGCACTGCAGCACTGTCATGAGGTGTCCCTTTTCTCCTTCCATATATATTTATTTCAGATATGTACCAAATTACAGTTTAGACGAATGTCCAGAGAGAATAGTAGTCTTAAGTTGTTTAGCTTTCAAACAATTTATCCGCGGGAAGTACCAAGAGCCCCGTACCTTGGACATTCCTGACGAAAATAGCCAGAAACCCCCTTAATCTCTTGAATATCGCAAACCTACAAACTATGAGATAAGCCCATGTTTACACAGTCTAAACGTTATGGACGCTAAAATGTTTGCACAACTGTTTGCAGTTTACATCCCAGCAAATAGGCGTATTTTAAAATCGTTTATTGCCTATAGACTTACCCAGCAAAATAATCTGGAAAAGATATTTTTCGAAAATAACTAAATGACAAAAAAACACAGAATTTCGGAATCTGCTTACCTTCAAATTCTCCATCAGCGGATGGAGGCGGATGGTTTTTTTTTTTTATAAACAAAAATAAAAAAATTGCACTTTATATAGAACAAGATCGTTATCTCGAAATAATGCAATGTAAAGATTTTTAAGAGGTTTGTGAAATAGGCGACAGATGGCGGTAGAGGCACAGGTGCGTAGGCGCAGCTTGTCGAGTGCCGTCTCAAGGTCCGACATGGTCAAGGCTTGGCTACGTCAGATCGCATTGCGTTCATAATCTAGCAATTATGTCGATCTCTATGATTTTTAGATTAGCACGCCAATTACGATGGTTATCGGTTTAATTGGATTTCTTCAAGAAACGATAACAGAAACCGTGTTGCCTTTTGCAGTATAATATTTTGAAGCAACGTGCGATGAATTCTATTATCTATTTTTCGAGTGCCGGCAGACATCTGGTTTGCAATGTATTGTTGTTATTTCAGTATTCAACCCATAATTCCATATGACAATATGAAACATGTTTTCAGTTTAGATTTATTTATGTTTTTACACATAAAGAAATATGAAACTAATCAAAGCCTTTTAGCGCGCTTGCATAACGTTATTGTTCAATACTCAATATAGAAATTCACAGCTTCATAAATAACAATAATTTTGTACAATCCGATGGAAAAAGTTAAGCTTGTTAAACATTCAACCTACGAAGCATGTCGTAGGCATTTTAAATAGGGTCTTCCTCATTGCGGTTGTTCACTTCTCGTGATGAATGACGCTGGCCTCTTCAAGGCACTGAAAGAAACCAGTTTTTCAATCCTCAAAGAGGACGACAGAATGATTTATCTTCTCGGCTCGAAATACCTATTAGCCAAAACGTCAGCAGACGTATGAATTGTTAAAGCAACCCGATTCCAAGCATTGCTTTTTGTGTCGAAAAGGGGGCTAATGTAAGTATTTTTTCTTTGGGTCTATCTACCGTCTGGAGAGTTCTAAAGTAAAGTTCTCAGTAACTTGGATTGAGGCACTGAAAAACTGTTCTGCTTCTATCTAAAATCATCAGGCGAGTTGGCGGTCAAAAGCAAGCCTAAAACTAAATAAAATAAGACGAAAGAAACCAATTTTGGCAATTCGTTGAGCGCCAAAGCGAGTGTATATTACTCATTGGGTCGTAAAGAATCAAAATTGGCTCACAAGCAGTAAAAGATTTAAGAGGCGAATGAACGTGCCGTAACGCATTACTATGACAATTTAATGTTCGGAGGAGGCGATAAAACGTGCTGCTGTCACTGTCTTTCGTCAAGAAGAAAATAGAGACAGGGAACACCATTGTAGAGTTTATTGCGAAATCGTTCTAGATGGGATACAGAGGTTTCTTTAACAGTCTTGAGAGAACATTTCAAAGATAGACGTAAACTGGGGATACAATAAATTAGACGTGACCTTTGAACTGAATCAACGAAAACCACACAAATACAATATCTGTAAGTTTTTTTTAACAATACAACACCTATGTTATTAAAAGCTTTTATTTTACTTGCCTTGTTAGTATATGGGTCGACCGATCGAGCTGAAATGTTGCATACAGGTGGTTTGGATGACAATGCATGGTTAGCTAAGTGACGTCATTATATGGCTTACATGGGTTATTTTTATGCACCCCCAAAATCAAATCAAAGGGTTTGCTGAGCAGATTACGAAAAACGCTTGTTTTTATTCAATTAATAATCATTTTATTTAGGATAGGGTTTCCTAACATAGCACCGATGCTTTGAAAATTAATAAACACCTTTTTTTTCTCGAATAAGTCCGCGTTTGACCACCAACTCGCCTTTTGGTGAGAGACGATGTGGTCGAAAATAAAGCACACAAACTTAAATAAATAAATAAAATAAATATTCGGGTTATTTTTTCACACACGGTCATCTGACCCCAAACTAAGCAAAGCTTGTGATATGGCTGCCAGAGACTGATATACATACATATATAGTTTTAAATACATACTTAAATAGATATTAACAACCAGATATAGAACAAACACAAATGTTCATCACACAAATGTTTGTCCTAGATGGGAATCGAACCCACGCCTCCAAGCTCAGAAGGCAGGTTCACTACCAACTGGACCAACGGGCTATCAAACTTAGAAGATACCTATTCACTTTGGCCTTGAAAACACACCTATTTTAGTATTACAGGTTTTCCCCAAACGTCAACAAAATCTAAGTTCATCGAGTAACGTTCAACTTCACATTCATGCTCAGTGAACTGTTCAGATCAATGAATAACATTCCGCTACGAGCGCATTTTTAGATTTTTGTAGGGGAAGAGCTCTATGTGACAATCCTTTGGATAGGAGCGTGAAATAAATGGCTACAGTTGGAAACGGGAGCATGAAATGCTCGCTTGAAAGATGAACAATCCGAATGATTAAAAACTATGAAAACGGTTTGCAGAAAGGCTTCTACCGATAAAAAGAGGGTAAAATAGGCATGTTGATATAAACATGTAGGAGGAACTAACTGGCCAAGAGCGTGTCGAGACACATATGGTAGAGTTCCGTACCCAAAACCATATTTTTTAGAATACTTCGAACGAACTATGTTCGTTGACGTGAAGTTCGGCAAGATATAAGTTTTTATGTACATATAATAGTTATGAAATGCAGGGGGCACCACTTTTGCCACTTTGACGGGCCATATTTCGCAAAGGATACACTTGAATATGAACACTTGAGGTATGAAACTTTACCTTCTTTTTAAGAGACCTAAGTATTGAACGATAATAAATATTATTTTTATACTTTAAAATTTTGTTATATTTGTACTAAAACAATAATTGTGCAAATTTTCATGGTATTATCTTAATAACTATAGTTCTAAAAAAATTGGACGGGCAGACAGAACGAACTAGTAAGGGTTTCTTGTCGTTTATTTCTACGGAACCCTAAATTTTTAAATGAAGTCTAATAATTTTCCAGGTCTCTTTTTGTGCAAGTGTCGTTTCGTCCAGGTGAGTAAAACTGCACTCTTAGCCAAACCGTTAATTTTGCAGACTTACACAAGTAACTTGGTCTTTCTCAAGACACCGCGCAATCTCACCGCAAAGCTAGGAATTCCGATTTCTTGTATTACTCGACCATTGTTAATCCCAGCTTGTCTCGGAAACAATTATCTTGTAATCCCCGTGAGTTCTTATCCCACAAAAGCGTGATTAAGCTTTAATCATGAAACGAATTTCGAGGAGAATTACTTCAATATTAAATGAAACACTTTGAACAATGTGCTCACTCAAGTTTCGTTTGCCTGCTTCAGTTCAGATATGGTCATACTCCAAATCGAGCTGTATTCAAACATTAGATTATATGAGATCATTGATTCAAACATAAATAATTTGAGATATGTACCTATCATTTATTATTATATGGTTCAAAAATGTCTTACGTAACACACAAAAAAATATCGTTCTGAAGGATGTTTCCTCAAAATATGACCACTGATGCTCACTATTATCATTGGTCATATCAATATGACATGCTCACAGACTAGGTAAAGCTACTACCATGTCCAAAGATTTCTACGTAGTAGCTTTACCTAGTCTGTGTATGACTAAGAAGTATAAAAAAAAAAAAAAAAAAAAAAAAAAACGTTTATTTGCTCAAAATTTTAGTATTCATATAAAATTGGTAAAGAAGTCTTTGGACACGCTAGTGTGCCGACCAATAAACGCCCTACATTACAGCCCTACATAGATTTTAACTTGCGATATAAAAACAGCAAAAAAAAAAGTCTAGCAGACCATTGATATGAGAATCCGTATATATTTTAGAGAAAAGAAAGCAAACAAAATGCCAATTTACGGCAAAAAGTTTTTGGAATGTATCCTCAGGTAAACCTGGCCTTTATTCAAAAACAACAACTCCATACGTTATTATAAGGTTGTTAAACGTAGGTGATTCGTAAAATTTATTCAGAACAAAATTCTCTGAAGGCACAGAATAAATAGTAGTACCTGAAGGGCAGAATGGGCACCGACCTCCTTGTCATTGTATACACGACAATTCAACGAATAAATTTATGAATAATAAAAGTGACATTGCTACCGAGCGGATCACAGCGTTGTCATAAATTCTATACACGAAACTTTTGCTACCTCCGCAATCGGCTATGATTGACGTACATTATTTTACCAGCGATAAATAAAATCCATTGTCATTCCAATCAATCAGAGGCTTCCTTAGCTTAAGCCGCGGTGACACGATCAGAGTCAGCTCGGATCGAGTGCACTCGGATTACTACTCGGACGCTACTCCTATCGTGTAAACATGTAATCCGAGCGCACTCGGACGCCGGCATCACGGAACCCTATTACTGCCGGCATCCAATCCGAGTGGACTCGGAATTTGCTCTATTTTTTCAGTTCACTCGGATCAAATTTAAGAAATAAACATGGCGTCAACTTAAAAGTGACGTCAGCCTCAAATGATTCTTATTGTGGCCTTGTCTTCCATGCGTACTTCTTGGAGAAAATTATCAGATGCACCCTGCTCTTTACGCCTTAATATCCATTCACGGGTCCAAATCGATCTCTTCTTGCGTTGCTTCTTTTTTTGCTTGTAATGGTTCAACTCTTTTATTAGCATATCTGCAACAACTGCGACACCCTGCGACAGCAGATCAGTCTGTTCCATGTTGAGCAGTCTATCCATGAGTTGTGTGTAGAATGAACCTTGAATACGAGTACACTCTGAAGCGTGTAAACCACTATAGGAATACACTCGTATGAAGCTGTCTCGTACGAGTGGAATCGGTCGTGACTCGGTCCGAGCAGACTCTGATCGTGTCACCGCGGCTTTAGTTAGCTTAGTTTATATGGTATCGAAAAATAAAGCGGATAAGATGCGGCGCGGATCGAACGCGGGCTTCGCACAAGTTGTCATGAAAATCAAAGAAACGAACGAACAAGATACGTACGACACATAATAATGTAAAGGTAAACAGATTAGAGCGAAGCGTGAGCGGCGCGCTAGAGGGACGGTAATGGGTGAAAGGCGGGTTAGAAGCGGCGGAATCAAAAGGCCTTCAACTAATTCCATCACACAACATCAAATTGCACCGCTTTTCTTTGCTCCTGGCGTGCTTTTAATGTGGCGAAGCGTTTAGCGGCCTGTGCGCATAGTCTCGGAGGTGTACCTTAATTATTCTCAAGTTGACATGAAAATATGCATGAACAAAGCCAATCTCAGTCTCAAGACATAGGTACATTTGAAAATTCCACACGCTTGATGGTGATGTCTGACGTCACCGGTCATGTGAAGTGCCCGACGCTTATCTGCTTTCGGTTGGAAGCACATTCTCTAAAGTACACACCATTTTATATTTATAACCGAATGTTATCGTGTAGGCAGGCAGTTACAATGGATATTTTCCACGTTTGGGGCACAGAAATAGTTCACATAGCAGAGTAACTAACAGCTTCCTCTTTTAAATACCAGACAGAATGTTAAAAAAATTGGGATCTTTGTTAAGCGCTCTTCCATTCTGCAGTTATCTCGCTAAAACATAAAATTATTGAGTGTGAGTTTTCAAAAAGTGATAAATCCATGTTTGCCGTCTATCATAAGTCATAAACCTACAATATTTTGTATTTTAATTTTAAGTTGACGAAATAAAATGGTAACAACCGACATTTATGCTTGTTTCTGGCAATCAGAAGTGGGATTTTGTAACGATTAAAAGACCGTTTGTTTAAATTTGAAATCAAAACGGTCATATCAATTTATAGACAGAAAAAGACGTGATAAGCATAATTATGAAGATTTTAGATAGGACTGCCGCCGAAGACTCATTACGATTCTTGACAAGATACTTATTCCGAACAAAGCTCTATATAAATAGTAGCTCAGCCGACAGACAATAGCGCCAGTGTTATACAAGTTCCGATCCAATGGAGGTGCATAGCATGCCGTCAGAATGACGGAAACAGACGCCCATGCATACTTGATGACCCGTAGTTGACGCTGAGCGCTATTTATGTACCAAAGCGTTCATAATGGTGTCGCCACGGTTGAAATAAGTAACTATTAGTTACAGGCTTAGCTGTTGAAGAGTTCCACTCTCCACCTCCCAGCATCAGACCCTTGTCACTAAGTGTAAAGTATGGGAGTTACAAAAAACTAAATGACCTTAAATTCGAGGAGCTTCCTTGTATCCATTGAAGAGTTCCACTATCCATTTCTTTGCACCACCATCAGATCTCCCCGATGATACCAAATTATTGTAATGTCATCTGAATTAGATATACTTAAAGTTTCAAATCGAAAACGACTTCCAAGATTACATGGTTCGTTAGCAAGTTGTTACAATTATTATTTCAGCCATGGTCCTCCCATTGCTGGGCAAAGGCCTCCTTCCTTTCTTCGAGTCTTCTCTATTCATCGCTAGTGGACCAGTCTTTTGTATGGAAGTCAAGCTCATCCCGCCATTTTTTTCTGGGCCTTCCAAGAGGACTTATAGTATGCGGGAGCCATTCAGTAGTGGTTCTTGTTTACAGCTCATCCGATATTCTACTTACGTGGTCGGCCCAGCCCCATTTCAGTTTGCCGGCTTTATACCAAAGTTATCATAAGTGAAGATATATGCTAAGTGAAGAAGAGTGTGATATATTTATGCGTGTTAAAAACTAACCCTATCTCGCCGTGAATCTTGACCTAGACAGATATTGACTTTGACACTTTGACCTTGAATAGGCCGAAACAAACTTGAAATAAGAAGTTAGTTACATAAATTGACAGACGCACAGACGTGCGTGAAGGATCGAGTTTAGATAAAGTCAACCCTGACCCATATGACTAATGGACTGGTGTGATGAGTTAGGACTCCGGTTATGGCTTGGGTATCCTGTCATTAGATCATTTACTGGGCTTGTTTGTTACACTGTTTCCGTCCCGAGGGGTATATTGAGGCAGGTGTGAACGCCGAGAAGCAACGTGACCGGCATAATCATTGCCAACAATATCAGCTCACCTTTCAACGTAAATGGGAAATATTGCAAATTTTTTCAGAGCACGCCTCCAGTTATTAAGGTGTATCTGTCTTTTGTCATCCATCATCCGTTTCTTTGATGACCAAAATAGATTTCCGACGATTTATTTATAGTAGACAGGCGCAATATGCTACCGTTGATTATATAGCTTTTTAATAGCTGTTCTCGAATTTCACAGTTATTTTAGAAAGTTCAAATTCTTTGCAAGATTGTATCCATTTGTGGCATTTGCAAGCATGTAAGCTATTATTAAATGTAACGACCTAGTGTGTTCGCAAGTACCGGTTCAGTAATGGCATACGGGCATTGTACGTCGTAATTCGCAGGCGGTAGTCTGCCGTCAGGTGGAAATATAAACAAAGAGCGAAGAATACGGGGCGTCATTTCATTTGGTCGCCTCGCCCCACGTCTGGGCGCCATGCCGCGTGTTTCTGTAGATCAAAAGGTGCCAGACACAATACAGGCGCCACTACTGCCTCAGCTGACGTACGCTCGAGTATGGATAACAAGCGATGGTCACCGGTCGCAGGGTTACTGCACTCGGAGTTAATGGTTAAGGGACAGCTAAAGGCGCGCGGCTATTTCAACGTTTTTTGAAGATGAATAAACCGGCTATGTGCGATTCGGGTGCGCAAAAGATATATACATGTACTTTCAGATTGGTCCCTTAGCAATTTCATCAAAATTGGTTTAGTAGTTTGGTTTTTGGCTGGATATGTTCTATTTTGGCGGAGGTGATAGAGAAATACAATTTTTCAAGTTATTGCGATCGCTTCCGCCGTACAATAAAAATATCAACAATGAGAATTATTTTGTACCATTTGCAAAGTTATTCTAAACAAGTTATGCATGGTTTATATAAAATATGCATAGTAACGCGTTGGTTTGAGACCCTCAACCTTTTTTTCGTCGGTTAAAAATAATGCCCAATCTATAATTTTTTATTCCGTGTCAAGTAATTTTTTTATTTAGCTCTATAGCTGTAATTCGGACTCTAAAGTAGTTTACTATAAGTTGCAAGAACATCTTGCAAATTTTAAGTTTTCTGACAGACATTGGTGTCAATTCTGTTGTACCATTCTCTTAACTAAACTAATTTGACAGGACTAAAATTATCGGTGTCTTTTTAGGGTTCCGTAAGTACGGTACGGTTTTGAGGTCAAAAGAAAAAAACCGAACCCTTATAGCATTACTTTGTTGTCCGTCTGTCCGTCTGTCGATACCCTTTTTCTCAAGAACGCATAAAGCTATCAAGTTGAAATTTATACTAAATACTTGCGTCTACGGTTTCTTACGGCTGTGAAAAAATAAAACTTGTAAGTCATCGCAATCAAAAGATATGACCGTTTATGTCGCATATTTTGCGATTTCACAAGCGAATCAAAACCTATAGGGTACTTTCCCGTTGACCTAGAATCATGAAATTCGGCTAGAGGCAAGGTCTTACAGCACATATAAAGGAATAAATCCGAAAGTTGTTAGTTTGAAGTAATATCATATAAAAAATATTGTTTTGAAATTACAAACTTACATTTTGTAGTTGTTATGTATGGATGAACCTTATTGTCAACGACAAAGTTAAGTTTGTTTTTTCAATATTTATACTTTTTTGTTGTTTTGACTTGCGCTGTGAGGGTTCCATCCAACGGAACCCTCAGAGCGCGAGTACTTGTCAGGTTTTTTTAATTTAATACGGCAGAAAAGGATGGCAACAATTTTAGAGCTGTCAAATTTAGTTTAGAGTACATCAGAATCGATGCCAGTAACTGATATTCGGATATTACGATAGCAAATTCAAAGCGGATGACATTCTCTCCATTCGGAAACTTAAACATCCGTTCCGGAGCTGAGAGCTTATCGATTACGGATACGGGACCATCTAACATTCAACGTAAGCGTACTTCTATGTTTATCGTTGTACATTGGCAAATAAACCGGAACAAATTGTTGTGGTTGTACTCATCGGAGTGGGGTAAACGGACAACGGAATAACAAACAAATCTGATCCTTGATCCGTGAATAGTAAGGGACACATTGGTTCGCAACGCCCGTGGGAAAGGACTAAACGGGCACTATGACGTAGCACCCGGATTCTTGCTTGGTCGGCTTTCAATACCTACTTGGCTTCTTCAGATGTTCCATTATAATTGATTACGCTGTTCTGAACTTTTGAAGGACGGCTTGTCAGTTCAACGATTTCAATTTTAATAATGAAGAAAACAAAACTTAATTTAGTTTGCATTGAATTAGGTAAATTTTGTTTGTTTACGCTCGAAGGACCAAGTAAAAGTCTAAGAAGAATATCCATTCTTTAAAAGATTCTTTGGACTATTGAATGAGGTCCGATTGTTTACGCTCCAAAGACCAAGTTAAAGTCTAAGAAGAATATCCATTCTTTAAAAGGTTCTCTGCGACTATTGAACTGGGTCGGAATTTTGGGCTCGAAGGACCAAGTTAAATTCTAAGAAGAATATCCGTTCTTTAAAAGATTATCTGCGACTATTTAATGAGGTCCGTTTGTTTGGGCTCGAAGGACCAAGTAAAAAACTAAAAAGAATATAATTCTTTAAAAGATTCTTTATGACTAATCTAATGTAATCGTTTACAAATCAGAGAATTGTATGAGTCAGGTGATCTGACAACCGACACTCAAGATAGGGAAGACCATGATTCAGTACTAATAAGTATGTACGCTGTTTAGCCAAGTGGTTTTCTAGGAAGCAGTGACGTCGGCCACTTAGCACTTTTAGCATTATTAATTTTTCAGCAACATTCCGTATTAGGTAATAGCTTGTGGTGTCATAATAGGCGTTACAGATATTTCGAACATGACTGAGTTAGACATTTAGGCGATTTTTTTACGCAATTTAGAAAGTATTTGTTAGGTATAGGTCCGAATCCCGAAGTTAGGTCGCAAACGTCACCATCAGGTCAGCCGCAAAACTCACGCTCTATCCTAAGCATTATGGTAACATGGCAGGAAGACAAGCCAAGATGAAAAAATGCTACTGTACGACATGAGAGTGTAGTTGTTAAGTTTCCCAAGACGGTGTCGTGTATAGAGCGAAGTGGAGGAGAGAAGTAAGGAAAGCTGACCTGACACTTCTCTACCATGTGGAAGTCATGGTAGAGCATGGCATGGTGGTGTTTCAAAACCACCATGCCACTTGTCCAAGTACAAGTAGGACTTGTGCTCTGAGGGTTCCGTTGGACAGAACCCTAAGAGCGCAAGTCCAAAAAAAAAACTAAAGTTGAAATATTGAAAGACAAAGTTAACTTTGTAGTTGACTATAAGGTTCTTCTATACATTCAAATTTAAGTTTGTAATATCAAAATAATTATTTACAACACATTTGCTCAAAAAGTGCACTTACGAAGCCTGGATACATCGTTCGAAAGTTAAACATTACGGATCATACAACGGAGCGTGCGGTAATGAATTTTACCCCACGCTCCGTTGTATAGCACCGTGCGTGTACTTTACGGTATTTTTTTAATTTCCATTTTTTGTTTTTTTCTCGCAAATGTGTTGTAAAACGTTGTTATGGCACACGTGCGGATTGGTTATTACAAACTCGTGACTATGGTAAGCCCTCGACTTCGTCTCGGGCTTACATTCGTCTACTCGTTTGTAATAACCAACTTACCGCACTTGTATCATAAATAACTATTTTAAATGATATAACTTCAAATTTGTAACTTTCAGATTTATTCCTATATATGTGCTATGAGACCTTGCCTTTTGCCAAATTTCATGATTCTAGGTCAACGGGAAGTACCCTATAGGTTTTGATTTCCCTGTGAAATCGCAAAATATGCGACATAAACGTTCATATCTTTTGATTGTGTTGACTTACAACTTTTATTTTTTTACAGCCGAAACAAACACCAGGCCACTTTATCATGCAAATCTAATAGATAAACCAAGTCAAATCACATAATTATGTAATGACTAACTAATGGCGCTGGTTATGGAATTTCTTGATTACAATGTGGTAAATTGGCTTTACAGATCAGCTGACCAAAAATATTTAAAGGTGACCTGAATAATTATGACTAATACTGCTGATCGTTTAAATCATAGCCAAAAGGAAATAGGTAGCAGCAGCAGGACAGATAAATTTTTAATTGGGCATCTCTTATTTAATAGGTTGCAGTTTTTTCCGTAGGCAGCGGGTTAACTTCATTTTAGGATAACCCAGAAACCCATCCGATAACAAGCGAGTTAGAAAGCAATAGGTCAAGTTTTTTATGTAAACTCGGAAACGATACTTTTTTTTTATTCTGTAAAGACTATAAATTATACAGCAGACCAAAGTTTAATTAAACCTAACTTGCGTCTCAATTAGAACTAGCTTTGCTGCCCAATAATATTTTTTCTTGCTGATGTTTAAGTAGTTGCTGCTCAGAATGTATTTTAGATCCCACAGTATTTTAAAGCTGCCCAACAGTACTTTAAGAGCTGCCCAAAAGTATTTTAAAGCTGCCCAACAGTGTTTAGGCCTGCCCAACAGTATTTTAGAGCTGCCCAGCAATATTTTAGAGCTGCCGAACAGTACTTTAAGAGCTCCCAAAAATATTTTATAGCTGCCCAACAGTGTTTTAGAGCTTCTGGAAGATGGACAGCCGCGTCCTATTAGTACACGGTGAACATACTGCGATTCCCAATTATGATTATGATGGATGGATGGATAGGATTATGGCAACACCCCTCTCTAAGAGGTGGAGGAGGTGACTCTATAGGAATTGTATCTCGATGGGTTACACGTAATGGCTGTTAATAACTTATTGTTACGAACTCAGAAAACACGTAAAATGATCAGCTTTATACATCCAACCTATGTATGATATAGGTAGGGAAATTTCATAGATTTTGTCCTTGTTACTATGTATAATATATCTAATAAGGTAGTCACACTTGACTACAATACATATACGTAGAAGAGTTCTACACACTAGAAGTAAACATTGGGGCATGTTTTAGCATAATTGTTATTATAATTTATATCTTGTTTTATCTCAAAGCTATTCACAACAGGTAGCAGCTGAATATGTCACTGGTGCAAACAAAGACATTCAGGCTATACCTAATCTGGGAGTGCAAACTATGGAATTCCCTATGTAATGAGTAAAATGTAGAGTTGGCCAATTAAGGAATTAAAATTTTCCATAGATTGGTTAAAGAAAATATGACAGTGGCTCCCTCGTTCAACTTTACAGATAAGTTGTATTTTAATGTTCCGTACTATGCACCATTGAATAAATTAGTAGACAATATGGTCGTGCACTGCACATGCAAAGCTATTGTGGACGTAAATAGAGTATGTGCAATGTGCAAGCATGCAAATAACACGAGGGCGCAATTAAAATAGGGTTGCCAACTGTACATAGTATTGCTATATTTCAACTGGATTGACCAATCTTTTTATCTTGCGACATCCAAACTAATAAACAAATCCTTCAACAGTTGAGTTTAATGAACACAATGACATCTTTTGGTTGTTTTCAGTTTGTTTTACTCTTACATAACGCATGGCGGAGATCTCTACACCCCATTAGGAATTTATCCACCAAATTTCATATTAATTATGCAATAAATGATTGAGTATTGAAACCAATTTACTCGCGGCTTGATGATTTCCAGATTTTAACTATCTGGGAACACCGATTCCACGGATTGAAACAACCTGCCAGCTTCCTAGTTTCATGAGAGATATAATCTAGGTATTTTCAAGGCCAGAGTGAATAGGTATCTTGCAAGTCTGCGTGCATCATCTTCGATCACATTGTCGCTTAATTTGTATAGGACAAATTTCTAGTGTGAAACCTAGTTCTAGTCTATAATCATCTAGTTTCCAACTCACCTGTTGGTGGACAAACGCAGACTTATTCACCACAAAAAAAAACTCGCAGTGCGTCCTGTCTAGGGGTTCGTACAATAAAGTGGAATCAAAGCGCTTACAACTGTTACTGTATGAGTGTTGATTAAGACAAAAAAAAAAACGTTGCAGTTTAATAAACAAGGACAGTAACACTTTTAGTTAATCATTCAACCCGACATCACTATCAGCCCTCAGTCCACTGGACATCCAAAGCATGCCAGCTTGATCTTCATAAATCATACTGATATGTATTATAAATGTTAAAGTGTGTTTGTTGGTTTGTTTGTCCTTATTTCAAGCAGCAACGGATCAACTTAATTTTGTGCATGGATTTAGTACACAGGCCGGAGAGTAACAATAACTTTTTATCCTGGAAAATGTACAGTTCTTGCTCGAGTTGGTGGCAAAACGTAGATAATTATAATCTATGTAAAAAATAAAGATTGTAAAGGCAGGTAAAACCGTGGGGCACAGCTAATAGAAAATACTAATCTATACTAATATTATAAAGAGGAAAGATTTGATTGTTTGTTTGTTTGTTTGTTTGCATTGAATAGGCTCCGAAACTACTGAACCGATTTGAAAAATTCTTTCAGTGTTGGGAAGCTACACTATCCCCGGTTAACATAGGCTATATTATATTTTTTTTTTAAATAGGGATCCTTACTGAACTACCAATAATGAAACCCAAGGTGTAAAAAATAAGATTTGTAATTTTGACTTTGCGTGTTTGACAGTTCTAAGACAGGACAACGTCTGTCAGGTCAGCTAGTAGAAAATAAAATTAAAAAGCAAGCAGCTTCATTAATAATATCAGTGATCTAAAAACCTTTGAATTTGATGATATTCTAACCATTATCAATGTTAACAGTAAGTGCCTACTACTGCCTGTATACAAAATGAAAGTAGGTACCTACTTTATTATCAATGAAATCTCTATTGTGATATTATCATACTTGGAACCAATGGTGTGTGACTGCACACAGATAGCACATACATACTTTAAGCTATTTAATCTTGCATGATAAGGCATAATTCCTTCATTACAATTAGTAACAATAATTGCTGACAGGTAAAAAAAATACTCAATATTGGGTGCTTTATTTAAGCTCAATAATTAGTTCCTGACCAAAATGCTGAAGTGTTTCTGGCTCAACGCATAAGCATTGCCATTCAGCGTAGTAATGCTGGCAGCATGCTGAGTATGCTGCCAACTGATGTGGGCTTGAGCATTTGAATTGTCTTAAGACCTTCAACTGTCTGTCTATGAGCAGTCTAAATGCTTTTGTAGTGTTAGTATTAGCGTGTATTTTGTTTAGTTCATAAAGGTACGTTTTACCTTTGTAAAAAAGGTTTTAGTAGCAATTAATTATATTTATATGATACGGGAATTACTCAGCACCTATGAATAAGCCGGTTTATTTTGACTAGTTTCAACCGCAGTGTAATTAATTCCTTGACTATAAATATTGGCCCTTTTCACCAGCCCCTGGTTCAGTAATTATCAAAATAGAAATATAAAAAAAAAACATGAAAAAAAAGTTTATACACTAATTCATCATCATCATCATCAGCCTGTAAACGTCCACTGCTGAACAAAGGCCTCCCTCGTAGAGAGGGGTGTTGCCATAATCCCCACGCTTGGCAGGCGGCTTGGGGATCGCAGTACGTTCACCGTGTACTAATAGGACGCTGCTGCCCATCCTCCATACACTAATTATGTGGTAATAATTCAATTCTTAAAAAAAACCTGTCTACACCTCATATTTTTTTTAATCTTCTGATATTATTATAATTTTCTTAGATATTACAACACATACACAACTTATAAAGATATAAAAAATAGAGCAATTATACTAGACATAAATGTGGCGTTTGGTTCATTCATAGAGAACCATATCAATACTACCCGTTGTGAAAATCTGCGATCCGTACGAGACAAAGTGCCGTGTGGCCATTCGCCTAGTCCAAGTCTCCTTCGGTTCGCTGCGAGCCGTAGGGGCCGAAGTGCTGTGCGGACGCTAGCTTGGCTGCAAGCTTCGGCTCGTTGTAATCCTTTCCGAAAACGGTTTGATTGAAGGAACAAATACTTTCTGTCTTTTCTTTATTTACGTCGTAATGAACCAATCAATCGCGCGAAACGGGCGACCCATTCTATTTAATTCGTTCGCGAGCAAGCAACTCATTTGCTAAGCTGTACAGATGATGTGATGAGAAAAAGTGTAGGTAATATTCACTATTAAACTTGAAAAAAAAGTTGTATTACATTAAACACTGACTCAAATTTGAATTAAACAGTCAAGATTTAATGAAGTTAATGTAAATTTAGTACCATAAGTGCTTTTATTTTAAATCTAGCCCGATGTAAAAAAACTGCTTGTGAAGTAAACCAAGATGAGGCTGTGCGACTGTTATTAAGCAATGATGAGGTCTAAGCTGGAGCACACATACCTAGCAGAAACCTATTCACTTGTCCATAACACTCTTTGAATACGATACATAAGTGTCACTGAAACTTAAGTCTAAACTAAGACTATCAGACTAAATATGAGTATTTCTGTTTAATCAAAACAAAATATATTACAGTATTCAGTATAGGCAGTATTTACATTACGGGTACATATAATTTTTTGTTTATGCCAAAATAAAATATTTGATAAAGTGCACAAAAAGACACTTTATTTGGTATCCAGATAACCTGTTCATATAAGTACATGTACAAAATACTGTGTGCAACCTTGAAATCTCTACATAATTATAATTAATTGATAGCACTTTTGGTTTAACTAATAATATAAAGTAGGCAGGCAGGCACTCTATGGCAGGTACAGGCAAGCAAACATCTACAAAGTATTACAATAGATAAGAAGCCGAGATTGTAGTCATTGCTAAGGACCTAAGACATGGTTATTAGAGGGAAAAACCACGCAAATATACCGATGGAAAAAATTACACGATATGCTTACTTACAAGGCAGGACGACGGAAAATCTGGAATTCACTTCGCTTTGAAACCACAATCGTCTTATTTAACTATTTTAATTTCACAGATTAGTTCTGTTGCCTTGTTCTGCACAGTCCCCGTGGTAAGGTATTGTACGATCGACGTTGTAAATGACTAGAACACGACACTATAAAACCATGGCACGTTTGGAGTTGCTAAAATCACAAACCCTAAAACAACGCAGGTATGAAATAAACTTATGTATTCCACCCAAAAATCACCATTTGTCGCGCACGGATAACCAATTATCTTGTCCGCTGTTCTCTCCGTTCGGCCATTCGCAAGCCATTCGCCCGTTTCGCTTCTTACGCCCGAACGCAACAAAACGCAGAAACCGCGACGAGAAATAAAATAAAATAAATCTAAAAACTATTTTTGACAGTTTGACAATTGACATAAGTTATGTTGCCAGATTCCTAACTTAAATGGGTGTCTATAATGTACAACATGATATTTGCCGACACGATATTCCACGGCATGATAATGTACAGCATGATAATTGGTGTACATGTACATCGAATATCATGCTGTACAATCCATGTCGTACAATACTGGCCGTCAATTATCGGCTCGTGTCTATTAAGTACGGCAAGGAATGCACAGCCAGGATTGTACAGGCAATAATCCGTGTACGTGGGAAAAGTCCACGTTGTATCGGGCTGTACATTATTGTGACGTACATTATCATGTCGTGCAATACGGGCCGTGTTTTGACGAAACGGGCCGAAAATGTACGACCAATAATGTACAACATGATAAAAGGTGGCATCGCCCGTATTGGCTAATATTCCTGAAATGTCTCAGTAGTATATAATTGGGGTTTCTGGATCAAAAGTACTTCAAATAGGTCCAGTTATAAACAACTAAATCTATTCACGCTATCTATTCAAATAGATGAATAAAGTAGTTATTGAATAGAGAAATATTTTTTTAAAAAACGTTAGTTTTCGATAAGAAGTCATACCTGGCGCAGAGAAGCGCAGGTCTTCTTATCAAAAACTAACGTTTTTTTAAAAAATATTTCTCTATTCAATAACTACTTTATTCAACTATTTGAATAGATAGCGTGAATAGATTTAGTTGTTTATAACTGGACCTATTTGAAGTACTTTTGATCCAGAAACCCCAATTATATCCTTGTGAAAAGAAAATACTACTTCGCCAACAGCAAATAAATCGAAAACTGGTGCATTTTCGTCAACGGATAAGGAACAGGTGTGTTTCAGCACCAGTTCAACATAGCAGTTTACCATGTTTGTCTACATCAGTTCATCATATTCATCTAGAGTTATTATACTCTGGGTGCACTATCATGTTCTGAACAATAAAGATGTATTCAATCAATCACCAACTTGCGAACTGCATGTTTTACAATAGGTGTTTATTTTAAGTATCCTCCATTATTTATAAATGGTTCTTTTCAAATTAATGAAATTGTTTATGTAAGTATAAATTTTCGTAATTAATTATAACTTACAGGCGTGGGTAGATATAATTAAAATAATCAATTTTATGTACTTAACTTTTTATTTTCCACATACCACTTATTTAACATAGTTACATTTTTCATTGCACATATATTTGAATGGTACATACAACTAAAAATACCGGGTGTGCTATCATATTTCTCATACAATGAATAGATACTTGGACATCCATGATCTTCTAAATTTAATACATTATCATGACCAACAATATTTTTTATCCATAACGTTTTTTCAACACCTTTTACATAAATAATTTTATTTTTTAAAAACTCAGCAATTCTAGTAGACGTCTGATAATTAAAATAAGGTATATTCCCTTCATTCCAAAATATATTCCTATTTCTTTCTATCCAGCATACTTCACGTCTTTCTTTTTTTGTCAAGTTATAGAATGGATATGGAGGTTTCATTAAAAATACATGTAACCGTTGTTCATCCATTAGAGCTATTTCTTTAACTATCATATTATTTGTTTCATCTTTAAATCCCTGAATATCTACAAAAGTATTCATGATAGTTTCCTCACAATATTGCTTAACGGCTTATACTCAAATAAGCGGTCGTTAATAATTAGACAGTAAGCGGTTGTGTTATCTGGTATATTTTCCGAACATTCAATTTCCAATCGCACATCGACTGGTCCAGTTTTCAATGTTTCACTCTGTCTTGAACAATCAATGACAAAAAGTGGAGCTTTTTCTTTATATTTTTTCAAATCAAGCAGTGGCTCAGATGGCTTGTTGTAATAAGACTGACGGAATCGAGTATACATTTCGTATAATATACTATATTTCTCGTCAACAAAATTTAGGTTTAATGACTCATAAGGATAATATTGTGAGTTCAAAAATAGTGTAACATTTTTTAACTTGCAGTGATCAAATATAGTACTATCTTTACTTTCACTATGTTTTCTACTTGTTTGCAAACCAAAAATCACGTAACGGGGTTTTTCAAGCTGTGACGCTGTTTTAACAGACCAGGAATGTTTCGAAGTTTTTGGTAACAATGGATATTCATATAAATCCCAATTCCGAAATGCAAATTGTATTGCTCGATCTTTCTCCAAGCGTTTTAGCAAAGAAAGTCTTTCCCTGTCTGACACTTTGACATGAGGTACCCGCCATTGAACTTTTTGAATAATTATGTCAAACGAATTATAATCAGGTTCATATAAAACACTATCTAAACTACTGGAACTTCTATTTAGTACGAGTTCATGTTTGCAATTAATCATGATTTTATTATAATCCTCCGCAAAGCCTAATATCTTATTCAACGGTACTACCACACAAAAATTACCATCAGCATTTTTTATTCCATTCCACCCCCACATTTCAGCTGCTCTATCTTCACCATCATTCATCGAAACGTATGATTTCATAGTTGTTGTTATGCCAACATTTTTGCAACGGTCAATTTCGACGCCATTTATTTCATATCTAATACTTTGAAAGAGAAATGTTATTGGATTATTTGTGAAACGAACACTTTTATGTAGACGTTTTCCATCTTTTCCAGTAATTTTACCATATCCTTCAATTAAAATTGAACTAGCGGAAGGCAAAACATATAAATCTTGCTGGTGGATTGGTATACGAATTTCGTCGTTTTCTTTAAAACTGTTTCCATACGGATTGTATGTATGGATTTCATAACTTTCAATTGAATTATCGTATTGTGCAGAGTCTGTTATATTCAATATACTCATATTTTAAAACCCAGAGCTCTTAGAAATTCTTTATTTATTTTAGTAATCTGTTTCGTTACTTTACGACTGTGCAGTATCGCTGTTCGAGTGGAAGTAACATGTTTATCTTTTTCACATACACTTTTATTAAAAACAATCATTTTCTTTTACGTAAATGAAGACACAGTGTTATATTTTCTTCTCTAAAATTAATTATGTTTCCATGTAAGTCAACCAGTTTAATGGTTATAGAAGAAATGCTCTCCTTATTAACAGGGAAGTATATAATATTTCCTGGATTTTCTATAAAACGATGTCCTGGTGGAACGTTTGGTACGAATTCATATATTATATGTGACGCTGATCCGTTAGTAAAAGAGTCCTTAACTAAGTCACATTCAACTCGTATCACTGACAGTGGTAGAATGCTTATAGCATTTGCTGAATCATGCCATTTATTGGCTTCAAGACGTACTTTTGAAAATCCTAAAAGTGAGCTAAAACTTAAACTATTCTGAAAATTTACTGTTTTTGTACTGAACAAAGAACATGTTAATGTATTGTTATTAGCTTTGAGATTGAATTCACAGTTTTTGATATTATTCTTGATATATTCACATAAGTCTTTAATATCATAGGTACCCGTAGGAACTTTTATTTGGTCTCCGTCGTCTCCATAAGAAAATATGTTATTATTTTCACTGATATTAGGTATAGAATTAAAAACGGATATATATAACAAACCACACTCATAATCACTGTCAATATTCAGTGGTGGTAAAAAATAGGTATGCAGCACAGATTTATTACCACTGATGGTAACAGTAACAGACATTTTGACAGACTAAATAGAGTTGTTTACAGCACTCCTTAATATATTCATATTATTTTATCTACTCATCCAGAATCTTTCAAGAAAACGAATACATAAATGACCACAGTTATAGGCATTATCACGCTGTAAGTTCTCATAATTATAAAATATAGATGGCCCTAAGTATTTAATCAACTCTTTAGGAGGTTTCAAATTTCCATAACTGTCAAAGTATTCAACATAGTTGTAAATTTTTGCATATGCTACCCAATGGGTCCCAGGGTTTTTCGAAGAATCTAGGTTTATAATACCACATTCTTTTTTAAATGTGTTTTTTGGTAACCTATCTCTCATGAATACTCCTCGAAAATATGGAACATGTTTTGTATACTTTAAGATATCTATGTTGGTTAGTGCTCTATTGGGTAGCTGATATATTAGTTTTTTTTCTTATGCGCTACAAAAATTCCAAAGCCTTTTTTGTAAGGCTTTAATTGTAATCCTTTTCCTATGCACATAGATTCTATTTGTTTATTATGTCTTTCTAGTTCTGCTAATCGTTGCTGTGCAATTTTGTATTCATTAACGGCCTTTGCTATTCCTGCAGCTCCTCCTGCCAAGCTACCAACAGCAGACAAGCCAGCAAATAGCGGTATTAATGGAAGAAAGCCGCCAGTTTTCGGTACTGGAATAACTCTAGGAACTGTAACTGTTGAATCTGACACTATTTCTTTAGCAGCTGCTATAGCTAATTTTATAGCCATCTTTTTGCACTTTGGTTTTATTTTTCTGATTTGTTTCTTTGTATGAGTCACAACTTTTCGAAAAGTCTTCTTTAATCCAGCTCCTGTAGAAACCTTTGCTATCATAGCTTTGTTCACCAAATTAGCAGCAAGTTTTTCTCCTATATTTGCATCGGCTGCATTTTGTCGTTTTCTAGCCATTTTCATTAAAATTAAATCAGCTTTATGTCTTTCTTCTAAGTTTCTTGATTTGCTGTATGCAATATCGTGCCTCTTGCAATACTCGTCTAATAAATTTATACCTTTATCTCTTCTTAGCAATCGCTCTTTCAATTTCGTTCCTGGACCACAGAAATTATAACCAGGCAAGTGAAGTTCAATTGGTAACCTGTTTATTAAATTATTGAACAGTCCATCGTTTAGCATAACCACACATAGAATGATTGAATCAAAACATCTTCATAGAATTTATACATTTCTCGAGTTAAAGTATATTAGTGCTATCTATCCAACTATTTTCGGTAATTGGTAATCCAAGCCATTTTACTAAAACTTGATTTTTCCGTCTTTTTAAAACTTTTTCTACTAGATAAACATCGGGTTGTTTAGTTTTTTGAAGTTCTTGCTTATAAAATGCACCTAAAATAGGTTGATGTTTTCTATCTTCTAATAAATAAGTTACAGGATTAGTATTTTGTAAGCGAATTATTTTAAAAATTTCTGTTGACCAATTAGGTGTGAACCCTTTTTCGAAACAGCCTTTGTATTTACTTATTCGAACAAAATCTCCTAAACTAAATTTATTTTTATATTTTGGTTTTGATTGAGCGAGGGCTATGTACCTTCTTAAAATTTCATTTTTATTCTTTTCACTTATCTTTGCAGGTTGTTTTCCTATAGTTCTATGAACTGTGTGATTATATTTATCTACGATAGCCTCTAATATACCACCACTCCATCGATAACTCCCTTGAAGACTAAACTGCTTGTAAAGTTTGCTCTTCAATGTTCTTATTAGTCTTTCTACAATTGAAGCCTTTTTTGTAGAGTATGTAGAGTAATGATTTATATTGAAATGTTGTGTTATTTTTTTAAATTCATTATTATAAAACTCTTTTCCTAAATCGGTTTGCAAGTTCTTCGGATTACGCCCTTTTTTTAATATAGAATTAAATGCATTAGAGACTATTTCTTTGGTTTTATTTTTTAAAGGAACAGCCCAACCAAATTTGGAGAACGAATCAATCACAATTAAAACATATCTATAGTCTGCGTTTTCTTCCGAAAAAGATTGCATATCCATTAAATCAGCTTGCCACAAATCATTGATATCTTTTAAAATTACATGTCTTCTGGGAAAATGTATCCTTGCATTTCTATGGATTTCATTTACTACGTCCTTTTTGCTCATGTTTAGTTTTTAATAATGCACATATTTTTTCAAGCTTTGTTAATTTGTCATTCATAGCTATAACTCGTTCATTTAGAGATGAATAGCTTCTTGTATAATCTGCAAGTTGGCTGTCTACATACTCTTTTGTACAAGCATCAAATGATTCAATGGGTGTCAATAGATTTCTTATATTTTTATGCTGTACATCTAAACACTTATCACTCTCTGACAACTTAAAGTGACACCAAGGGAGTGTAATTGGTGCTTCATTAGTTTTTTTTCGTTTAAATATATTTAGCCCGAATTTATCAACATCCATGTTCGATAAACAGATCACTACTAAGTACTTCAATCGTTTGAAGCTGCTTTTATGATTTTATTATACCAGCTTCTTTCAGTTCTTCTATTATTGAAATAATTTCATTGTCATGATTACAATTGCCAGCGTCTCTTGAAGCAACCAAAAGTTTAAGTCTTTCAATTAATTCGTTGGGATCATCCCAATAAATTAAATCAGTATTCTTTTTATACATTTTCAGACTTGGTAAACTACCTCCAGATTTAGTTGTATTTTCATAAAACATTGGTTTTATAATTTCACGATATTTTACACCTTTATCACCCCTTATTTGTTCGTTAGGGTTATAATTTCTTTTATGAACACTCGTATTTACCAAAATATCTTTGTAAATAAGTTTATCTTCTTCAGTAATTAATTTTAAATCTGGTGTTTTATGTAATAATACCTCTTTTAAGCCAGGAGTTAATTCATATGGCACACCATCGATTGATATACATGTCTTTTCATAATCGTCATCTTTAACAGTAAATTTTGCAATTGAATTTCCGACAAAAATTTCTTGACCCTTTTTTCTCACACCGAAAGGTATATTCATATTTTCATATAAATCAGCTAAGTCATTTTTACTAAGTGATGTTTCCATAAACTCTTTGTTATTATACTTATACGCTTCATCAACATCTTCTTTGTCATAGCTCTTCAAAGATGAACTACTTTCATCCGAATCCATAGCATCTTCAAATTCAGATGATGGAAAAGATGTGTTATCAACGCTTTTACTTTCATTTTGTCGATTATACATTTGATGGTTGTTATCCACCAGAACTTGCAAAGGTGCTGTTATAGGCTTAAACATTTTATTCATTTTTAAATTTGTATTTTGTTCTTCATCTCGCATTTGTTTCAACTTGTGTTTTATTGAATTAACCGATTTAATTAGCTGTTTTTTTATATTGTGTTCCATAATTTACAATCTTAGCTAAAGTAGAAACCACTGGTATGGTAGAAGTAACAGTGATGAGAAAATAAAATATTTTGACTTATATGTACCAATGAGATATGACACAGACTGTGTAGTTAGCTAAAACAAATAAAAGTGTCGAATGCTTTTCTATATCTTCCATTGTCAAGTTCGCACTCTTTATTAACTATTAAAAAATTGTGTGGTTTATGCCATATACTAGAACACATGTTCTTGAATTGTAACCAATTCATGTCAGTGTTAACATGTTCTCTATAAATATGCTTTAAATTAATGTCATCCTGCTTGAATACTATCAAAAAGTTTACATTGTCTCTTAATAATTGTTTCGGAATTTTGGAATATGTTTGAGACAAATAAAAGCAATCTATTTGCTTATGCCTACCCATAGAAAAGTAATTACGAATGTTAGCTTGATTTTCGCAAGCAATGTCATCAAATATAAAAACAGATTGTGATAAAGCTTCATTAGGATGAATAACATATTTATCATCACTGATTGTAAAATATCTAACTCCTGGAACTCTTTTCAATACTTCATTCAGGAACTGGTATTTTGGTTGAAATGCGGTTTTTGAATACAGGTAAACGTTTCGAAATTTCAGCCCATTTTCATGCATTAGTAATGATAGCATTACATTAGTCTTCCCACAGTTGGATGGTCCACATATAATACATCGAATCCGGTTGGGTAGAAGCAAACTGTGGTTTACATAATTGATAGATGGTTCTAAATCAATGGCTTGTACTTCTAAGGACAGTGGTTGCTTAATCAACTTCATGGTAGCGTGTGAAACACTAAATAAAAAGCCATCCTTTATATAAAGAAATATTATAGTTCCTAAATAGTTCGGTAAGGCAATGAATAAATAAAATATTCTAAGATATTTACACAATTTTTATTTATTATCAAGCTCAATAAAATATATCGTACACTTTACAAACTTATTATGTTTTGCACTCATCTATTCTATCTTTATAAAATATTTTAACTACAGAATCAAGACATCTCTATCCATACAATACATCTTAGATTTTAATCGATATAATTTTTACTGATAGGTATTTCTCCTACCACGTTCAAGGGTAGCTAGGTCTAAAACGTAACTTTCTTAGTCCATGATATAAAATATTAACAGCTACATTATTATGTATGATGTTGCTGATGAACACATCTTCAAAATACAGTGTCACAATGTCCCCAAGGTAGCGTGTTAACTTGATTTGGAAGAATTTGTCTCTTATCATCGTTTCTATTCAAGACTAGCTTGTTAACTTCGTGCGTATATAAAACATGCTTTATGGATTTTATCATGTTCATTTTGCATCTCAAATTTGTATTTTTTACGAGTGTTTCATGATAATCTGTTATGTTGAGCTTTTTAGTTACAGTTTTTGATATACCTTTCGCTTTTTTAATTTGAACCTTTACGCTTTTTATACAATACAGTTTAGCTCTTAGTCCTATAAATTCAGCAATCACATCACCGCCTAATTCGTCCTTGAACAGACCGGGAACTTTAGCATTAGCTATGGGTATATTGAAAGGATTATCAAGTTTGAAATTACTAGTATCAAATACCGACAAATCTTCTTTCATGTCTTCATAAAAATCATTGGTGTGAATCAAATAAAGTAAGCTGTCTGTGTCGGTGTAGCATAGTTCTACGTTGTTTTTATACTTCTTTTTTATAAAATTATAGTGGAACTGATAAAGGTGAGTCTTTGCATATTCCAGTACACTGAACCCAATATAGATGGGGCGATCTAGCTTTATTTTTTCGTGTTTAAGCTGAATTGCAGCAAAGTTTTCAGAAAATATCGTTGCACTGTGAAAATTTGGCTTTGTAATAAGTACCTTTGCGCCGATTACTTTATTCGTTTTGTTTTTACTATCACTCCATTGGGTGACCAACTTCACATTAACATGCTTTCTTTTGTTCTCGATTGTTTTGCCGAAAATAGCATTGTTAAGTAATTTGAAGAAATCTTTTTCAAAAGCAGACGTGGATTTTTGACGTAACTGAGTATTTAAATCTATGTACTTTTTTAAGTAATTATCTTGACGAAAGCTTAAAATTTTATGAATTTTTTTTAGTTGTAATCCATGTTTAATACATTCTTTCAAATGTGTATAATGGATTACATAATGATATTTATCATAGATATTTGCTATCAGTTTGGGATTTTTACCACCAGGTGGTATGAGTTTCTCGCTTGCGAATGGTAAATCGCTGTGAAAACCATGTAAGTAATCACTATATTTCAAATCAACTTCAAGAATATATCCATAATCATCATCTTCTCGTGTATTCATAATATCAAAATCATTAATTTCGCTATTATTTAAAAACCGGAACTCGGCAATAGGCATTTTTTTTGTCATAGCATAACCGTATAGATTGTTACAATCAAGGTATACTAAAAAAGAAGAATCTATTCGTTCATCATAATGGGGAAGGTATTTATTGTTTGCTTTTGCATGTCTAAGTGAACACTGAGCTAAACCTCCACGAATACCTTTCTCGAGTAACTGATATATTTCTATATCATTAATTAATTCCAAATTTACTTTTGAACACAACAACATTGAATCCCAACTAAGACCAGGCGAGGTCATATAATAAGCTGGATCTAATTTATAATATCGTAAACATGTATTTCGAAAATTCTCAAATATATCACAAAGAATTAAGACATCACTTTTTAAATACAAATCTGTGTATTCTCCAAGCGACTGAATATTAAATATATTCCAAACATGTAAAGCTCGAGCATAGTCTTCGTCTGATATATGCTCTTGTGTTAAACTATTAAAAAACATTTCTTTTTCTGGGAGTTTATCATTCTTATACTTTGACCATGAGTCTACATAATCATATGGATAAACTCCTTTCTTCTGCATTAGATCAAATTGATCTTTCTTTGTAAACTCTTGAGATAAATGTATAAAGTCTTTCTCGCATAAGGTTTTACACAAATTATCTAAACTTGAGCTGAGAAATTGAAAAGAGTCCAAAAATTTTATTTGAATGGTCTGTGGTGAGTTTTCCGTAGTCAAATACTTTGTTATACTCAAGTATTTTTCCTTTGTTTGGGGTATAATTTTAATTTCACCCTTATAGTTAGCTAATTCTTTTATAAATAGGTGGCTGTCATAACCGGATAAATTGTGAAAGACCACTGGTACGAAAGGGCAGACTCTATACAATAGATTACATTGGTTGTGAGCTGCTCCTCTGTATTCACCCGTAATATGATCATGATCCATCACTTTATCATCAAAGAGAAAGTTATTACAAATGTGACATACACTTTCCTTTTCATATTCTTCCTGCTGGTGTTTAGATAATTTTAATATCGATTTTTTACATTGTAAAATACTACGTATCTCTGTCACATCTCTGATTAGATACTCTATGAAAACTTTGGGACAGTCGGAACCCCTATACGTTACATATTTATTCAGGTTTGAATCATGTGAACAGCATATGTAATACCCGAAACAAGAAGGTTCGTGTTTTTTAATCGTTTTCGTATTAATACTCAAATCATTACTTTCTGGACAATTAAGTAGAATGCTTTCAAAATCCGCATATATTACAAAGTTTATTTTCTGTTGCCTTTCGTAGTGTTCAAATTTTAGTACGCTATTCTTAGGCGGTAAAACCGATAACACTTCAGAACAAGAATGTGCAGTATACTTAGAAACACTGGAAAAAAATTGCAAGCAATTTTCACATAAGTACATTTTGCCTTTGTGTCCGGAAATTTGTCTTCGTACAAGTTTCAAAAGATCTTTTATGAGACAGTAGTGAAACTTGCCATTTTTTTCTATGTACAGCAAGTTCACATGATTAGATTTTCTTGAATCAGACTTGTACAGAGGCCCAGTTACATTACACTTATTACTTAATCCATAGATATTTACACTCACATCAGAATTGTTTTTTTCGAAAATTCTTACATCACTTAATGTGGGAGGAAAACTCATACCCTCGATATTTAATACGTTACTATAGTGTGGATAAGAACTTACTCTACAAGCATTTCGCTCGCGTGGATGTAAGGCAGCCACTATAGACCATAACAGGCAGTGATTATCATTATTCTGTATGTTTATACAACTTTTTGTGTTTTTAACTTTGTCTGGTAAATCAATATAAGAACCACCTCGCATAGGGCAGTATTTGTTAATATTGATTTCTAGATGACTTATTGATAAAAAAGACCACCCGGACTCACAGTGTTCAAACTCTGTTAATTTCTGTTTTATCGTGTTTAATGCATCTATATATTTCTCTTTTAGATCCGTATGTTTTAAAATAACAGTATTTTTAGTATTAAAAGACTTGAGCTGCTGCTGGTCTGAATGTGGTAATATAAAATTAGCAAACAACTCGATATTCACTTTTAAGCAGCTATGTTTTGACTGAATCATTTCAACTAGTTTTGTCACATATTTCATACTGTCATATAAAAATGCTTCAGGTGTCTCAAAGTGTACTTCATACGGATTCAATCTGTATGTAAGGATTCGATTCTTAAATGCTGTTGCAATAATCTCAATATTTTTAAATACAGTTTTTAATAAACAATTTGATTTATGCACATTACTTCTCAAATGATACTTGAATTCAGATTTTCGTAAAATCTGTTTACATTTGTGGCATACTATGGTTTCATTGCTTTGTGACTGATACTCGACATCACTGGTTGGGCTGGCTGTAATTAAAAAATAACAACATAATTAAGACAAGGAAATCATATTTATTCAATTTAACTTAAAACTACGATTACATTTTGATTACATGAGTATACAATTATAAAATGATAAATGAAGTATAAAAATTAAATATCTACTTATTATGTTTACTAAAAATAATTCGATATGAATGTGGGTGATATGTTTTTAAACTCTTTTCTACTAGAACATATAAATTTTGTTAAATTGCTCCAGACTTCTGTGTTGTCATTAGTTTTATATTTTAATGACATCACAGCCTGACGCCACCTATTCATAGGAGTAATTTTTTCAATATCCGAGACTTTGTACACTTTTAACTCGACATAATGCGTCCCCTCTTTATCGGGAAAAATCTGTCGAGAGACGCCGTTGGCCAACCTTCTTGTTATACTAGATACTAAAGCATTTGGTTTTTTTGAAGATGAAGCACAGGCCGCCTCCTGCGCTTCATCTTCACTATCCGTACCAAATAATTCCCTAGCCGTCGGCCGGGAGACAGGGCGAATCTGGGTTTTCGTTTTCTTCGAAGCTCGCTGCGCGCTGCGCTCTGGTGCGTCCGAAAGGCGTCGTGATGCAGTTTTTTCCTCCCTCCGTTTCGGCTTTTCCACTGGCTCCTCCGTTAAAGGTGGCATGCTAGAGCACGAAGAACGAGACTCGTCTCTGGATTTTTGCTTACTCGCCTTCTTTTGAGGGCGAGTCTCTTCAATGCTTTCATCGGAAGAGCGCGATTCATCCCTGGATCGTTTCACTGCTTTTTTTGAACGGCGGGTCTCTTCAATTTCTTCTTCTGAAGGAAAAAGGTCGTCAGCGTTTGATGATTTTGACCTGAAAATAATAAAAATAAACTATGAAATGATTTTTAAACTATACAGTTATTCTCTTTTTACATTAATAGGCCACTCATATAAAATTGTAATACTAAGAAATAAATTCTAACAACATGACTACAAAAAAGATCGTACCTACTAATAATGCTCGTTTGCTTTGAATTGAATTAATATAAATCTCGATTGATTCACGGGTATATAGCCTTTAATTTTAAGATGCATTAGTGGGGGGTGAACCTCCTGAAGCCGAGAGGCTCTGTTCAATATAAAATACTATTATGGAATGTAAATGGATATAAAACTATTGTACAGTATTATGATTGAAAATTGATTTGCTATTGTGGTGAGTTCTTGATGGTGTTGAGTCAGTCTATGGTATGAGGTACTGTACGTCTATGTAAATATTATGGTTATTAGGGTATTATTATTATTATTTGATAAGCCGATACGTAAGTAAAAAAGGACAGTCACATTAATTTGACTCTTTTAAAATACTATTAGATTATAAGTACTTACATTTTGTTAAATTGCAGAATTGAATCTCGAAGCACTGATGATTGAAAAACGAAGTGCAGCGTATAGTGCTGAAACAAACATTAAAAAATTATTACAATTGTCAATATTTAAGAATTCGTTTATTTTAACTATTCATTCACTCAAGACATTACATAAAACTTTATCAAGACACAAACGATAAAGAAATAAATAATAAGGATGTAAGCAAGTTCGGATTACCTATGTAAAAAGTGGAAATTTTAATATGTTGAGAACATGGGATATTTCACTTATCAGAGTACACACAAAGAAATTTTCTTGTTTTTAAAAAAAATATGTTTTTAAATCAATACATAAATATGCAATGATAGTTACTCACAATTAATTGAATAGATGACTTGAGTTCAATCCAACCGAGCAATCTGACACGCACCCTTACTCGAATGAAGTTGAAACTGAAAAAAATAAAAAAACATTCTATGAATTAAAATAAGTATAACATTTTTATTAAAAAAAATGTTCTTTAGAGAATATGCAATTTTAATTAGCAAATTAATGTTAAACATTCAAAATCCTATCAAGATACAAATGATCAATGATTAAAATACTAAGTCAGCATGCATCAAATATTAAAAGTTAAACGGGTTTATAACTTCAAAAATAAGAACATTTTAATGAATCGTCAGAGTAATCACTAACTCAATTATATAGACGTCCTTGTTCTTTTCATTTCTAAATCAAAACGTTAATATATAATAATAATAATAATACTCACAATTGATTGAATAGAAGACCAAACTGCAATCGTAACACTTGCACAAACACGCACAAAATACTTTTTCTACACTTGTTGTCCTTCAGGAAGCAATTACTGTAGTGACTCAGGTTTTCTTAAGCTTTATATAAATATTGAGGATGTCAATGTGTACGTTCGAATTGACGTTAGTGTTAAACAAAAATAGTTTACGTCAGCAATTTTTCCATATCGAGCTAAATCAAACATTAACTAGCTGCACTCTTCTGTTTCACTTGCGGCTTTTTGGTTAGAAAATGGTACCTGTTATACTTTATGATCTAGGTCTCAATACAATACCTCAATACATTAAGAAATCAATTCAGCTATTTTGATAATTTAATGACAAACAAACCAACAAATTTTTGCATTTGTATCTAAGGACAATTATCACATTAACAAGACTGTCTAATCTGTGACACATACTTAAAAAATAATCCGTAAACATTTAATTAATATGCAACTTTATTACTACTCTATAGAAAACAGTATTGTACCTACCGACATTTACAATTGAGATGTTTTGGTAATCATTACTATAAACACAGACGGATCATCTGACGCCCGGCGCCTCGCTCAATACATTCCTCCCGTTTAGGAAAACGACGGAATAGTTTAGATATAATTTAAAAAATTGTCTTATTTTAGACCTTAAAGTCATTATTAGCAATTATATAAAAGAAAGATAAATTAATATTGTGAAATTATTATTTTTTCGACCTTTGCAAGGAACACAACCAACGGATCATGTCGGTAAGTTTAAATTCTTTTACCTATTATAGTAAATTAATTAGACTATTTACATACTCAATTAATTTGATTCCTAGACATGATTGTAACGTAAATAGTAGTTCACTGTGTTGAATAGGTTTAATTGGTTAAATACGTTAAAATAACTCGCTAAGCTGCTTGTTTCAGGAATCTGGAGATCTATTCAACTTCTTGCCGAACAATCAAGAGAAATCGAGAAAAAGAGCACACCGAGATGACATGACTTACTCCTGCGTGAGAATGCCGTCAAGAGGAACAAAAATTATACGAATAGAGTTATATGACGTGGAAACAATACCTGAAGAATTATTAACGTGCAAATGTAATGCTGATCTATGTGTACAACACGTTGTCAAAAACGTATACATGGATGATGTATATAGATCATTTAGAGATATAGTCTCCCTTATAAAAGATAAAATCAATGTTACAAATTAACCTAGATTATAATTATTAGCTTATTTAATATTAAATAATTATACTGAAGCATTAAAAACAAGTATGTAATTGGGGTTTCTGGATTAAAAGTACTTCAAATAGGTCCAGTTATAAACAACTAAATCTATTCACGCTATCTATTCAAATAGATGAATAAAGTAGTTATTGAATAGAGAAATATTTTTTAAAAAACGTTAGTTTTTGATAAGAAGACCTGCGCTTCTCTGCGCCAGGTATGACTTCTTATCGAAAACTAACGTTTTTTAAAAAAATATTTCTCTATTCAATAACTACTTTATTCATCTATTTGAATAAATAGCGTGAATAGATTTAGTTGTTTATAACTGGACCTATTTGAAGTACTTTTGATCCAGAAACCCCAATTATATACTACTTGTCTCTGCTCTTATTGGCTGTTGAGTCTATGACGTCTGTCGATTCCATGCTTCGTTTGAACAAGATAGTGTAAGATAGTCACAGATAAAAAATATGAGAACCATCAAAACTTTTTGATGGTGACGCGGAGTGAGGAGTACAACTGTGTTAGATCTGTCACTCATTTCGAACCTAACCAACTCAAGTCTGACTCCAGGTGGGCTCCCGCCAGAAGCTCTTGCGGTCGCCCCTGAGTATCGCTTCGCCACACTCGACCTTCGCTTCACTACGGAGGTCACCGGCTCGCTTCGCTCGCCACCTCCCCCCTTCGCTCCGCTCGGTCTCGTATGGCTCGCTCTCACTCAGGACCTCCCTAGAGCTTCTGGCTCCCGCGCTTTTTATTTACACTCTAGGGGTAGGGACCACAAGACTAGGTGGAGTCGGGGTGCTCTGTGTCGGTTCTGTGGCCCATTTCGAACCTAACATGCTCAAGTCAGAGTGCTCTGTGTCGGATCTGTCACTAATTTCTACCTAATACACTCGAGGTGGAGTCCAATGACCAAGTCTAAAGGAAGCTTCAGATTTGAATTTTTATGGTCACCAATTATCGTGCTGTACAATATTGGGGTGTGCATTATTGAATCGTGTCAATAATGTACGGCATAATATTGTACGCCACAATATTGCACAGCATGATAATTCGTGTACTTGTACATCAAATATCATGCTGTACATTATCGTGTGTGCATTATTGGGCCGACCTGATAATGTACGGCATGATAATGCACGACACGATATTGTACAACATGATATTCCATGTACATGTACACCAATTATCATGCTGTGCATTATTATGCCGTACAATATCATGGTGTACATTATCTGTGTCGTACATTATTGCCTCCCACTTAAATCTACTCAATATCAAAATTCCAATCATTTTTTTTTTTAATGATTTATCCCAATCAGCTAATATTGTTATTGTGAATTTGTATTACTAGTACAAATGGTTTTCCCTCATTCTGCCTAAATTTTTATAATTTATATAAAAACTTAATCTAGATATTTTTCGTAGGACTGTAAGTAATTTCTAAATATTAAATTGGGCTCTAATCATGGAGATCAAATTTTTAGAGGTTCACTTACTGCACCACGTTACGTGCGTGTTAAATTTCTGGAGTCAGGGCCCTGATAGAATTCTGTTTAAGTGTGTTGTTTCCGTTTTTACCAGATATTATTGTAAATTCAACTATTCTTCTGGGTAAAAAAATGTAATGCCCGCCAAAAAATAGCAGCGTGCACGACGGACCCGTGTATACTGTACCCTTAGTGCCTTTTCACATGTACCGGTTGCTGGGTAACCGGCGCCGGCTACCCAGCAACCGGTACGTGTGAAAAGGCACTTAGTCTCAGATATGATAGTTTTCGAAAACCTTTTTCGTTTACGTATTGTTCCATATATTTTAGTAAAGCGCCTCCAGCGGAAACGCGGAGGAACTAAAATCCATAGTAAACGGCGGTATAGATTGCTTCACTATAATACGAAAAAAATAATTGAATACCTTTCAGCCCAGCAATGTATGGAACAATACGAAAACGAAAAAAGTTTTCGAATACTATCAAAACTTGTACTAAGGGTACTGTTCCCACTTGGCACTTGGGAACACGTGCCCTAGATTCACGCAATGTATACTCAGAATCAGCATGGCAATCACGCTAAAAAATTACAGACGAATCGTTGACGAATCGCACCGCTCCACTACTTTTGGGCGATTTAGTATCGCGCTAATGATTTTAAACAAAGGCGAAACGCAACCCGATCACAGTTGGAACGTAGATGCTGTCAAACTAACGTTTGTGATAAAGTTAGAAAATATGAACTTTTTCGCGCCGATACGAAATCGACCAAAAGTTGTGGAGCGTTTGCGTTTTTTAGCGCGATTGCCCTGCTAAATCAGAAATAATTTAATTGTAACTCAAACTACTCAAAGTCCTAAGGCAAGAAGTCCTAAGTTCCCGTTATCCCACGCCATAAATCCTAAACTTTTCTTATTTACCTTAGTACTTACTTAAGTTGAATGGCAACATTACATAGTGATGTCTAGTACAAATTGTACAATTGACTCGTAAAATAAAATCGATTCTTCACCAGTATGATTCATGACTTATCGTTTTAAGGTACAATCTGTGGTGCTGTGTTGATGTTGTTGAGCAAGGAAAAAATCCAACCAACCAAAATCCAAATAATGTCAAAATTTTGTCAACAAATCTGACGTGTACTTCGATTTGATTTGGTAGAATTTCTAGTAATTTCAGTGAATTATCTGTGTTTAATTAATTAAATTACTTCCACGTATGCTCAGTTAATAATGTCGGAAACGGAGAGGCTAACGGGTACAGCTGGGCCGGACGCAAACCGCGGTGGAGACGGTGACGCTGTGTCTGAACGCGAAGCTTATTTCCAGGCTCTTCGAATATGGATCCAGCAGGCTCAGATGTACCAGAACTTATCGACATGCTTTCCTTACTACATGATGACTTTCCAAGGCCTGCAGAACAACCCGACTAACGTGCCATTGCTTAACAATAACTACCAGTTCCAAGGACAACAATTTCCTTTTCAAGTACCAAACCCGCCTCGGAATGTTCAGGAAAACCAGCCTCAAGCTGAATCACTAACTCCTGCTGAAGGTAGGTCATTCTAGGTTAGTGGTTGTTAACATTTTGTCGTCATAGACATTTTACCTTTATATTTCTCTGAGCATACACCTCAAAGCATAGGACTTTTAAATAATCAGGATTGCGCTGGTCCACATTACTAGGAAGATGCACGCTTACACTGCAAGAATCTGTTTACTCTTGATTTGAAGTTGTACTTTTTGGTGAACTCAAGACTCTAGTACTTGCTTTAGAACATAATATAAAAATTTAGAATAAAAGCCTTTTGGTATGTTCTGGATGTCCACTGTGTGCACATATGGCCCTTTGGTTGTGTTTTATCTTGATGTCCGGTAAAAGAAAGATGCTCGTGAAATCAAGTTGTACAATTACAGGCCTCACTCTCTGAAATGTCTCTGTTAGAAAACTAATAAACATGTAAGCATACTTCGATGCTCAAGGCTTTACCAAACAGCCTCTTAGCACCCTTCTCAATGGACTTCAGTGCCTCTAGGTGGTACTTGGCAGATTGAGGTGAGAACAATACCCCATACCAACCTTACTTGCGCTCTGTACAAGCAGAGCAGCTGGTCTAATGTTAAGAACCATTACCCTAGAGAAGATGCCAAGCTTTTTTGCAGCTAATTAAGCTTTTCACCCATATGAGCCAAAGTTGACAACGTCAACAAGTGAGTAACAACTGTTATCGGCATAGACACATTCAGGAAAAAGTGAGATAGTAGATACAGCCTCTTTTTGGTGAAAACAAACTATCCTGGGTCCTGGTGGTGTTGATCTTTACCAGGTTAGCATCGCCCCAATTAGACTGCCTTAAGGAACAAAAATAAGTAATTCAAGAGGTCAACAATAGCCATATTTTTTTGGGTTCCTTACCTCAAAAAGAAATAACGGAGCCCTTATAGGACCTCTTTGTTGTCTGTATGTCCATGTGTCCCTCCTTCCTGACCCCTTTTGTGACTCACTTTTCACACAGGTAACAAATTATATTAAAATCAAATACTAAGATCCATCAACACAATCAAAAGATACAGCCAATAATATCACATATTTTTATTGTATACTCGTTTTTTATTATTTTTCCAGTAATTGCGCGCCACGGTGGATACGAGTACATCATACCTCCACTGTACAAGAGACTGGTAGCAGAATTCATTGACTTTATGCTTCTATTTATCCTGAAACTGATAGTCACCTTCGTTGTAGTGGACATGTTTGATTTAATGTGAGTATGACTCAATATGCTAATGAAACTGTAAAAATATGACAATTTATATTTATTAAATTCTCTAGCTAGACAAATTTACACAGAACAGTGGTACTAAACCGGAAGGAGGTCATTGTACTCATTATTAACAACTGATACAACCGGCCCCGGGGCGAGCAACGGGTCATATAAGTAGTCCCGCACCTGCCACTCACAGAAGATAGGGGTATAAGGAAAGCGGCGTAACACCATACCAACACTCCTCTTCCCCTGCGACCCCACCGCATCTATCATCAAATGATGGCAACCCTTTCAAACTGCAGAAGATACGGAAAGTTGCACATGAAACACCAGCAGTTTCTCACAACGGCTTAATTTCCACCTTCAGCTGCAGTGCCTCCCATACGACACTGCAGCACGCTTCAGTTGCAGCGCTGCCCATATGACCTACTTTGGCTACCTCCACCCGAGCTTGGGAGTAAAAGCCCGGAGAGGCAGCCCCACCTTGGGTTCCTCTTTGTTTCACAGTGGCAAACCTACCGTTACTCAGCCAAACGGCTAAGTAACAGTAGGTGTGGCACGGCACCTCTCTTGGGGTATATTCTCTAACAGTTTGTCAACAACTTGTTTTGTATAACTGCACTCGAGCCTCAATATACAGGCCTCGTGCTTAGTTTGAGGCTCGCCGACAATTCTATCTAGACAATAAATATCTAGTGTTTACTATTCTTCTAGTATATATTTATCTATGCTATTTCTAAGTAAAATTAAGGTTATGGTATATTACTTCTGGCATAAATAAATATTCTATTCTATTCTAACTTAGTACACAGGTCATGCACATTATTTATACGTTTTATTTTTTTTATTTATTAAATGTTACTTTTAAAAATATAATAGCATAATATATAAATATAATTTTTTAATCTTCATAATAAAAAATATTTATTAATTGTAAAATAAATATGTTTTTCAGAGATATGGAAAAGTTTGATTTCTACAAATTCAGTGAAAATTATGATGACTACAAATTTGCAATGGAGCTGACATCCGACATTCTATTCCTTGAAGTTATTTATAGAATACTTGTATGCATCTATGAGGTATGAATTTTACTTTGCTTTATTTTATTTAACTTTCTATACGTTTGTTGTATGGGGACCCCACTTTCATTTTTCCTTTTTTACTTTTTAATTATTTAATTTTGTTAGTTAATCCGCTATAACATTTAGTATTCTGTGAAAATTTCAACTGTCTATCTATTAGGGTTCGAAAGAATAGGTAAGAATAGGCCGTTAATAGGTAGGACAGACAAACAGACATCGTAGGCTTAGTAATAGGGTCCCGTTTTTACTATTTGGGTACGGAAACATAAAAAGAATTGAAAATGCTTGTTTAAAAAAAAAAAAGAATTCCAGTCCAAAAAATACAGCAGGGTCTGCAGGGTCAGTTGGACTAAAGGCATCAAGCTTGATTTAGACCAGATGCGTTCGTACCCGCCACACAACTACTATATTTCCCTTGTCTGTCTGATCTGAGGTTGTAAGCGGTAATTGCCGTCTATAGTCTAAAAATATCATTTACAAAAGTCTGTTACAAAACAAAATATTATGTATTTAATTTCAGGCTTTTTGTTTGTGCGGCAGCGTGGGACGCACTGGAGGGGCAACTCCAGGCAAAGCATTACTCGGGCTACGAGTGGTCACTGCCTCTGCCGTGATACCCGTAGAAGGGCGACCGAAGGAGACCGTACTGCTACACCCAGGCCGGTCTTTGACATTTTTGGTAGCACTCGTACGTTCTTTCATGAAGAACTTCCTCATTTCGCTTCTATTTCCACTCTGTGTTGTACTATTCGTGTTCAAACATAATCGTACTGGCTATGACCTCTTGTGTGGAGTGATTGTTGTTGAAGAAAACATGTATCCAGTAAGAAGATTCGCACCATAGCGGTGTTACCAAAGTCGTTAAGGGACTGTTGCTGGCCAGAACTGTCTTTTATGCACATTTCCAATATTTTTGAAGATATAAACTGACCGAGTGGGTATTTAAAAAAAATTAACATCTGTTATCATTAGAATACCATATATATAACATACCATACCATATATGTTATTCTTGATATTAACATTTTTATTTCATATATTGTACTAATATTATATTGCCAGTTACATTCTAGTATTATATAATTCTAGAGCGACTGTGAAGGGTGTAATCCCAGATAACTACAATACTAGTATATTTTTTTTAACCTTTCGCGATTTGAGCACATGTTCTATTTAGTCGGAGAGATGTAATTAGATTGACAGGGTTCAGTTCACAGTGTCTGATTTTGACGTCGATTCAGTGGTACCATTTTATAAATAAAATTTGACAGCTCTGAAGTGTTGCAATCCTTAATTAATTAGTTACTTTACAATCACGGAAAAAAATATGTACAAAGAAAAAAACCAAATAAATAAACTACTAAGGAAAAAAAGAGTTCTCATAAAACACGTTTTTAGAACTCCTTTCGCAAAATAATTAATTTAAAAATAGTTTAAAATATAAGTAATGTTCTAAGTAAAAAAAAAAAAAAAACAGTGGACGATCTTCGAGTATTCGTTAAATAAAATGCATATCAAATTCCATACAAGTTTTAATTTATAAATTCATAATTTGTAAGGAAATCAATACTTATTTTGTGTATCAAATATTGGTACTTGGCCCGATGATGTATTGTATACACTTATAGAATTTCCACTTGATGTGTTTTTTATCTTCATTAATAGTTAACACATGAACATACTAGACCGTCAAAATTATAACCCTCCTTATGCCGTTCTTGTGTTAAAAAAGTTGAACATCCCTGTTTTAAACTATCACAGTTGTTCACTACAGTTTATGGTTGTTTTGATTAATATGTCTTCCCGTGAACATGATGCATGTAACCGCATCAAAATCTTGGGAGCTCCATCCACAACCTTATCACGGTAAATATCCCGTTAATAATCTATAAATATAAAAGGGAAATCATAATTATATAAATGTAATGTTGAAAATGTGCGAAAGAGCTCTGGCCAGGAATGGGCCTTTAAGTATTTTGTTCCTTAATCATGGTTTCATCTCATAGTGTAAGGCCTTCCACACTAAGTGTGACGCGTTTCAAACTAGTTTTCGACTCGGGTCCCATTTGCGTGCTTTTGTGAAAGCTCATTGGGAATTTCCCTTTAGAAAATGCATACTTTGCTGTTTTTAAACAGGCCTTGAGCGCAGATGGAAACCAACCTCAATTGGGCGCGTAACTCAAGTCGCAAACCCGTTTGAAACGCGTCACACCCTCTAAGGAGGAAAAAGTTTAGAATGTGATCTAGTAAGTGCAAGGTTTTTATATTTTCTGATAATATTAGAGTATTTATTTTGGAATCTAGCTAGAGCAATGTGTAATGGACATATATTACTGTAAAATAAAATATCTTCATAATTTGGTATCAATATTACCTATAGGCATTAATGGAATCTGGAAGCGTTTTTCTTTTCTTGTTCAAAACATTGAATATGCTCATTTTATAGAAAAAGTGCTTTGTCAAACACAAAACAAAGCTAATTTCAATAATAAGTGTCGTGTGCAACAGTGTCAAAATATTAGGCAGCCCTGTTTTTGCTCTAATAGGCTTAGCATTTCTAATGTAAAGGTCCCAAATTCAGAGGCCTTACGGCTACCAGTTTTAAGCAATTCTGATTAGGTAATGCGAAAAGATGCGCGACCTTAAACAGTATCTCGGCGTGTTATGGTTCATGTACGCGTGATTTTCCGCACTGCGCTGTTTCGAGCCCGCGTTAAGTGGTAGCCGTAAGGCTCCAAGGGGGTTAGACAAGACCCATTTTCTGTTAGCGTTAACGCCTGCGGAAAGATGAAATTGTATGAAAATGATATTGACAATGACATTAGCTTGAGAGATGTTATCTCAAGCTAATGTAATTTTCATACAATCATATTTCAATCATTTATTTTTTTATCATATATTTTCATTATCATATATTTCATGTGTTAGTTAGCATACCTCCACCGCGAAATATTAACAGCGAAACCGCTTTTCGTTGAAATATGGGACTCTATATTATGAACCACACAACAGATTGCCCTTTGACAAACCACTACGTTGACGAACGCTCAACTTTCGAAACAGACCCTATCACTGAAAACACAATTAAAATCTGTTCAAAATTAAGGAATATCTGAGCATTTCAATGTCTTGCTAGACAGAGAGCGTACTATACTTTACTAATGATATCTCTTGAGAGTACGCGATACAATCTCCATACTGACACACTTTGTGGGAAACGGGCAGAGCATCCCTTCCTAATCCAACTAAAAACTAAACGCTTATGTCTCTGAACTTATTAGGCGATATAAATAATTTCTTTAGTACATACCTTTATATTTATTTAACTAAACCTGTTATTTTTAAGCTCGGACGCAAAAAGAGGGGTGTTATAAGTTCACCGTGTGCTCCCAAATGGCTGAACCGATTTTGATGTAGGTTACTTTGTTTGAAAGGCGACTTGATCTTTTGCGTTCTTAGCTATGATTCATGAAAATCTGTTCAGGCGTATAAAGATTATCAACTATTTTATCGGGGGTTTAAATTGTAACAAATCAAACACCTGTCCGATAGCCTATACTGCTATATATAGGTACTTTATTTTAAATTAAATAATAGGCTTGCCTTTGGCCTCCAACTCGCCTGATGCGATAAGCGACCTAATACGAAAACATAATGTTGCTAATCTAGGTGCGCGTTACGAATCAGCGTCCGAATCCAACAGACTACAATAACGCTAATGAAATCTAAAATACGTGTACAGGGTTCTGATTCTACTAAAGAAATTGTTTTTATATTGTAATTGTTGCGATTTTAATTGTTAAATAACTGCCTCAAAATTGACAGTTTTAAATATTTTTTTATACTAGAAAAATACAACCACCTCATATTATAACTTAGTATAAAAAAATATTTAAACAGTCAATTTTGAGGCAGTTATTTAATAATTAAAATCGCAACAATTACAATTTAAAGACAATTTGTTTAGTAGAATCGGGGGCCTGACGTGTGGATTTGGTTGACGTCAATCGCCGTCTGACCAACGGGAGAGAACGAGAAGGAAATATGTCATCCTCACCCTTTCTCTTCCGTAGGTTGGACGGTGGTCCGCATCAGAACACGGTGGTAGATCTGTGATAACACAGCACAAAAAAAACTTTGTGCCGTATTCTAGTGGTGCCACAGGTGGTGCTGCCGTGATTCGGAACGCGAACTTGATGTGCCATAGGTAGGCCATCAGCTTTGCATCATGGTCAAGCCTGTGGCCATGCTCTGAAGCTTTAAACTTGTGAAAGCATGGCATAATTTTTAGATTTTTAATTATAAAGTTTTGTTAGAAATGTAAACACATTATTTTGTGATATTATTTACAAGCCTACTAAAGTGTTTAATTGTGTAAATATTTATGTAATATAATGTATTTCCGTGACTTTTCTTTCTTTTAATAATCAAAGAACAAAGTTCTTTCCGGCCCTTAAAGCCCCAGCCTCCGTTATACCTCTACACTGACCCCAGCCAGTAAAAATAATAGTTTTAATGTCGCGCTGACTTTAGTATTTTTATTATGTGTGCGAGGAATTCCTCAATGGTGTGCAAGGATTGTTTTACGGCCAGAGGCCCAGCCACCGTGGCGCGCCAGAACGTCGGGCGCGGTCGGTACATGGATGGGTGACCGCCTGGATGTGGTGTTGTTTTTTTGCGCTACTTTATGTATTTTGTGTTAGTACGGAACCTTCAGTGTGCGAGCTCAACTTGCACTTGACTCGTTGACCTCAATATGCGCAGGGCCGCCTACCTCATGGCGTCAGTAATTGTCCTACTTCCTACTATTAATTATTATAAACGCGAATGTTTGTTCCTCTTTCACGCTGCAACGGATCGACCTGATTTTTTGCATGGGTATAGTTCAAGAGCCAGACTGACATAGGATATCTTTTCATCATCATCATCAACACCAATTGTCATCACTACGCAGGTGAAACCGCGGGGCGCAGCTATTCTATTATAATCTAATTGATTAGTTTTTATAGAAGCGGTAAAATCAAATAAAAAAAAACAAGATTGTTAAAGTCAAGGACTTTGTATACCCTAAAGAGGGTATACAAAGCCGTTGGTTAAAATTGGCTCGTTTGAAAGAAAGCATCGCCATCCGAACACTAAAGATGGGGTGGTATGGCTTTAATGACTTAAGCCTGCCCAATAACGGGTGAAAAAGCAAAAAAAAAAAAGCGTCTGTCGTTGTCAAAATGACAGTGAAAGAAGGCGATTCGATAAAAACATATGTCAGTGTCATTGAATAATGTTTATCGAATGTCATCATTTTAAATCGGTTTTTTGAAGAAATACATTAAAATACTGTTCTTTATCTTTTGCAAACCCGAACACTCTGAAAATAATACCATTCTCCTATGTTTCCTTTAAATTCTAATGTTTTCTAAGGTGGTATATTTTTGCTGAGTTGGCTTGCGCGTCGTTCCGTCAGTCTGCCGTAACGTGGCGGCGCTACGCTCGTCTGTGCCGCAGGAGTGGCTCGGTGGCTCGAACTGACTGTCATTGTTCATGTAGTTTTCTGTGATAAGAATTACTGTGAAAATATAGTTTAGCAAATTAATTAACACAATCAGGATGTCCGCCTCAGGTGAATTCGGTAATCCTCTACGCAAATTCAAGCTAGTATTCCTGGGGGAACAGAGCGGTGAGTCGATGTCGATTTTATAGCCCTTACGTTGTACATTTTTAATATAGAACATATAATTTACGATCAGTAGGTACAGATGAGTCTAGACTTTATCGAATTACTGACCTACATCGGTTTGGGAGGGTATAAATTGCCGATTTTATGCGCCGAAGGAGGACCTTAGGGTGCGCGATGCGACGTCTATCGTGCAAAATTACGTTAGCCTGGGATGTAGGTTACACTCTCTGAGTACAATACGAGCGTAAATCGTTCCCAGCAGTATGTTCTCACGCACATCTGCCGTTATCAATCGCGTTCTTCGATTAGAGATTGGCACTAAGAAGCAGGTTCAATGACTTGATCATATGTTTTTTTTTTCAGTGGGAAAAACTTCGCTCATCACTAGGTTCATGTATGATAGTTTTGACAATACTTATCAGGTGAGTCATCAAGGATTGATGTTTAGATTAATTATTATTTTGTTTGATTGAAAACAGTGACTCATCAGGGACGGGTGAATTAAGCATGTTGATCTAACCATCGACACTTGACAGTTTCTACTTCATAGAGAGACTAGAAAATGTTCAGACGTAACTTAAGCATACACTTGACCTGTGGTATTCTACACCAGGTTTCAAGTTACATCATGGTTGAGTCATAACATCTCATGCATATGCATTAATAACATTATAAAAGTGTTTATGCAAGATAGCAATCACAACTCACTTTTCATGAAAGGAAAGCACTATATCTATGATAAAATAATAAAATTAAATGCACTGTTGCATGCAGCTGTGGTATTTTTTCTTATCAAAAAGTAAATTGTTTGACCTTAATTTTTGTTCCTTATTGGTTGCTTCCTATTATATTTTAAGACTGTGATTTATTAAACTTAAAATTGTTGGTGACTCTTGGATGCAGAAATGCAAATAAATTAAAATTTAAAATTATCCTAATCACCCTTTTAACAGTCCACTGCTGGACTTTTAGCCTACCCCTGAAAGGGTGATTGGGCCATATCCACCACGCTGGCCCAGTTGCGGGTTGGTGGATTCACATATGCCATTGAATTTCTTCTCCATACGTATGCAGGTTTCCTCACGATGTTTTCCTTCACCGAAAAGCCAGTGGTATGAAAATCCGTACATAAACTCCAAAGAGCTCATTGGTACGGGCCCAGGGTTTGAAGCTGCGACCTCACGCTTTCAAGTCTAGCGGTCTCCCAAATAGGCTACCACGGCTGTATTTTTATATTACTATGTAAATTTTAAATACTTACAGCTAATCGGGAAAACTCATAACTTTGTAATTGCTGGACATATTTTGATCTAATGTATGTTAGCTAAGCTTATTTATAATGCAAAAAAAATGTATTCGAATAATAATGAACATCCGACAACGAGACAGCTGTAGACCCCACTTTACACAACAAAACATCCTAACACTCCCATCTTTGTATATCCTCGAGGCAGCAACTTTTGTAAAAAAACACACTAATTTATTCACATTTAACACAAACGCTCGCAGAAAAAACCAGATCGTGGCTCCAGAACCAAAACTAGAAATAGTCAGAAGAGGTCCTCAGTACATGATGTACAAAATATTCAACCATCTACCGAAAGAAATAAGAGAAGAGACACATGACGGAAAGTTCCAAAACAAACTGAAATTATTTTTGATAAAAAAATGTTATTACACAATAGACGAGTTTTTACAAGAAAAATCTTTCAATCTCATAAGTATTTTATGAACATTATTCTTAGTGTAATTTTAAGTAGAATAAGTAAAACCATTTACTGTTTGCAACACCCTATAAACAGGGTATAATGTGTATCAAGTACATTTTAAATGTTACAACGCATTATATGGCAATGTAAATAAATAAATAAAATAAATAAAATAAGCTATGTTATAAACCTACATAAATTGTCAACACATCTTTTATCAAAATGTGTTGAGGTTGTTTGAAAATCCTTGATTTTAGAATCGTTTAGGCTGTAGGTGCGAATATACAAGCATAGATACAAACACGCTAACTACAATACCCTTTTTTTGCTTTGCGTCATTGGGTAAAAACATGAATGTCATTCCTTTGAATAACCTTCCAATAAACTGTAATAATATCTATACTAATATTATAAAGAGGAAAGATTTGTATGTCAGTATGTTTGTAACGAATTGGCTCAAAAAGTAATGGACCGATTTTAAAAATTCGTTCACTGTTGGGAAGCTACATGATCCCCGGGTGACATAGGCTATAATCTATACCCGTGCGAAGCCGGGGCGGACCGCTAGTATTTTATAATTATAAATATATCATTCATAATTATTATATTAATAGGTACATATACTATACATCATTTATATAGATATTTTATACTCCTATTCATAAAAATAGTTCGCGATTATGTATAATTTATGTATATATGTATATTATGTATATATTCAAGTAAATTTCATCATCATTATCAGCCTTTCACGGTCCCACCGTTGGGACACAGGCCTTCTCTCAGTGAGAGAAAGGATGGCCCACCATTCTGGCCCAGTGTTGGCTGGTGACATTAATATTATATGGTTCTTGGGTATACCGGTATCCTTACGATGTTTTCCTTCGCCGCTTTTTGCAATGGCATTGGAAAAATTATTATTACCTGCACATATGATACCCAACCATAATTTAAACTAGTATTTGTTTTATGTGCTACATAAGTAAAAGCAGTAGTAGTGTGTGCTTAATTTTATTAATTATCTTTTTTATTATCTTATTGAAGCTTAACTCATTAGCGCTTAGTTTGCAATACATATATGATTATTAGTAGTGATTTTCCACGAGATTGTTACTACCACTATTATAGACCTATTAATGGGTGTACTTTAAAATAACTAATGTATATATATTTTTGTGCTGTTGGTCTTGAATAAAGATAAAATAAAACTAAAATTAACACATGATTTTTCAACCAACTTTTAAAAAGAATGTAAGTATTATATTTGACAGTTTTTTTAAATCACAAAAACCTAAGAAATCATTATGTGATATCTACGCCTAATAACAAGAACAATATAATTATTTTTGTTTTAATCTATCACATCAATTTTAAGTTATATGATTATTTACTGGATATTTACCGTGGTAAGGTTGTGGAATGAGCTCCCGGTATATCGGCGCAGTTACATGCACTATGTTCACGGGAAGACAACCTCACCACGGTAAATATCTCGTAAATAACAATATAATATTAGTATTTTTGTTTATGATAATAAGAACTGATCTATATGATTATTTTTTATTGAATATCTTGAGGGTCCATTTAAATTTCAAGAAAATATTCCACCTCTAAGGATGGAAAATTTGAAGATGAAACCCATTCATTGAACACATCCTGTGAAGTTGTTTAATACTTTTTATAAAAATTTACTATATTTTATAAAATTTATTACTTACCTTTATCTTAAAAAATATATACAGTTCCAATTCAGAACCTTCCTCCTTTTTTTGAAGTCGGTAAAAAATTATACACTTCAACTTAGTTCTGTTAAGTGTGAGCCCACCCACCAACTGTGAGCTAAGTAATGGAACTGTTGACAGGCAACAATCGGCATAGACTTCCTGTCGAAGACAATGTACCTCGAAGACCGCACGGTGCGGCTGCAGCTGTGGGACACGGCGGGCCAGGAGCGGTTCCGGTCCCTCATCCCTTCCTACATCCGGGACTCCACCGTGGCGGTTGTCGTTTATGACATCACTAGTGAGTATACATTACAGTGTACCGTGTTTTACATAAAATAATATGTCTATCCGTCAAAAAGACACTTCATTTTCTATCTTTTGATAGATGTGCGAATTACCCAATCAAAGATAACTACTCGGGCGATTCCAGCGTTGCCAGACGTCCCGATTTTGGCGGGACGTCCCGATTTTTAAATCAATATTAAATGTCCCGCGCGGGACAGGCTCAGTCCCGCTTTTCGGGGATAACTCTATATTCAGAAGACGAATAAGACTCAAATATATAACGATAGGGTAAATCTGATTTAAAATATCATATTTCTATTAAAATACATTTTCTATGGCTATTTTTGCTAACTATTGTATAGGTCTGAAAACTTCTGATTATATAGGTTTTTTTACTATGTCCCGATTTCGACGACAGAATCCCGTTTTTTTTCTTTCAAAAATTCTAAAACCCCGACTTGGCAAAAAAATATATCTGGCAACGCTGGGCGATTCACACTGTGCCTGCGGTCCGAAGAGACCTAGTATAAAAAAAAACTGTGTGTGCTTATGACCACACGACAGAACTAAAAACTTCATCAAGGCGAGGTTAATAACTATATCTCTCTCGCTCCCTTACTCGACTCGAGCCGAGTTTACCCGAGTCTACCGTCACATAGCCGAGCGTGACGGCTCTGTTTCATTCAATATCCACAAAATAAAGTGCTCAGCGCGCCTAAAAAAGTTTTCACTTCAAAAATCAGGCGATACACAACGCGGTGCAGGACCCAGTACAAAAAATCGCGGGCGACTCACACCGCGGTGCAAAAGGCTAAATTGATTTAGAGCACTTGTGCGATTCACACCGTGGTGTGATCATGCGATGTGTAGCGCTACAGGTACTGCAGGAAACAGGGTTGTTATAAGTTTAACATGTTTATTGTATGTGACTATGTGTGTCTGTCTGTGGCATTCTAGCTTCTAAACGGCTGAACAGATTTCGATTTAGTTTTTTTTTTTAAAGGTGACTTGATAGAGTGTGTTTTTAGCTATAATACACTTTTCAGTCGTTTGAAGATTTGCAGAACGTATTTTTGTATTTGCACTAATGTAAAAACGGTACTACGTACAAGCGTCAAACTTAGCATGATTACGTATAGTACAAACGCTAAAGTAAAACAACAAATAGTAAATACTGGCCAAGTGCGAGTCGGTGACTAATTTCTGTTGCGGGCGCGGTCAGAAGTTGGACAGGTGACTTCCTTGCCGTGATGTATTATTTTTATACTTTAGTAGTTAGCAATCAATTTATTTGGTGGTACGGCATGGTATGGTGGCTCAGTGTGCGAGCCCGATTCGCACTTGGCCGCCTTATTTTTATTTACACATGTTGTTTTATTTTATTTTTATTTTTATTAAAATGCAATTCCACGGACACCGGTCGTGACTTTTATTATTAACTACTTACAATTATTTTGTTAACTTATATGAATTTACGTTATACTTATATTTATACCTTTATCATCATCATCATTTCAGTCATAGGACGTCCACTGCTGGACATAGGCCTCCCCAGCGTTTCCCTGCGGTCTCTTTTAGGTCGTCTGTCCATCTTGTGGGTGGACGTCCTACGCTGCGCTTACCAGTCCGTGGTCTCCATTCCAGAACCTTTCGGTCCCATCGGCCCAACCTTTATACTTGTTCACATTTTCCTTGCCAACCTCCATCCCTTTTATGTTCAAACTGTACCTGCCCATGCATGAACTAAATATTTGAACCAATGACGGCCATCATATCGGTCATATCGGTGAGTGAGACGACTCAACTATCGCAAGAGCGACACGTTTTTGTTGTTCCGTATTTATTTCAGAAATCAACATCAAAGAATGCGTTTGGCAACTCGTGAAATCTTACGCAACGATGAGCAAAAAACCCACCAGGCTGTCTAGAGGTCTAGAATTTAGTAGCTGACAAATAGTTTCTCGCTTTAGTTTCATAATGCGCCGATCGGGAAGTGCAGACTTAAACTCGATACTCGATTCTATTACATACAATCGATCGGGACCTTCTGAAAATGCTGAAAGTTGGCCGTTGACCTCGGCGGCTTGAGCGCGCTACATTAGGCCTAGTACTTGAATACTATATAATCATAGTCTTTATTTGGCACAAGGAAAAATACAAACAAAACAATTGAATCCACCGGCTCCGAACTAGTAAAAACTGTGTTTCGGAAGCCAGTGGCTTCTCCCAGTATTTAAAAATTAAATATTATGTCTTAAATAAAGATATAAAATCAAATTTAATTAGTTATTATTGTTTTTTTTTTTTTATATGCCATGGAATTTCCAGCGACAGCTCATTGGGTAGTAAGTAACGAAGCGTATTTTTACACTGAAATTAAACACTTTTAACGGATTTTATCTTGTGTATATTACAGTATTTAAATTCCAAAAGTTTTGAACACTTATTTCGATTTTTGTTGTGTTTACCACTGTTATAAACTATCACGGTTGTTCACCACAGTCATATACATTAAAGAGATATTTACCTTGATAAGGTTGTGGATGTATTGCCCGATATTTCTGTGCAGTTACTTATTTTATTTTATTTGGAAAACATACAGGAATACATTACTGATACACTGAATAATTAAACTGTTTCGTAGTTCTGAACTCGTTCGTTTTACCATTTAGCTGTTTCGCATATTGTAACATTTTTTTTTGCGCATGGAGATGAAGAATCTATTTGTTATACAAGAGTGCAATGTTGCTTTTTATCCGCGTGCTAAATTTTGATGACCGAGCAAGCGAAGAATTCTAAAACTCAGAATCCTGAGCGTTAGCGAGGGAATCAAAAGAGCACGAGGTGAAAAATATTTGCACTCGAGTGCAACACGTAACTTTTCATCCCACCTCAGCGAGGAAATAAATAAACGCAAAAAAACAACATTTGCGCATTATTAACAGTTTCAATTAATTCTGTTGGCGTCAAATAAACTTCCTCGTCGCTAGAAGCACTCATTTTAGGTTTTTCACTTGTTTTCAAATTTCTTGTTTTTAACCTAAGGTTTTAACAATATGACGTGAAGAGAAAATGGCGCGCGCAAAGTAAATTAAAAAAGTACACCAAGAACGTTCTGAGTCTGAGTTTTTAACAAATTAAAAAAGGTTGTATGAAAAATTCGTCACGTAGGACGTAGGATTCGTCACATGGAGGTAGAAGTAAATAGGTTTAACGATGTTTTGAATTCACAAACTCAGTGCACACGATGTTCTAAATTAAATTTTACTTTATCCTCTAGCGCAGTGTTTTTCAACCTTTTTAATGACGCGACCCCCTTAGTTTGAAAAACATATTCGCGACCCCCTACCCTCCACTGTTTATAGTATGTATTTTATTACATTAGAAATATTAAATACCAGTGGCTTTACACAGCAGAGATTATGTTTGGCAAACACGAAGTGAACAATTTCTAAAATATACGTCTCTCTAACAATTAAGTACTATTCAACGCAGGATAGGCGATACATAGCCAAAACAGATCCTTATCATATTTTTAAACTTTGTTTTTTTCTTCTTTTTTTACTGAGGCTTCGCGACCCCCCTGGGGGCGCCACCCACACGTTGAAAAACACTGCTCTAGCGGATAAAAACGGCTTTTGCACTCAGATATCTACTAGAGAAAAATACTCTTTCCGAGATGGAGGGAAAAAAAAGAAAAAAAAAAAAAAATATTAATATTATGTTAGAATAGGTACATGTCGTTATGCAATTTAAAAGGTAAAAATAAAATAGATATTTTCTTTATGCTATGAAATACAAGACAGTCTAATCCAGCTTTTACTAATATTTTGTCTAATTGAATTCAAGGATGTATTGAACAAGTCAAAGTCGGGAAAGTGTGTTTACGGAGTTAGATGCTCTTAAGAAGAAAGAGTTTTGCCTTTAGTTGTACTAAAAGGGATATACGTAAACATTTAGGATGTCTTGCAGATATTCTAGGGACATTCAAATTTATGTTAGTGAGGAGATGTGGAAAGTCAACATGACTTTGCGCTTTTTTTAGTTAAAAATAGGATATCAGCTATTTTGCGTCAATCACGAAGTGGTAGCATGTGGTGTCTCCTGCACCTTGTCTCATAATCATTGTCGTATTTTTTGCACTTAAATAAATGAAGAATAATATCTAACTAATCTACATGCACCATGTTCACGCGAAGACTGACGAATGCGATTGGGTGGTCGAAAAGTTCCAAGTTAGGTGCGGACAAAGATCTACCTTCATTCTTAGTCTTTTACTACGGTTATCTGGAACTCGAACTCGAACCCAAGTCCCTACAAAATACACTCACTGTATCACTGCATAGTGTATTTTGAACACATTTTGGACGAGTATTCCTATCGCTTTATCACGGTAAATATCCCATTAATAATCATATAACTGACGTGTTTAATTTCAATGTATAATAATCGCTAAAACCTAAGAAATAATTTTGTATTATAACACTACTAGCGACCCGCCCGCCCGGCTTCGCACGGGTGTAATTTACGTGCGGAGCCGGGGCGGGTCGCTTGTTATATATATAAACCTTCCGTGAAAATGTATCTATCTGATGGTGAAAACCGCATCAAAATCCGTTGCGTGGTTTAGGAGGACGGCCATACAGACAGACAGACAGACGGGGAAAGCGACTTTAATTTATACTATGTAGAGATTTAGATGGTTAATGAGATTAGAATTCTGGCAAGTAAACTCTGAGTTTACAACCCAAGGGGTACGTAGGTTTCTTAAAGTACATTTCTTACATACAGAAATGTAAGCGTACGTTTTCAATCGGACAATCCAGAAAACTCAGAGAGTTTTAAGCTGGAAGAGTCGTAAAAGAAAGGCAGGACTGGGTGGTTCGTTGAATAAATATGCAACAGGATTTAGAATTCTTAATAGCCCAAGTTCGAGCTACAACTTTCTAAATTTCAAACTTGCCGAACGAAAGAAGGCCCGTGTCTGACGTCATGATGTCTGTAAATCGATGATTGTGTGGGCGAAATTGAAACATATAGACCTTAAAGGTACCTGCTTAACTCTGCCCTTAGGTATACCTTGGCCGTACTGTTAGGAACGTTGATTCAAAGCGTTTTGTAGGAGTCCAAAGAAATTACAACGCAGTGGGCCATACTTCTAAGTTCTATCATAGACGAACCTACTTCGTCTATGGTTCTACAGACTTCTTGACATGAGGTCTGGCTTTTCAGCGGAACGAGGGCTCCCAGCAGAACATAATTACTAAAATGTCTTTACTTAAACGTCATTGGAGAAAAATTAATGTATGTGGAATAAGTAGCTTTAAAAACACGTTAATCTAATTAAAGCTGCTAAATCTAGATTCATTACGGTCTTGTAGCCAATAACTTCATCATTTGGTCGTTGTTTTATACTTCATCCATCTGCGAAGACAGGATCTTAATTAAAACATTGTGTACGTGCTATTGTATGCCTTGTTTTAGGGTAACAAAGGTTACTTTGGCTTTGAGATTGGCGTCGCCAGAGGCAAATATTTGCTTGCAAAAGGGTGGGTAGAGCCTTGGCCCAGTCTGCGTCGATTCCGATGCTCAAATTATACCGTTTGTAGGTTTACTCTGTCTAGCGCGTATTTAATTAGGAATTCTAGAAACCTAGTGAAGTTGAAGAACGCCAAGGTGTAGGTTATTTTACAATCTATCGATTGGTTCATATAAAATTCTGATGTCTCACAAGTTTGTAGAACTTTCACCTCGTTAGTCAAAAGCGTTAGTAGAATGTTATTTAGCTGTTTTGATTAATTTGTATTGATTCTTTGCCAGTTTTACAAATACCAAGTAGTAGTGTGCCTACATAACTGTTTTCCGGGCTAAAGGGCAATGTTTCGAGTAAAATTATTGGGTATAGATTTATCAGCTTTTTTCAGTCTTGGGAGTGCCATTTTGCCAAGGCATGCCTTTTAGCTCGGACCTCTCAGTTTTACACTTCCGTAAGCTAGTGATGCTTTTTATCTGGGTAAAGTCCGCGTTTGACCACCAACGCCTTTTGGTAAGCGACGATATGGTCGACGATGAAGCACGTAGACTTACTAGATCCTATTAACTCTGACCTTGAAAAGATCTCGATTATAGCTCTCAGGAAACAAGAAAGCCACTGTCAAGTCGAGCTTCTATAGTCACTGACAATAGGCATGATGACTATTTTTTTTTATTACCTCATAAAAAAGCTGATCATAAATAGAGCACATCAATAAAAACAAAATTAAAATTAGTTCAAAAATAAATAAGATATAAGCAGATATAAGCATTTAAATTTCATGCTAGACAGAGAGCGCACTATACTAAGCCGTGACGTCACGGCTCACGAGCGCCATACAAATGCTATACTAACACACGCTTTGTGAGAAAGGGATAGAGCATCCCCTCCCTATCCCCACCTAAAACTTTAAACGCTCATATCTCAGAGATTTATCAGCCAATTTAAATAATTTTTTCAGTATTTGTAATGTATTTAGTTATATTGCTCGCTGAGCCGGTTATTTGTAATAAATTTAACATGAGAACACATGCCTATTTCCATCTGTATCGTAACTCTATAGAGTATAGAGCGTCCTACCTACGCTTGGCGATGTGCGGAACATGGAACTATTCCTAGAAAGTCTGCAAGAATATTGCAGGTTACCTATAAAACGACAGTGTAAATGTGTTATGAGCACAAGTTTATGACCTACGACGAATTTAAATCAGCAAGTCCAGTAGATAAGACGATAAAGCCGTATAATAATTGCTCGTAAACCCACTGGAACTCGAACGATAAAAGAAAAGTACTCTTTTTGTTTCACTTACTAAAATTATTGTACTCCATCGGGATTAAAATTATGCCATATTATATTTTTTTACCAACAGGCTAGTAGACATGCGTCCGACCACAATCTCACATGAGGTAAAGCGATACTGTGGTACTACGAATGTATTTATTTATAGGATACATAACTTTGTAGATAGCTCTAAGTGACTGAAGGTAAGGTGCAATTTTCTTAGTGGCCCAGATGTCAGATTTTAGGCAGTCTGAAGTCCTCTTAAATGGCTTAGCGGTTGTGACTTCCAAAAATGACTTAAGGTTCAGAATATGGCGCGAAGCTATCTCACTCGCACATGACTTAAAAAAAAACTACTTTTGATAAATGTGTTTCGGTCGTTTTGCGAAGTTCATTTCATAATATTTTATCATCATCATCAACCATTTTCCACTCACTGCTGGGTATAGGTCTCCTCTTCAGCGCTTCATCTTTTCCGGTCCTGTACTAGTCTTGTCCAATGTTTTCCTTAGTCGTCCGACCAGCGGAAAATTAAATATTCAAAATATTTGGAACAATTTTTAAATTTTTAATATTTTTTTTTTAAAGAATAATAAATGGAAAAATCTGATTTAAGTAGATTGGAGATTTATCCCAATTTTTGTAGTCATGATAAATATTTATTGAATATTATTTATATCAAAATCACATGGTTTTATCGGATTTCCACAGGATATACACGGAGATTGGGGAATTATGACTTCATGCTCCTGGTAACACAGCGTCGATGACGTAGGCTTGTGTCACCCACGTGACCTCTGTGTCTCGGAATGCCATACCTGGCAGAGTATATTATTATACCATGATTATTGTGAACATTGTTTAAACAGCTGGACGTCTGTGAATAACTATTATTATCATTAAAAGGAAACGATACAAGACAACAAAACATTGATGCAATCTTAATGGATATTAAAATATAGATACAGATCTTATCATTACTTTAGAGGTTTTGCGAGTATTTATGAACCTGATAACGATTTTGTTGTTCATACAATAACGTCGAGTTACTTAACACGCAATAAATTATTTTGTTAAATTGTCGCTGCTCATTGTTACCATAAATTACTTATTGTATCTTAAGTTTGTACCTAAACTAAAAATTACATATTTTTGATGCGAAATATCTATTAGCGCGACTTGGCAGTAAAACCAATTTGAATGCCGTGATTGCAAACGTTATAACGCTCTCACACAGGGGCGGATCCAGGATTTCATTTTGGGGGGGGAGGATTCTGACAAGGTTCGTAGAATCAAATCGAAAAATTGAGTCAAATTAATGGACTTGCTAGGTGTTTTGGGAGGGGGTATGCATCCCCCATGGCCTCCCCCCCTGGATCCGCCAATGCTCTCACATGAAGATATATATACGGCATAGTGTTTATATTATTTAAAGTTTGCCCATTACATGCCCCATAGTATAATAATATACTCCACCAGGTATAGTGTTCCGAGATAAAATGTCACGTGGGTGACACCCACTTACGTCATCGATACCATGGATTCACGTACACGTGCATAAGCAAGAGCAAAATAAGTAATTTACAACAAGTTCGAGAGAGATGACGATACACGAATCAATGGCGGAAGCACTATGAAACAGCTGATTTTCTATATTACCAGTGGCTTGAAATTACATATAACTGCCCAATCTCCGTATATTACCTGTTAATCCAACAAATGTATGTGGTTTTGATGGTATATAATGTAAATTCGTGCTTAACTTGAATTGCTTTGCTTGAGCGGAGAAAACAAATGACAATTGAAATGCTTTTAGTATTTTATTTAATCATTTGTTTTCTAATATCTGTGTTTGTTGCAATAAACTAGCAACTGGACAGTGACGTAATTGAGTGTCAACTCCCGGAGCGCTAGACCTTGTTTTCTTGGATCATTATTTGCCCCAACTTCGCAGTCTTCGCACCTGGGCCCCGATTCCACTAAAGAAATTGTCTTTAAATTTTAATTGTTAAATAACTGCCTCAAAATTTACAGTTTTTAATATTTTTTTATACTAAGTTATAATATTAGGTGGTTGTATTTTTCTAGTATAAAAAAATATTGAAAACTGTCAATTTTGAGGCAGTTATTTAACAATTAAAATCGCAACAATTTGTTTAGTAGAATCGGGGGCTGTTCCAATGACATGCATGTACTTTAACAATCCACCAGGATAATAAGTAAACTTTTAAAAACTGCTTTGAATACCTGTTCAGTGGCTCCCGAGATATTATATCGCACACAGGAAAACTTATTGTTTATATTTAATATATTAATAAATTATTACCACACTAACAACAAAGCTAAGGCGTATGATGAGCCAGCTATTAAAATTTTGTGTACGATAATTTAAGAAAAATACCAAAAAAATGCTTTAACAAAACCATTTTTGTTGATTATCAAACCAAACATGTTGATTATTAAACAATTCCAACTTTTAAAATTCCACTGTTTTCATTGCAGACGCGAACTCGTTCCACCAAACGTCAAAATGGATCGACGACGTGCGCACAGAACGCGGCTCTGACGTGATCATCATGTTAGTCGGCAACAAGACTGACTTGTCCGACAAGCGGCAGGTGTCCACCGAGGACGGCGACCGCAAGGCGAAAGAACTCAACGTCATGTTCATTGAGACCAGCGCTAAGGCCGGATACAACGTTAAACAGGTAACGAGAGAAAGGAGAAATAACAGCTCTGACGTCATTGTCATGTTTTCGTCATCACTGTGTTGGTTGGAAACAAGAGCGACCTCCCAAGCAATCTTAATTAGGCTGGACAAGGATACAACATGAAATAGGTGACAACAATGACGCGATTGTGACAAAACTTGCGGCTCTGATGTTACTCTGATTTCATCATCGTGCGGCTCTGACGTCATCGTCATAATGTTCGACAAGCAGACCGACCGATAGGATAACTAGCGATTTTGAGCGACAGGTGTTCACCAAGGACAGCGACTAAGGTCAGATACAATGTTAAAGAGATGGTTGTCAAAATCATGTTTTTCTAAAGAATTTCCGATATTCTTTGTCTCAGCGAGCTATGGAGAGGGCTATGCCCGGCGTTTCTCTGAGAGATCGTATCCGGAACGATGTCATTTGCTAGAAAACCAGTCAACAACATGGCTCAGCGTATTAGAAAGCTGAAGTGGCAGTGTATGGTCATATCTGTCGCAGAAACGATAACCGTTGGAGTAGACGTGTTCTAGAGTTGAGACCATGAATTGTCAACGTACGACGCCCTGACACTCGATGGAGTGACGATATAAGTAAAGTAGCTGGCAGTGGCTGCAGCGCAAAACCCAAGGACTGAGTGGCGAGCTTCAGGAGAGGCCTACGTCCAGCAGTGGACTAGTATAGACTGATCATGATGACGACTTTTCTTTGAACCTTTGAACCAATTTTATATCCTACCTGCGCCTGCGCGGCTTCGTGCGCCTGATATCGACTTCATTCTCTTCCCAATTTTCAGTTTCATCCGTCCTGTAATAGCCCGCTCCAGTTCTGCATTTGTCTCGTATCCAATCTACTTCTATAAGAAGTATAAGGAAACTAAGAAAACATTTTGTAATAATTCCAGTTATTCCGACGAGTGGCGGCAGCCCTACCCGGCATGGACTCCGCCGAGAGCAAGCCCCCAGAAGACAGTATCCTTTTAAACAATAACTATACAAATATCAAACAAAAGTTACTATATAGCCGTCCCGCACATTATGGTACTAACCGACTTTATCCTACACTAGTCTCGGAATGTCTCACATACATTTTTATAACTCGCTCACTATGCTACGCCATGTTAACGTCAGGGGCCTTACGGCTACCTGTTTTAAGCGATTCTGTTTAGGTGATTGCGAAAAGTTGCGCGACCGCAAACCGTATCTCGGTGCGTAAAGGTTCACGTTCGCGTGATTTTCATCGCTAATTAGACACAAATTTATGTGAACACAAATCCAAAGTCGTGTAGGATAATAGGTCTGTTAGGCTCAACGCCGATTATAAAGTCGAGGTGGTATTGCTTACAAGCAGCCGTGGAAAATCAGCCTTTTCTCGTTTAAACCAAATTTGTACTTCGTTTACTAAAGTTTAGAATAGTCGAGGCGCGATGCGGCGCGAAACTGGGACAATGGTGAACCGTGAAAAAGTTGACTTTTCCACAGTCGGCGTTGAGCCTTAGGGTACGAGGTAGCTAAGCGGTGTCCGAGAAAAAATCAACCAATAGTCGGAGAGGCGAGACGGAATGAAGCGATCCTATTGGTCGATATTTTCCTCGCGCACTTCTCTGGTGGATACGCAGCCTTAGAATCGTAATGTGCCTCGTTATATGCAACATGTTTACCAAGTAACACGCTCGACCATACTTGCACAGTTTAACACGATTTTGTGTATTATTTATGTTTACAGATATATTGCTAGAATGTCATGTCGTTTTGTTTATAACGGGTTTCGGGTGTAATTGGCTCTTGAATTACGGATTTATTAAACGATTTGTTGTGAAGTTAGCTGCAAGTCTTAATTAGTGTACTATTATTTATTTTTATTTTATTTTTCGACAAACATACCGATGTGTTCATACAAACGCCCAGACTGTTAGTGAACCATTTTTTTGATCAATACAAATAGTAAATGTTAAATTATTTCAAAATTAATCAAGCTAACCTAAAAATACGTTTTTTATTTATTTATTTAGTTATGTCAAATTATTGTATTGAAATTGAGTAGGTAATCGTTTGTTATTTTTAAATATAATTTTTTACTGCCTAATTTGTAAAATTTATTTATTATGCTAATGTAATTGTGCGGTTTACAAACAATAGCTTCACGGACAATTTTTTTAGGTAAAGATTTTGCAGCTAACTTCACACTTCAAAATTATAATTTAAAACTAGTGCGGTGCCTGCGGATCCGTTTGTGGGTGATGGTTTTAACAGCTAACATCTGTGTTGTAAGTAAACTTACTAATATTTATCTCATTAATATATGTTTATGATATTAATATACATTATATTCATGGTATGACATTGCTTTATAACAGTGCTTGTGTTTCAACTCATGGTGCCAATGGAAATAACATTAAGCGTGGATGCGCATCGGCAACTCTTTTTGGGGTTGCTGTTGTCCATAAGAGGCAGTGACCCAAAGATAATGTAACCACTTGATCGCGCGTGTAGTCAAAATTCCCTTTTGCAAAATGATGCCACGTCGGTCGCGGGGGGTAGCTTGTAATTGGAGACTCGACGCGACTCTCGACGCTTGCGAGTGGAGAATCAAAAGTCATTCATTCAATTCGCGTCTAGGATTGGCCCCGCTCGAAATAGTTTAGGTTGACATGTTAGAACCTTTGGCTTATGCGGGGTGAAGGATGAGCAGTCAAGTAGTTATATTGTCATTGCAGAAACGACATTAACTAAAATGCTATTAAAATCATCTGTCAACTTCTCGCTAACAAAAAGTGTAACGGGTAAAAGCGAGACCAACTTTTTGATGTGTGACATCTATTGCCGCGCCTTGTCAGTAAAATCGACTCGTATGCCGTGCCGGCAAACGATATGACGCTCTCTTATGCCATCATGTTTCACATCTGCCGGGCTTCCCGTGTCGGGCAACTTTTTTTAAACTTAGGCCTTTGCTTTGCTAAAAATTAACTTATATAGGACGTTCGTCGGGTGCCATTTCGCATGTCATTTCATACATTAAACTCATTAGACATTATTGGTGCTATGAATTGAATTTGGTATTTGTTTATAATGATTATTTGCGCTTTTTTTATATGTATAGTATTTTTAAAGCACGTAAATATAATACACACTTAACTTGCGGTTGGTTTACATCGAGTGTTCTTAAAAATCTCCGCGATAATAACATGACGTGTCACCATTCAACTGAACCTATGAACCTCTGGATGTGTCTTAAGCCAGGGCCACACCACTCGTTTGGTGGCATGCTAAATGCAGTGCCGTGCACCGGGGCCCTCCGGCTGAGGGGGCCCTCGAACCCTGACCAGTACAAACTGAACATGCGAAAATTTCTCCCATCTCCAGAATATAACCTATAAACAAAAATGTCATAAGTAGCTTGTAAAAAATTTAATATATTTTTTTTTTTTTTATAAATGTATAAAACCTAACCAGTTCAGATAGGGCCCCAATTATTTTTGTGCACCAGGGCTTTCGGTTACCTAGATACGCCACTGGAGCCCTTAACTGTGTGCTCACACTTGCTGTAGTCTATTCAAAAGGCACAGAAAAAACGGTCATTGACCTAGGTATTATGTTAGGATCAATAGAAAATAATAGTATCACTCCCCATACATATATGCATCGCTTCCCTGTCTTTTACTGCGTTTGAAGTACCCGGTGGGATAAAGACTCGCCGTCCTCCCCGGACTACGAACTTGGTAGAACCGTAAAACGGCAGGAAAGCGATGCATAGATGTATGGAGAGCGATATTATCGTTTTCTAACGGTTTTAAGAAAAAAGAAAGAAAAAAAAAATTATTCGACACCTTTACAAAAACTTATATCTACAGGATACAATCAGTGTCGAATGGGTCCGTCTCAGCATTAATGCTGATAGTCAAGGACTATCAGCGCCGGTTTTCAGACGAACCCTTGAGTTTACACTTAACACAAATTTACATTTGTTACATTTGTTATTTTTTTATATTATTTTTATTTAGCATAATACCTGGGTCAAAGACCGTTTTTGTCTGTGCCTTTGGAATAAACTATAGATGCAATGTGTTGGCTCACTATGACTCGTCATATAATACAACAACACTTTATTGACATAACAAAAACGACATTACAAGAAGAACATTAGAAAAATGGTTCTGTTGGACGCAGGTCCTAACCACTGGATTGAATTTCATAACCCTAAAATCTTGTCTACCGAACGCCATTACATACCAGGGCTAGTAAAGGAAACTATTGAGATCTCGAAATGTCAGAACTTCAATTGAGGTGATGGTTTTCAACTCTCCAGTGCGTGGAATCTAGTGTTAGGTTGCTTTAAAAATAAAAGTTCGCGTTTAGAATACTATACGCAGTGACACAGTGAGTGTGTTTTGTCGGGAATTAGGTTCGAGTTCGAGTTCCAGTGATAACTGTAGAGAGTAAGACTAAGAAAGAGGGTAGATTGTTATGTCTGCACCTAACTAACTTTTTAACTGTTGGACCGGTTCGGTGGTTGCACCCGCATTCTTCAGTCTTCCCGTGAACATGACGCATGTAACTGCGCCGAAATATCGGGAGCTCATTCCACAACCTTACAACGGTAAATATCCCGTAAACAATCATATAACTTTTAAAAATGATTCCGACACCGCTTTTGCCGCCAACTCGCCCGATGTTAAGCGATGATGCGGTCTGCGATGTAGCACGCTTGCCTAGAAGAAACGGATTCACTCGTGATTTGAAGATACCCAGATTGTAACTTATTGTGGCATTTGTAATGTAGGCCTGAAAGAAAGACGTACAATTACTTTCTAGTAGCAGTACATTTTTACATTGCGCAACTGCATTTTTTTTTCAACATTTAATCCACTGTAGGCTTCGCCGTCCGTTGGTTCACAGGTTCAAAGTACCTAGTTAAGAGCCGTAGTATCCTTCTATTTTCCTTAATATGTGTGTGTCCAGTGCACGAGGTGATCCTGCGGCAGGCGCCCGGAGACAGCAAGGAGCCCGACGGAGGCTGCGCGTGCTAGTGCGCGCAGGCGGCGCGTGCCGGCCCGACGGCGCGTTCTCTAACAAGCATTTCTCCTTCTTGTACCTTGTACCCACATCCCGCACGAATTTGATGTGAGCCGGCGTAAATATGGCCTTTAATTTACGTATTTCAATTGGTACCAATTCCTCAAAGCATAGGAACTATGGTAAAAGCATAACACTAGAAATTTCACTATATACGCAAGTACATGTAAGCGTGTGAGCCACAGACCTCTATCCGAAAAGACACCGCGAGCTCGTCTAGCTGTGTGAAAGGCCTAGTATCAGTAGTCCGATCATCGGTCTGATGAGACTATTGTCTCACTAGTCCGGTGTTAATAGATCATCGGACTGCTGAGCCTTTATTTTATTTTATTTAATATGCAACTCCTAGGACACCGGGTCCGTGACATTGTTATACTTAACCACAAATTTGTTAACTTAAACGAATTTACTTTAGCTATACACAATACAGGGAGAAGCTTTTAAGTTGGATTTTTATAGATAGAAACTATTGTGTACACCTGAAAATAAAAATTACAAACAGAAATCACTTACGAGCTAGTGTCACAAGCGGTGCCTTATCGCTAAAAGCGATACCTTCCAAGCAACCATTCATTCGTGTACGACTAAACATCAAACTGCGTCGTATGTACCGCTCTTAAAAAATTATGATTCAAGTATTCCTTAGCTCATAATTAACAAATCTTTATAACATTTTTTTTTACCTCTTATGTATTTCTGCTCGCCTGGTACTTTGTTAAAATTAGATTTTGTATTTGCCAAGACGACGGAGCTCAAACTGAATCATGCGGCTTGCCAGTTGGAGCATCAATCGAACTTGACAAGCAACAGCAAAGTACTAAACTCGCTGTGTCTGTCCTGGTAAAGGCCTGTGAAAACGCTTTCAGGATGCTTTTAAGGCGCTAATGATACGTCGCTACTCTTGTAGTGAAGTAAAAATTTCGCTCTTATCAAATGTTACTCTGCTGTGTACAATGTACCAGAACTGCTATTATTAGGTAAGCTTGCTCCTCAGATCGGACAAACAAGGGAGATATAGTAAGGTAGCGTGGCGGGTGCGAACTCATTTTGCAGACGACCTTGCTGTCCTCGTTTTGTATGTGGACTATTAGTACATTGGTGTCGCTGCAAGTTTCTTAGTGTGTTCAAGTAAAAAAAAGTAAGTGAAACACAGACATTTGAACACGAACGATAATTGTACTAAAGCATATTTCCGTTGGGCTATGCTCGGGATTTCTCTACGAGATCGAATCAGAAATGAGGAGATCCGTAGACGAACAAAGGTTACCGACATAGCCCACCGGATTAGCAAGTTGGAGTGGGCAGGGCACATATCGCGCAGAATAGATGGCCGATAGGGCCGAAAGGTTCTCGAATGGAGACCACAGACCGGTAAGCGCAGCGTAGGACGTCCACTCACAAGATGGACAGACGACCTAAAAGAGACCGCAGTGAAACGCTGGATGCAGGCCCTTTTGGAGATCGGTGGGGGAGGCCTATGGCTGAAATGATGATGATGATATCTCCGCTGTTTGTCTCATCTGAGGCCTGCTCCGTAGTAGAATGGTATTACACAGATCGTGTCTCGCTAACCAAATGAGCTTATTTACACAACGCTGCACAGGGCTACGCGGAAAGGTTGTAAGCCTTAAGGGGTCCATCCTACTCGTCATTTTGAACAACTGTTACTATGAGACCAACCAAGAAATCGCAAAAATGTATTTTTTTATCCATTTTGTCGAGTGTAAATGAAAATTTTCTACGGAACAGCTGATATTTTTTCGCGATTTGGAGTTTTTATTATAGTAAAAGTAGTTCATAATGATAAGTATAACAACCCCTTGCAGCTTAGTACACCCATTCCGCGTAACCCTGTATAATTATGTAATTGTGTGAATATATTTGAATCGCTACTTCATGAGTGCGAATCCTCAGATATAAGGGTCAAAACGTCGGTCTAGGTAATAGTCCTATCGCGTGCGTGACGTCATGCGGACGCACTTGTGCGTATCAACATATATGTGGTGACTGACCTGTTGCGCAGTCCGAATTTTTTAATTTTTACTTTCTCTATATTATTTACATTAACATTCCATACAAATTTAGTTCGTTCCGTTGGTATGGAAATTTTTGAGTGTTGCTTCGATATCCATAGTTTTAAATGTCTTTGGGTGAGTTGCTCGGATTGCTGTACTGACTATATGAACGCTCCTTTTGTAACATGTCGCGCACGTTACAATAGTACAGGTCAGTTGCCACTTCTACGTTCCTGAACTTTGTCTCTGTTTAATATTATTATAACTGATATATATCAGTCCCGGTAGCCATGTTTCATAGGAACTAGTCCGCGATGCCGACGTCTCTGACCTCTCAACTGACATGAGCCGCGAAAAAGCAAATGGCGGCCGTGGTCGTCAACGTTGTAAACGTAAGATTGCAACTAACAACATTGGGTACTTGACCCTGCCTTTAAAATAAGGTTTATTTTATTAGCTACAATTGCATAGAGTTCTCTGAAAAATATCTGATTCTTATGCTATACATATTTCTTAGTTTAGCCATGCTCTTATCAGCGAAGCAGTCTCCATTATTCTGACTTCCTTGTACGACATGACGGTAACTTTTTTCTTAATTTTGTCTGTAAAGTCTTCTCCTTGATCTGCCTGGACCTAGAGTAAGGAAACAATCCTTCCAAAAATCATATTTTTTTTCTTCCAATTTAGTTTTTATGTAATTTTTGTCATACAAGATCCCCAAACATTTTCCTCCTTATTTCTATTGTGGCCAGTATACTCCATCAGTGTGCTTCACAGACCTATACCAAACTATGAGAAAACTAAGCGTGTAAAATTTTTCGTACCTAAAAGTACTTACCTGTGACAAGAAATATATTTATTCTGTCGGCTAACTCTATTTGTGGTGTTCTTACTTTTTTCTACTCAGTATTGCACAATTACCCATTTTCTTTTTAAACTGACACGTGTTGTCTCGGCACCGATTGAGCAGACTGGTTTTAGCCGAACTTAACGAAGACAATTTGTCGTAGTTGTATTGGAGATATGACATGCAAGGTACACGGTACATACAAGGTCGACTTGTGGCGTCTACTTGGATATAGGTCTGTGGTATGCTTACTAAAGGTTCGAAAAAAAAACCAGAGACAGATTTCAGTTGACCACGCCAGGCGCAACTTTGATAAAATATCAAATAATATATTTAAAAAATTTGCAATAAATAGCGATTTATTAAAAAAATATATATAAGAGCTGCTGTTTATTTTGTACATAGCTTTTAACTGCGGCGACACTTTTTATGCGTCTAGTATTTTAATGTTATTCAATAAATTGAATTACTATCATCATCTACTTCGGCTTCGGCGTACTATGGTACTAAGTTTCAAATTATAATGGGTGTAATTATTTCACTATTGGTAAACTTTCTCCACAAACATTTGAAAAGCTAATCTATTTTGTAAAGTGCTGTTTCAACTTACTGACGGTAATTCTCACGCGCGAAAACGAGATAGCACATGTTAAGTAAATCACGCTTATTGGGGCTGTATGCAACCCCAATGCTTGTTACAGTTTTATATAACTATTCTTGCGTAAAAAAAGATACTAATTACACTATTTCTCTAAAAAAAGCTTTTTATGAACTTTAAGGTTAATATTATGAAAGGTTCTTGAGATTATGTTTCTATTTCATAAAAAGTGTCGCTGAAGTTTTTTGTACATTAAGTATTATTTATTTATTTAGCGCTTAAGGATTAATTACGATTCTATAACATTAGTGAGAATGTCACTAGCTTTCAATAATTTAATTGTAATTAGTAAATTAAATGTGTCGATAATGTTTTTTTAAATTACTTTAATACTTAAGAATTATATGAAATAAAGTAAAGAAACCTACCTAAATAAAGGAGAAACAAATCCAATACTCCATTGAATCCTTCAGTTTAGCTTCACCACTTTATTATGACTATGATTGCTTTACAGAAACTGATACTTAATTTTATACTTGACACTGGCTATATACATTAGACGTGCGAAGCCAAACTTAAGAAAAAAAAACATTGTCGGCATATTTAATCAGCCATATTTTTTACCAATCTTTGATAGTAAAACTTAAAACAATAAAATAAATGTAGCATTCCAATGTGGCTTTGTTGATGTTTGAATAAAAATATTCACAATTACTTATACATTTTAAGTTTGACTTGAAGTTCGATCTTAATTGTAATTTGTAAGCTTCTTAAGTTATTAATAAAATTGTAACTATTTTTTTAATTGAGGTGCATCTTTTTATTTTTTGCCACAGTTTTTAGACGCGCGACCACGCAACACATAATAATCAGTCAAGGGTCTCCGTGATCGAAAATCTGATGACGATTAATATTCGTTCGCATGTCGATTTGATCACGGAGACCATTGACTGTGATTTGGTTACTGATGCGCCTTCTTTACATAATGGCGCATATATACATGAGCATTCTCTCTAGCAAAACATTGAAATGTTGTCGAACTGTACAACGAATTGAACCAACCATGTATCAACTGAATGCTCGTCAAAAATCGTAGCAACGGATCAACTTCTTATGAAAGCAGGTATCAGCAAGCTAAAGATAACAAAAAAAATTGTAAACATTTGCGACTAATTTCAAGATTAAAATTCAAGATTTGCTGTGATCAGTAGTCACGAAAAAATTGCAGGCTAATCGATTTGCTTACACATGTTTTGTGTCTAACCGACTGTACCATTTGCCGTGACATACGGCAACGTCATGGTGGCAGTGTTAACCGAACCGTACAGGGGCCTTACGGCTAGCTGTTTAAAGCAATCCAGTTGGATGATGAAAAAATGTGGCGCGACCATCTGGGCGCGTTAAAGTTCACATTCGTGTGATTTTCCGAAATGCGCGGATTTAACGTTAGTTTGAGACCGCGTAAGGCGTTGGCCGTAAGGCATCAGGTTCTCTTGTAGGAAATGGAGGCATTATCTAAACAAGCTTTCACGCGACGCGCGACGCTGTGACTGTGCCGGCGCCTTAATGCTACCGGACGAATCCATGGTAGCGACGATGTACGACGTGTCAAACATTGTCTTGACTATTAAAGCTAACATTAGTGAACCGGCGCGGTACAGTTTACACGGCTGCCATGCCGTTGCCGTGTGTAGGTATGTGAAAAAGGCCTTTTAGTTTCTGTGACTATTTTTATATTGTTCTGCATGGCAATAGTGGTTCATTATTATTTTACTAGATAATATTATTATATCCGACTGCCATTGTAAGCTAACTTGACTGATATAGGACAGGTTTTGTTACTGCTTAGTCATAATGGTTTTAAGTGTGACTGGGAACTATTCAAGATATATTACGCCATCCATTTAGTGGCACATCTACATTTGTATGTAAAGCGCTACACACTGAAGCCGATCTGGCGGCATACGTTAGCGGGTTGGTCTGCCGCGCGGTGGCTTTATTTCATAACGAAAGCAAAATAAAACATGTCGGCGGCTTCGGTGTGTAGAACGCTTTATGTAGTGTAATTTTTGTACCAATGACGGATGTCACGTAAACACATAAAAATGGTGCTTGGATGAGTTACAGAAAATACTGCGTGCTTGTTGTCAGATTAACTTGTGGCGCTGAAAACGTTTTATGTGGTTTTATCGATTTTCGCTGCTCGCAATTTTCTGTGACGCCCTCCAGTGTAGGGTTACACTAAATGTTACAAAGTGGACATTTAGTGACGTACTCTAGTGTAACGTTACACTAAAGGTTACAAAAGTGAACTTTCAGTGACGCACTCTAGTGTAACGTTCCACGTGTTGGAAAAGTGGATACGCCATTAGATTAATAACGTTTTTAAATTCATAATTCTGACCTATTGTGAAGGAATGTTGCAAGAATGAAATACTTGGAGCTGTCTAACAAAACCTTACGACCTCTCTCTTGTCGCCTACCAAAGAGAATATAAATATCACCTACTTCGATGGTAGAATGAAAGGGTGGCGAGTGAAATTTGGGGAGTTCCGAGCGAGTCATTTGTTTAATTTTGATACAGATTACAAAAGTTTTGTACGACCTAATTTCGAAGCCAACATGCAGCTACTGTGATCCTCATTTTATTTGTTGACTGCATAGGTAGGACAGTGCACTGCTGATTGCGTCTCACTTATGATTTGTAAATAAACGTATCACGCTGACTTATTTTTTAATAAAGAATCCAAAACTATATGTTGTATTTTTATCGATTTACCCTCTTTACTTTAGTTTTGTAAAGAATCGTGTTAGAGAAATACATACCTACAATACCTACAGTCTTCGACCAAAATAAAATGAATGGACGGGCCCAGAAGAAGCGCATTTTTGAAGATTACAAAATGCCTGCGCTCACTTCGTTTCAGTCGGTCTCCAGCCGTAGGAAGTGCGACACAAGACTATTGTTACATGATAACGAAACATAGTGACAAACATGACAAAAACCTTCGTGTGCTTTCCCGAAGTGTAAATACACAACAAAAAACCGCTATGAAGTTTTTGTAACAAATGTAGGTACTGTACATGGTTATAATCCTATATTTAGGTGTTGAAGTATATGTCCGACGGTTTTGACTCGTTTTTACTGAGCAAGTTCAATGGTTATAGCTCGTCCATTCATTTTATTTTGGTCGAAGCCTACAGTCATACAATAGCGAAGCTGGTGACAACTGGGATGGAAAAAAATCTTGGTTGCCGCTACTTGGTTGGTTGTTTTTCTCGATTGCCACCAGTGGCAGTGGAGGTGGCAATCGGGAATAGACTGCAAACAACCATACTGCAGAAAACTTGAATCTGCAATCATGATGATGGCGGTCAACCCTATCAGCATAAAGTAAAAACTTTGCAGGTGGCGCTGACATAGGAAGTACTTTTTTGTATTTGAAAAATTACAGCAAAATTCCCGTACCAAAAATAAATAAACTACCGAACTCAGGCAATTTTGATCATAGGAATACGTTCTCAATACCTAATCTAATGCACTGCAGTGGAAATCGAAAAAAAAACTAGAAAAATAGTTAAAAGTTAAGTAGAATTGTTTATTACGAACTCTTCCGCTAAAATAAAACATAAATATCAACATAACAATTACTTTATAACTTTTGCAACTTAATTTTGAAAAGATATCCCAATCGTTTTTATTTTTACTAACCGAAATGTTATCTTTTCAAATATATGCGAAAGATAGCTCTGGCCAAGCGTTCACCAGCTACAGCTATATCTTTCGCTATAAGTTTTTGGCATCATTGAAGTCACCCAGTGAGAATTTGAATTTAAAACCACCTGGGTATTATTATCTTTGAAATAACATTGAAAATAGTAGACTTTTCTTGTTGATATTTTACAGGATGGCGGATGGAAGGAGATAGGAAAAACTCGGAAAAATTAATTCTGTCTCCTTTGAGCATCAGCGTGGCGTTGAGCGTGGCCTTGAATATCGGTCATCCACACAAGGTTAGGTACAGAAATGGGGCAATTTTGTAAAACGACATGACGTGCAGGCGTTAAAATGACTAAGTATTTTTTTTGTTCTCGCTGTCCATGTTCTTTGTAAGATAGATAATGCTATAAGAGGATGTTCTAGGGCTCATGTATTGTTTCGATGGTCGTGCTTGATGCCTTAACTCCAAGCTGTAACAGCGGTGGACCTGCAGACGCAGTCTCCGATGGGCGCGGAGGCGGAAGGCAGCGAGGGCGGCTGCGTGTGCTGAGCTACGCCCCCCGCGCCGCGCTCGCCCCGCCCTGCCTCAGCCCCGCTACCCCGCTTCTCTACACATGCTTCACCGGGACACTCGATACGCGTATTAACTTAGAGTCAAACTTATACTCTACCAAAGAGAATATAATCATTCTGTTTGCTCTGTACGAAAGCCACGACGGAAGTTTTATTTGAAGTTAGACTTAGACGTTGTCGCATGAGTAGACCCAAAACTGTGACTGCGTAGCGGTTTGCACTAAATTTAGAGAAACGTGACTATTGTATTACTCTGTGATAGGTCGCGCCAAACTTTCTCGCAGAAGCTGCGTTGGAAGCATTATAGTATAGGTTTGTCGAATATGGGGGATTTATGTATAATTTACCATTTACATTCCTAAAGATTAGCAAATGGTAGGTGTCAGCGAGACGTGGGTACAGGATTGCGGGGCAATGGTTGCTTCATCATCTAAGTTCAGACTGGTCTTAAACTTTGGCGCGATCTAATAAATAATTTTTGTCATAAAATTATATGTTTTTTTTTCCAAGCTTCGACTTGCGACACAATCTACCTACATAATTTTGTAGGTGATGACGTTTGGTAGTAACGAAACGACGGATTAGTCGTAGGTATATCTTTGTCATAAGCTCTACCAAATTCTATTTAATTAAATTGCCCACAAAACGATTAGTTGAATATTTCAGTTAATTATGTCTAAACTAATATTTTTTCGTGGTAATTTTCCTGGAAGGTTTATCTGTAAGGCCGCCAAGACTGGATTTAGAAGCTCACTACTTTTTATCTTGTGGAATTTCTAGATCAATGTTTCGACGCACATTAAAAGACTTGGTAAGAAATAATCGCGCAAACTGATATGCATAGAAAATGCGTGTTCCGAATCACGCTAACTCCGCTAATGAAAAACAATCCGGCACAAAAAATCTTTGTGCCATATTGTTAGTTCTTATTATCACAATTTGAACGCCATAAGAACGATATATACAGCAAAAGTTCATCATTTCAATGATACACCACGTCTCTCAAAAGATAGTTGTGCTGTTAGATCTGCAGATCTAACGTAACGAGACAAGTAACTTGCCGCCATCTTATCTATAGAGTTGAGTTGAGGGACGTACCATCGTATTTTCCGAACAAAACAGTAGCCTTTTATGAAAAATAATTGGTTGGTTTAAAACGTTATTTATACCGGTAATGGTGAATGGCCCCCATTCTATGAAAGCAGAATTTTTGTAATTTTTAACCCTCCCCCTTGTCAGCAAAGCAAACAAGCAAAGCTTTTACACTCCCCCTTCTCATCATCATTATAATCAACCTTTTAACAGTCCACTGCTGGACCTCTAGGGTACCCCCGAAAGGGTGATTGGGCTATATCCACCACGCTGGCCCAGTTGGATTCACATACGCCATTGAATTCCTACTACGTACGCATTCAGGTTTCCTAACGATGTTTTCCTACTCATAGGTAAGCATTTGTAATTTTTATCTGTTTAGGTTTCTTTACTTTTGCTGACAGCCCCCACCCTGAAAGAATTTTTGTAATTTTTAACCCCTTCCCCCCTGAGTTAAAAATTACTAAAATTCTGCTTACGTAATACTTGAATGACCCCTAAGTATTTAATTACTGTCTTGTACTTATTGATATTTATTAATTAGTTAAGAAATAGTTGTTTTTTTTCCCTTATAACTCATTTATTGACAAAATACGTGACTATAATAATTATACATAATATACTTACATTCTAATAGCATATAATTCTCGTTTGTTTCTAAAATGTTATGGTCTTATTTTGAAACGTTACTCTGTCAACTTTTCGCTGACGGATATTGTCTAACGCGAAAACGAGACAGCAAATTTTAGGCGCGTTTAATTGATACTTCTACGTATAAGACCTTTTTTGTCATGACATAGGTATGTGTATTGATAAACTGCAGTGAAATTGACCTTAGAAGTAAGAAAATATAATTGATAACATACATAGCTATATTGATTTGTTATTTACATGTGTCATTTTTAAGTTTTGATTACTTTTAATACAAGATCATACCACCGTTTCTCAATCTTTCAGTGTTGGGACCTAGTTAACAAGAAACATTAGCCTCCTGAGGTACTTAAGTAAAAACACTTACCATCTATTTTCGCCAAGACTAGAGGGCCGGCTTACAATTTTATTGTATATTATAAAAGCACTAGCGAAGCGCACACGATAATTCTGAGCTATTTTAAATTAACGTGCATCTGGCAACCCGTCGTAGTCTCTTTTCATCTGAGTTTTGCGCCTACATGTAAAAAAAACAAGTCGCCTCTTTGTATTGTTTTTCTAAACTTATGTTATTTCGAGTGGTGGATCTGTAATCTGAGCGATCCCCTCATAATTATCTCAAATAAAAGTATGAGAAACGATGGTCTATGCAAAGAGGATTGGCACCAGAAACTTTAGAAATGGCGCTAGCATAAATTTAAATAATTAATTAATTTGTAATTTTTCAATTAAAATTTTCTATTTATTTTTATATGTAAAATTTAAAAAATCATAAATCAAGTCATTCATACAAGGACATAGTTCCCACAACAAAGGTCACGCCACTTTTACAGTTGCCAACCCCTTTTGCAATATGTACAGTAAATGCTAAGCACAACAGTCTATCGTTTCAGATACTCAGTAAATGCGGATTCACACGAAATTGAAATTGACCCCCTTCTTGTATTTTGTGGACAGTATTTCTATAGTTGAGGTGGAGTTGGCAATAACCAAGGCAATAAATGCAATGCCATTAGTTTGTCCAGATTAGACCCACGGAGTTTTTGCGAACTAACGGAAGTTTTCTTAGATTACAGTCCGACCGCTGAAAAAATGCGTCTGACAGCTGCATAAACATTGTAAAAATCTTTTTTTTTTTAAACCATTTTACTGTAATAATTATATTGACTACTAGCTACAATCTTACGTTCAAAAAGCTAGTAAAGTAAAAGAGATCAAAATTTACCGTTTTCGTTGAGTTTTTTTTACATTGTTATGGCATTGTTTCTTTTAGCGGTCGCACTATACCTAGATAAGTTTGCATATTTTCTTATAGTAACATAAAATCTAATACTTAAATTACTCGTTCCGAATCATGCCAATAGCGCCAATGTAAATGTCATTTGACTAGAAAGGATTTGGATAACATATTTGAACAAACTCTAGTAGGTACTAGGTACTTAGTAGTCACCTTGCAGTGTATAAAAAGTGTGCTAAGGCTGATATAGAAGTTTTTTTAAATGTGGGGGAACAGTTTGTAAGGTTTTTGTTAAGATATTATACAATTTACTACATTAAAAATATTTGAATGTTTTTAATACTTTGTATCGAAATAGTGGCTCAATTTTTCTAATCTGTTGTAAGGGGTGCAGTTATACCTATACCTAATGACTCAGATGGCGTGCATGGGACATCACAACAGATATACCTGATTATTCACGAATACCGTTTTGGTTAAATACATTACTTGTCTTATTCTTGTTTAATATCTCTAAAAGAACTCTTATAAATAAATAAAATACAAAACAAAATACGATAAAATAACTCACGTACAAGTATCAGAATGCGACTATTGCTGCGTCTGAGAGGACACGTTCCGAATCACGCCAATAGCCGACAGCACTAATGACATACACGGTGGCGGTGGGCGGTATGGCATGTGACACTAAAAAGATGTGTTGATTTGGTTGACGGACCGCCGTCTAACAACGGGAGAGAAAGAGTGAGAATAACATATTTCCCTCTCTTTCTCTCCCGTTGGTCAGACGGCGGTTGAAGTCAACCAAATCCACCCACACGTCTGTTAGTACTTTATGAAAGCCTGTGCCAGTCCAATATTCATTGTTGTTAGTAGTTGGCGCTGTTGGCATAATTCAGAACATGCATGGAGACGTTTTTTTGTTTTTGTTTTGTGGAATGATTCATTATAATTGTATCGCCTTATATATATTAAGAACTTAAACGAACAGTATTCGTGAGTAGTCGTCCCGCACACAATATTTTTACTAAAGTATTTTGGCTTGCGCTGGTGCAATGGCAACCCATTTTGTACTTTTTAACGTTCATATCGCATCACGAAGTTTAATATGCTTTATTATAGCAATTTAGAGAATAATTGTTTTGTAAAATAAAAAAAATAAAATTAGCATCGTGTTCTAAATACATTTCGTTTAATTATTTTCATCCTAGAACCTACCATACAGGTTTACACCAGAATGGTGGTATTAAGCCGACAGGAAGTCATAGCTTTACCTAATTTTTTTCGCGCCTCAAGGTTGATCCTATAGTAAAAGTTGTTTACAATGACTCTTTTGGGCTTAGTGTGCGTGAGTGTCGTTGTGTAACTCTAGGTCCATACCATATTTTTAATGATATAGGTTTTTCTTTCATTTCTACTTATGGAACGATCAGCAGATGCAGAGAGATCAATGCTGAGCTCTTTCCGTCTCTATCCAATTTAGTTGACAACGAAAATTTACGCGACCGTAAACCGTATCTTGGCGGTTTAAGGTTCATGTTTTGTAATTTCCCGCGGTTACCTAACTAGAGATCACGGTACGAGCCCTGGTTGATATGAACCACGGAAGAGGGAAGGGGGATAGAAGTGAAAAGTAGGCGGCACCGGCTTATGCGGGTTGAGCTCTAGCTCCGCTATCGATTGCATGATCCGTCTCTTCACTGCTGTACCCAAAAACTCATAGGCATATTCTACTGTGCCATTTTAATGCAAAAATGATAGAACGAAAATTAATCAATACCTAGTAATAACTCAATGACTTCAAGAACTTCTTTGTGTGCAAAATATGATTAGTCTTATTTGTATGAATTGTATGCGTTTGACGATAGCGGTTCTAATATTAATGTATTTGTAAGACCGTTCCCCCAATTCCTTCTTCCGTGATTTGAACGCTAAATACAATGTAAATAAAGTGTACCTACACATCTGTTAATTTAATAGTCAGATACTATATTTATTGATATCCTACCTCTAATCATAATACAATCTTAAAAATTAAAAAAGAATAATAAGTAAAATCTATAAAAAATATATTGATTATTGATAACATTTTGGACGAATACTTTTTTTTATATATTTTTTTCTATTCATTTACTCGGTCCAAGTATTTATTAGCTCTGACAGCTGTAATATTGTCAAAAGCCGAATACACGTTTTCTTTTAATGTATCTCTGTATGGTATATCGGCTACCAGCTACAAACTTGATTATGAAAACCGATAGATAGATAAATAACTTTTTTTGTTCACGCCAGAAATTACATAAGTAGGTACAAAGGACAAAAAAATCAAAACCAACGTTACCAGATTTCCTGATTTTTGAACATAAACGCTTTAGAAGCTACCGACCACCATTCATTATTTAAATAGTTATTGTCTTTAGATTTTTTAAATTATTTTTATTAAATTAATTTTAATTATACCAAAACTGAATTGTCAAACAAATTATTATCTAAATTATTTTATTTTTGGATTAGCATAAACCATAAATCTAATAAGTAGGTACCAAAAAATAATTGGTTTTCCAAGTAACTAAACCAATGACGTCAAAAATTAACGGCTTATTATGACGTGTTTGTCAATTCTTTTCGATGTCATAATAAACGGATTCTACTGTATATACATATATAAATATTAAGGTATTCAAGCTATTTTAATTGTTTAATATATTTCCTGATTGTTTGGCTTTCATTTCCTGGATTTTGAAATTTTGGGTCTAGGGGAGTGTAACTGCCTACCTACTAAGACAGTCAGTCAGTAGGTAGTTACGCTGTAAGCGATCGAAATTTACGAATTTCCTTCAGCTTTTTACAATCTACTACAGATAGCAGAGCTAAAAATAATTGCACCGCGTTAATTTATGTTAGATCTATTGGTTACAGCGGCAGCGGAATGTTCAGTTCTCGTGCGAGCGCGTGCAGAGGGTTGCAGTACACGTCGTAGCCATCGTTTAGATTCTGTAACATTGCAAACAAGAAAGGTATGAGAGCGGAGCGACATCAACCGCGGGGGGTGTGTACAGAGGCCTTACGCCCAACTAGTGACGCGGTCCCAAACTGACGTTAAAACCGCGCAGTTTTGAAAATCACGCGAACGTGAACCTTAACGCGCCCAGATACGGTTTGCGGTCGCGCAACATTTTGCACCTAAACTGTATTGCTTAAAACAGCTAGCCGTAAGGCCCCAGATATATTGTGGGGTGTGCAAGACTTTATAACTGTTGGCGAAGTACAAGTAGGTATGGGATACTTATCGAATATCGACACAATAGACAATCATTAAAATTTTGAAATTTCTCTTGAATTCGATGCCTATCATGAAAATCCGACTTTTTAGTAAAAATATATGGGATACATAAAAAAAATAGGCAGGACTACCGACAGAAGTGAAAACTTCTAGACACATTCTACACAGACACATCTATATATACTATATATGTATCTGAAAGTGACGGTCACACGAGTTTAGTGTTTTTTCATCCATCCCAAAAAGTTCCCAACATGCCTAAATAGTTTTCACTTCAAAAATACGGGTCGACTAGAGCCTTGATGATTAGACTGCCTAAAAACGATGTCTAACTTTACAAATTGCCTATTGAAACTCCTCCTTTTTTCGTCGGTTATAAATACAATAAATACAACTCTCAAACGCAAATATCTTGGAAACAGCAAGGCCATGATTCAGGACTAATTTGATATTTTAACATCCTTTGTGTATAGAAATGCATATTTTTCATGTCGTATGCAAATAAACGGTCTTTATCTTTACGGCAACAGCTAGAGATTGCTGTAATCACATTGATTACCGTTATCGATTTATCAAGGTCCTGCGCCGCGAAAATTATACCTAGTAAAAAAAAACTGATGCCACTTGACCAGCTTTTTTAAATTTCTGATCAGCAATGATTGAGGATGATTGAGGGGATATTGTTGTAGTGTAGGAAGTGTTATACCTACAGTCCCCCCCCCCCCCCCACCACTTTGGTCGTCCAAATGATGATATTTTGATCATCTCGTTTGCAGTTGTGTGCCGCTCAATATTGAAGTGTGCATTTGTAGAACTAGTAAGAATAGGTATGTAATTGTGTGCAATACGTGTTTACCTCACCCCCTTAGTTTTTGGTGGACTTTTTGCGATACTAGCTCATTGGCGGATCCAGGGGCATGGCCCCATGCCCCCAAGGATCATGGATAGAATCAACTTGACCCCCCAAATGAAATATGCCCCCCCCCCCCCCCCCCCCACCCCCAAAATGAAATCTTGGATCCACCCCTGTACTAGCTCGAGTTTCAAATCAAAGAGGGTAAACGAATGTAAGGAATATAATAAAACGAGACCTTTGTCAGTCGGTCTACGTAAACATCATCATCATCATTCGGGTCGGCGCGCCGCCGCGACCGGAAGTGCGCGCGCGCTTCGTTGCACGCGGTCTCGTGGTACTGGGGCAGCTGGACTATCACCTGTCAAAATAAATAAGTAAAGCACAACACTCATACATAGTTTTCCACTAAGCGTGCTCCAACGTAGACCGCATCATCGCTTAACATCAGGCGAGATGGTATTCAAACGTAAGCCTATTATTTATTTTAAAAAAAAAAAAAAGTGCATAAAATACTACCTCACAACATCACCAAACACATTTAGGTATTCACTATTGCACGTCTTCTACCTCCTGTATAAATTATCTCCATTCTTAAGTTGTCTGGAAGAGATCGCTCTTAGCGATAAGGGCGCCGATTGTTGCACTATTATTGTATTGGGGACCCCCATTTCGATTTTACTTTTTGAATTTATTATTTCTTAAGTTAATCCGCCGTAATTCACATTCTGTGTAGGTAAATATCAACTGGCTATCTATTACGGTTCAAAGTTACAGTACAGCTGTTATAGGTTAAGTAATAGGGTTTCGTAGACAACCACAGACATATTTAAGTAGACTTCACAAGCGGTCCAATCTGTATGAAAACTACTTAGTTTTCATACAGATTGGACCGCTAAAAAAAAAAAAAAAATAATAATAATTGTGTAAAAATTTTCGTACCTAAAAGTACTTAACTGTAATTTTTTTTTTTTCATTGACAATTTGACCTATTTTGGTTTCAAACTGACACGTGTTGTCGCGGCACCGATTGAGCAGACTGATTTTAGCCGAACTCAATTACGACTATTTGTCATAATTGTATTGGAAATATGCTTGACTTGTGGCGTCTACTTGGATATAGGTCTGTGGTCTGTGTAGACAACCTTTCGAAACGGAACGGTACATTAAAAAACAATGCGTGGCTTCATTCTACAATGAAGCATCGCACCTACCAGCCTAGGATGCGCACCACGTCAAATTTGCCGTTATTTTTGTCGTGCGAGCGAGAACCTAACCTACTGCAACGAGCCGTACCTACCGTCATCTGTTTTAAGCGACTCAGTTGAGGTGATTGCGGAAAATCACACAAACGTGAACCTTACGCGTCGAGATACGGTTTACGGTCGCACAAATTTTCGCAATCACCTAAATCGCTTATAACTCGTGACGCTACGGCCCCAACACAATCTTCTCTATCCTCAATTCCTCATGTTCACGTTACCTTGATGAGCCAGGGCACGATGAGGATGGAAGTGAGCGAGGGGGCGCATTTCGTGTCCATACGGCGGCAGTACTCCGCGTACGAGGCCGACACAAGCGCCTCGTTCGCAGCCTCGTTCGTACGAACCAGATCCTCATAGCGGCTTTCTAGAGCCTGAAATTACAACCAAATAGACATTGTTCCTTGTTTTAAATTAAAATTAAAGATCTGTCAAATAATGATATTGCACGCCATACGTGCGCTGCGAAAATAATGGCATAGTTGTTGTCAATACATACTAGTTATACAATTGTTTATGGCACGTCATGTTAGCGCATCGATAGGTAATGAGTAACTGAATGCAAACTGCTGCACCGGCGCGTTTTGGCGGAGTTTTAGGAAGGCCGCGGTCGGGGGTTGGTGCATTATTCTCTGTTTATTTGATCGAAGTAACCAGTTTTCAAACTGGCGAAATTTTTAAGGCGGCTGTTGAGTTTTGGCGGTCTCCCCGTCTCTCCTTACAGTAGTAGCGGAAAAGACGCCAACTATTAGGCGACAGTTGGCGTCTTTCCCGCGAGATGGCTTTGTCAGTATGATTCACACCATAAAAGAGTTCCACTTTCCACCTCCTGATCCTCATCAGGTCAATTCCAATGGTGCTAAATTATTGTATTGTCATCCGAAGGTACTTGCAAAGTTTCAAACCGATACGACAATAATTACGTATAAGTAATAATTACGTATAAGACGTATAAGTTAAAATACGACTTCCAAGATTTGATTACCTTGTTAGATACAAAAAGCGAGTAAAAAGAAAAACGACCCCCTAAATCTATCGGAGTGACTAACGTCACGGCTGAGGCGCGTTTTTTGTAGCCATAGGTAAATAGACTTATCGAGTTTACCCACAGAAAATAGTTAAACAAAACTTAAAACTTTTCTGTGAGTTTAACCGTATGCACATAGTTTTATGTTGGAACCTTAGATTAACTACATATATTCTGTGGTTGGAGCCTTATTATAATTTTTTTGCCTATTTTCTTTCAGGATTGTACACAACTGGCCAGGCTCCGGTTAAGCTGACCAATTTTTGAATAGGTATCTTTTTGTCGTTCTTTTTTTCATAGGGGCAGTGTTTTGTTGGTACATCAGGTAGCCCCCCTCGGTCTGTAGCAGTGGTTACCTCGTGGAGCTGGTGAAGTTGGTCGGAGTCGTCCTCGGCGGCGGTGTCGGCGCGCAGCTCGAGCTCGGCGGCGGCGCGCGCGGCCTCGTGCTCGCGCCGCAGCGCGCGCGGGTGCAGGCACGCGTGCGGGCCCCACACGCTCGACACGCGCGCTCCGTACTCCGCGACCGCACTGCGCAGCGCCGATCTGTTGCTCTGGCTGTTTGTTCTCTCCCAGTGCAACATCTCTTCGTCGATTTTCTAATGTAAGTATTCGGAGAAAATTTAAACAAGCCGAGGGTACGTAATCTAATGCTTAGAAATGCTTAATGATGATTCTGTCCGACTAGCATAGTAAAGTAACGTGAAAGTATTTTTTATTTATTTACTAAAAGCTGTGAACAGAGCATGCGAAAATGAATAAGACTCATGACGTAATGAAACTAGGTAGTGGATAATTCTAGCGTACGAAAGTCGCTCTTCCAATATTAAGTGCGAACATAATTATGCTATCCTTGACAAGGCTATATATCACCTTTGTCAGAGGTGTTGCTGAAAAAATGATTTCTACGATAATTTCGTCGTGGTCGCGTATACTTACAGTGACGAGTTCCATCAAGTAGCGGTCGTCGTCGTCCGAGTGGTCGGAGGGGCGCGAGCGCGCGGCGTGCCGCGCGGCGAGCGCGGCGGCGCGCGCGGCCGCGTGCTCGCGCCGCAGCCGCTGGCCGCTGAGCGCGCCGCCGCGGCTCGCGCGCTGCACGTGCTCCGCGTACACGGCGCCGGCCGCCGCGCGCGCGGACGCGTTGCTCAGCTCGTTGCTCGCCTGCAGCTCTTTACCTTTAGCGTCTAACCACTGCGAAGTAGGAATTGATTGTGACTTCGTATACTTAACAGACGAACGCGAAACGCTACGCGACGTTGAGCTAAACGAACGTACCTATAGCATAACTAATATAAGTGACTAATTTCTGCTTTAGATATACCTGTAGCATTTCTTTTCTGTCTGGATCGTCGTGTTCCCCTTGCGGCGGGCCGGCGGCGTCGTAGCACGCCACGGCGGCGGCGCTGGCCTCGGCGTGCAGCACGGGCGCGTCCAGCGGGTGCAGGCACAGCGGCCGCGCGTCACGCCGCGCGCTGCACACTCTCGCCTCGTAGGCGCTGCGCGACTGCGCCACAACCCTCACAATCTTGGCGTGGTTGATCGCCACGTAGTCCGGCAGCGACGCGTTCAAGTCCTGTGAAAAGAAGCAGCGTGGTTAGTACACTTATTGACTTAGATATTTAGCTCTATGTCTGTCGTACCTGCAGCACACGTACCTGCAGCAAAGCGTCGAGACGCGCGGCGGCGAGCGCGGGCGCGGCGAGCGTGCGGCGCGCAGCGAACGCTTGTCGCGCAGCAAGCAGCGCGGCGGCGTGGTGCCGCGGCAGTGCGCCGCGCGACACACACGCGGCGCCGCCTGTGCTCTGCTCCATGTGAGCCACGTATTCCTCGCGGCACGCGCTCAGTGCCGTCTCCAGGTTTGCTGCACTCGTCGCCTACACCGACATCACAGTGAAATCTTAATTACATGTGTACACTTTGAAGGCTTTTACAAACAACTCAAAATGTCTGACAGACCTTAAATATGCTGACTGGAGTGGGTAAATCGTCGCCGTTAAATATCTCCAGATATGTGCGGAAGTAAGTTGGGAGTTCTCCAGTTGTCACCACTCGCCCGTTGATGATTTTCGGTATTAGATTCGACGGGTGAAATATCAAAGGCACAAACTCCAGTAAAGAGTTTTTAAATTCAGGTTGAATATCTGAAATGAAACCACGTGAAATAATGTAATAAATCTGCCTTTTTACGTTCCTATATCCCAACCTAGCGACTGGACCTTGGAGTTCAGGCCCTTAGAAAAACGTACTTACCATTGGAAATTTAGTCGAGTAGGCATTATCAACTCACCGCATAAACGGCCATTGAAGTTCTGATCTGCGACAACCATGCCAGGGTGCGGAGTCAGGTAGCAGGAGACAGTCTCAAAACTGGAACGGATATGTTCTCGCAATTCTTTAATCTCCGTTTTCTTCGTTTTTGTCTGTTACAACATTTACAAGCATTCTGATTAGGAGAGGAAAGCCAGTGCCGCAAACACAATTTGGGAGCAAAAAGAAATTACCAAACATTGGCATATTTAGCCTAGTACCTACCTGTAGAATAGTTTTTAAGTAACTCTCGCCACCCTTAGCCCCGTACGGGTGTTCATACGGACACATCCAGTCTCGGACGCGGAACATCAAAGCCTGGAATGGCTTCGTGTCTTCGTGCTCTCGAGCTAACTTGCCATACTCTGTGAACAGCTACAAATTGATTATATGTAGTTAAAAAAAAAAGTTATATGATCCGCGCGCGCGCACGGTAGGTGAGGAAAGGCGGGAAAGGAGAGTTGGCACCGCGCTGCACATGCGACGTGATGGTTGGAGTCTTTCCCGCTAGATGGCTCTGTCAGTATGATTCACACCATTGAAGAGTTCCACCATCCACCCCTGATCCTCATCAGATTGTATTGTCATCCGGGTTACATATATAAATTATGCAAAGTTTCAAATTGATTCGACAGTTTTAGAAGTGAGTGAAAATTTACTTCCTAGATGTACATTGTAAGTTAGTTACAAATAAAGCTATTAAAAGCGTGTTAAAAATCAATCACATTGCTTCGCTTTGGCAGGGAAGTATATTTACTAGACTTACAAAGGGATATAAATAGCTTATTACGTATTACTTATTCGCTTTTGAATTACTAACCACAGATTGTAACTGAAATATTACCTGCAGGTGTTGAAGATCGTCTTCCTTGATGATCTGCGAGAGATTGTATATTTGAACCGAGGAGATGAGAGTGGACATCGCGAATATGGTCGTGCAGTCCTTCACAGTGCTGGTGTTGTCGAACGTGCCCTGAGTATCCATCAGCAATACCGCTATCTGGGACAGAGAGTGATCAGTCTAGCCAGCATGAGAACAAAACATTTAGGTATAAGATTAGAAAGACTGGAATTATATCAAAGAAATGTTCCAAGCTGAAACTGCGCGACTTTCCGTAGTAATCTACACATAATACCTACCTACTCCACTGCAAATAATTATACAGTTATAGTATATTGGCGGAGGATCGCAATGTCAAGAAATAGTTACCAACGGCTGCCGGCCGGCCTAGCTATCGCTTGAAAGACGCCGCAGAGTTGGACCGGTGTAAGCTTCGTCAAAATCTCAAGCATACCGCACTACTATCTAGCTTAGCTCTCTAACATTTCTTACCTTCTTTTCTTGTCCGTCGGCTTCGTAAGTGACAATAATTGGCTCCGACCACAGCAGTATGCCGCAGGTGTTGCGCTCCCAGCCGCCGCGCCAGCTGAACCCGGTGAGGGGCTCGTCGTCTGCGCCGAGCCAGGCGCCGCTCCGGCGCGCCGCGTCCTGCAACACGCGTGCGATGAGCGGGGAGGGGTTGTACGCGGGGGTGTGAGAGTATAGTTGTACGCACCGGCGCGCGCAGGTAGCGCAGGAAGAAGTCGAGCAGGAAGGACTTGCCGCCGCGCGTGGCGCCCGCCACGCTCACCACGGCCACGGGCAGGCCGCGTGCTGCGCCCACCACGCGCTGCAGCGCGCCCTCGTCGCACCGGTACCGCCCGTCCTCCTCCACGAACAACACCTGCACGCCTTCACCACTTGCTGGTTCTTTTAAGTTACTCATGGTCCCTGGAACGCAATGGATAATTTTTTCATTGAAACTAGATTTCTTGAGGATCCACCGTGGCTGTGTATAACAAAGTAACTGTAGTTTGAGAGAACAAAGTAGTTTGAGTATTACTTTTGGGAGATGCGTGTGGAAGAAGATTTTCAGAAGGCAATATAAATGTTGGTTCAGGAAATTTAGACTTTTATCTTGCATTAATTCTTTTGTCGATAAAAGTTTGTCGAACGTTATGATGAAGTAGGTTGTAAGGTAACACACACACACACACACACATAAGGTATACACATGCAACCTTTTTTTTTGTTGACCTGCTGCGTTGGGATGAAGCCGGGTTATGTGAGATTGCACCCACTAAAACCCCCTCGGTGGCCGACTTCTGTGCCAGACGGAGGGCACCGGGATCCTCCAAGCACACTGCCTGAAGCAACGCTCCCGGGAAATGCTCAAGGTATTTCCGTTCCTTTCCTTAACAATCTCATGTCCTTGCTAGGTGCAGGGTAAAAATGTGAGTTAAAAAAATTCTCTTATAATCATAGCCATCTAGATTTTTTGCTCGATGCGTGTTTGCTTGAAATGTGAAAGTTCCCCTAAAATATTTACCTATACCTACATATTTTTAGATGATTTAGCGTGATAGTCAACGCACTGTTTCAAAAAAGTATTGTAAGCTACAAGCCTTGGCGGCAACTGAGCATTTATGGGTACATCTATGCTGGCCTCGGCTACGCCACAGGCTACATTTTCACGTTCGTCTATTACGCTGAACGTCGCTTTCACGTCGTTCGGCTTCTGTGGCCATAAATGTAATGTAGCCACTGCAGTGATGTAGGACCAGTATTAGTTGTATTTGGATTTAACACTGAATTTTAATATTAACATTTAGCTACTTCTAGCGCATTATTTACATGATATTTACCCTGAATGGCGAGATTGTGTAAATAAATCGAGATTTTTTTTACGTGGCAATACTGATGTTACCTATTGGATGTTTGATATCAATGTGATTAGACTAGCGTTATCGATGTTAACATTGGAGTGACAAAGGCTATAAGCACATCAAGTCTTGCAAAATGCTTATAATGTTACTAAAATTTATAATCTGCCCCGATATAGGGCAGAGAGATTGTCTATCCATAGTTATATTCTCTCTACTATTTTGTAGCTACTAGGTAACTTGTGAGGTAACTACATTGTGTTTTGTTTCAGTGTTTGAGTACGATTATAACTTACCAGCGTTTTGCCTGCGTATAAAGGTTACATAAACACAATAAACTTTGTTAAGTAACGAACTAATATTATATTTTATAGTGTTCACTGTCTAACCGATTGTATACAAAACTTGATCGGATAACATAAACCTAATAATAAGTAAAGTGTTTATTTATTATAAACTATTTTGAAGAGATTGGTGTATTTTTTTACGATATAAAGCAGCTGGCATGCGCGCGCGCCGACTACGCCCGGGTGCACAAGCGTCACTGTCTGGCTGGTCTGGAGTATCCGACCAATAACCTAAGAGTATAATAATAAGTATGACTGGCATTGGCGGCTTGGGAACCCATCGCTTACTTATCATTCGAGAATACTAAAAATACATCCATACATAATATAGATAAACGATTGGTGCATGTGGCCTGACCGTGACCAAAGCCTGACTGGAGACAGTCATCATGGTCGGTATTCCCCGCGTGTGTTCCACTGCTTAGCAACCACATATAGATTTCCTTTGTGTAGTTGTCAAAGAGTACCTTTTTATACACTGAAGTATATAAAAAGTAAGTAGCAGTGGTAGTTGCCAAAGGCGCAAAAGGCAGTTTTGTTAACTTGGATTAGTCCGCCTTTGACTTCCAAACCTCCAACTCGCCTGTTGGTAAGCGACGATGCGGTCGAAGATGAAGCACGCAGACTTAAAAGATACTATTCACTTCTCCTACTCGTTGATGATGAAATTGTGTAAAGAGAGTAGATGTCTGCGTACAAACTGCTACGCAGTTTGGCAGAGTTGTGTTATAATAACATGTAAGTAACCAATGGGGAAGAAAGGTTCTGGAGTGGAGACCACGAACCGGAAGACGCAGCGTAGGTAGGCCTCCCACTAGATGGACCGACGACATTGTGAGAGTCGCGGGTATCCAGTGGATGCAAAAGGCGGGCTGTCGTTCAGTGTGGAGGTTAAAGGGGGAGGCCTATGTTCAGCAGTGGACGTCTTCCGGCTGATGATGATGATGATGAACATGTAAGTTAACAATAAGATTTAAAAAAAAAAAAACTGGCCTTGAAAAGATTATATAGGTATTATTAATTTATTATCTCTCAGGAAACAAGGAAGCGGGCCGGATAATCAAAGCGGGCAGGACTACGTATGATACCTACTTACTTAGGGATGACTTATGTTATACCTACCTACCTACTCGTATTTAGGTACCTATGTAAAGAAGTTTTTTTCAAAAAGATCTGAATAGGTATATTCTTTATACTCTATTTATGAAAATTCGGTATGTAAAGTTTTTTTTTTGTATTTTTTTTATATTTTTGTTTCGTAGATAAGGCTATTTTAAGAAACTAATTTCAATATTTTTGTTTTCTATTGAGTAGTTATTTTACAATATTTTTTTGAAAATTGAAATTATGTGACGTCACCATATAGCACAAAATTTCGTTGCGTTGAGAAGTCTATAAAAGCACCCCATATTGGCAGCCCTGAAAAAAACCAGACAGTCAAACCACAGAAATGAAAAAATGTTCTATTCTGTGTGACGAACAGTGTGTCAAATGTATAATATTTTTATTCTTAAAAGGCACAGAAAATAAAATGCCACACCGTGACGTCATTTAGAGGTCAATGAAAGTCGAATGATTTCTTAGTTTTATGTTAAAATAAATGGCATCTTATTGTTTTAAAGGGTCAGAGTAGAAAAATAAGGGTTAGTAACATAAAATCTCGAAATGGTTTTGGAATTGGCATAGGTTAATTTTTTTTAGCATACCGAATTCTATAAATCTTGGGATTTCTGAGATTTACTAAACCCCGCCGCAATCCTGTAATATCAAATAAGCCTAAAAATCCTGAGATCGCAGGACAAATCCTGAGATATGGTAACTCTGCTTATATAGGTAGGTACGCCATTTTGTTTCTTCTAAGTGCTGCTCATCACGTAAATAATTCGGTATGCTAAAAAAAATTAACCTATGCCAATTCCAAAACCATTTCGAGATTTTATGTTACTAACCCTTATTTTAGAAGCCATTTATTTTAACATAAAACTTAGAAATCATTCGACTTTCATTGACCTCTAAATGACGTCACGGTGTAGCATTTTATTTTCTGTGCCTTTTAAGAATAAAAATATTATACATTTGACACACTGTTCGTCACACAGAATAGAATATTTTTTCATTTCTGTGGTTTGACTGTCTGGTTTTTTTCAGGGCTGCCAATATGGGGTGCTTTTTTAGACTTCTCAACGCAACGAAATTTTGTGCTATTTGGTGACGTCACATAATTTCATTTTCAAAAAAATGTTGTAAAATAACTACTCAATAGAAAACAAAAATATTGAAATTAGTTTCTTAAAATAGCCTTATCTACGAAATAAAAATAAAAAAAAAATACAAAAAAAAAACTTTACATACCGAATTATATTTTCTCCTACAAAATGCTCTAACCTATTATTTCTTCCGCAAATGGCAGCTTGTGTACAAAACAACCGGTTACAAAAGGTTACAAAAGTAAAATTAAATTCTTGGGTACTTACTGACCGGTGTTCTGCAAAAGTTCTGTAATTCTGTTATTCCAAGACCGTAGACAAGTAAGCTGCCAACCTGAGGATGTCACTGACGGACGTGCTTCTACATGGACGTACTTCTACCTACTCTACCTAGTTTTTGTGAGTCTGAGCCGACGCGACGCGATGTGTTTATATTATAGGTACTTACTCTTACTCACTGACTGCGTTCAGAAGATAAGCGCCCAGTGTTTGTTTGCGAATAAAAACCGTGACACAACTTGGTGTCGACTCGACTTGTCGAGGTTTTCTGTCATTTTTATACGTATGGAAACATAGATTCAGTATTCTCCCTCTACGTATGGAAAGTTTTGCTTTTGACGCGCGTGTTGGACTTGGACGTCAACCAAGTTTGATTTAAAAACGTCAAAAATAAGTGTCAGAAACATGGATAATTACGTCCCAGAACTTTCCATAGGCGAACATGACAGGCAGGTAAACGTCAGCGTGTGTTATAACGGCCGATTTCGATTACATTTAGTTGCTTGAACTTGCAACAATTTAATGGAATAGCGCCATCGACTAAATGACGCCAATATCGCTATTGAGAATCAACACGGCACAATAATTTGTTTTTGAGCTATATTGGTTCTTATTACACTAATTACCTATTACCATTCATTCATTATTTAATCTAGTTGCTGTGGTAGATGTAATACCTATCATAGTAAAACATTATAATTAAAGAAGCAGAATGTAAACCACGAATTCTGATCACTCACTAGGTTTTTGAACGTACGACTATACGCAGGTACCCGATATATTCCGGGAAATATTAAAACACAATATTTTTATTTGGCTTTTTTTGTATGTTATTGCAGCTGTCAGAGCCAATAAACGAATAAAAATAGTATAGCGATATTGTAGTCGTTGGCGCTGTTGACGTGATTCGTGCTGTGCCCATTATATTTCTTGATACCTTCTTTCTAGCTGATAATAATTTGAAAAATAAATTTTGTTGCGTCAAGGTTATCGCACACGTCGCGTCGCGCGACTCGCGCGTCGTGACGTGGTTGCATTCTGTCTGAGCGCCTGGGCGAACCTTTTGAACGCGATGCAGAGAAAACACGCTTGCCAAATGGAACAATGGTCGGGGAATCACCGAAGTGACTCAACGGATGTTGATATCGCACTGAAAGTGCTGCCTATGCCGTATTTATTTTATTACAATACAATCGGCCGGTACTTGCCACAAGTTGCGAAGCAGAAGCCGTGTGCGAAACGTTTATTTTAATTTTCTTTTTGGAGATAATATCAGATAGTACCTACCTACTGTCTGTAAGTAAATATTTAGTGAATATATAAATACGTGCAAGTTAATTGAGTAAATAGGGTAAGTTTCATTTATTGATAATTCGGAGTTGTTCTATACGTATTATGTACCTACCTTCCTATTTAGGAAGAGTGTTTGGAATTTGACATAATTATCACACCTTAGATTAACTACATATACATAGTTATTCTAAGTACCTATCACACTTTTTTTGCCTAATAATAGGTAGGTACATAGACTTTTTAATTTACTAAATACCTACTAGCTAAGCCCCGCGGTTTCACCCGCATGGTGATGGAAAATGGTGATGATGATAAAAAGCCTATGTGTTAATCCAGAGTAGGTATAAGCTATCTCCGTACCAAATTTCATCTAAATCGGTTTAGTAGTTTCGGCGGTGACTTCAGCCAAACATACACACTTACACACAAACTTTCGCATTTATAATATTAGTATTAGCATAGGTATTAGTAAGATCAGATTTTATGTCAGAGTAAGTATAAGTACTCTGTTATACCATAGATAAACATATGTTATACTTATAAGTAGGTAGTCTATAAGCAATTACTTTTGTTCAACTATCACCAGCTTTGTATATACATGTAGGTATAGTACACTTAGTAAGTAGACAAATTGCATAATATGCAATTTGTCTAAAAATATTTTTGTTCTATTATAAGTTATCTGCTTGATACTCGTAGCATTTTGTTTGCAAATTATAAACGCCTAGATTTTTTAAATAGCAATTTGCTCCTGTGTCAAACCTTCTTTTTTGTGCAGAGTACAATGGTTGCAAGCAGTGAAGGCGTGCAAGTGTTGTTCGTGGAGGAGGACGGGCGGTACCGGTGCGACGAGGGCGCGCTGCAGCGCGTGGTGGGTGCAGCACGCGGCCTGCCCGTGGCCGTGGTGAGCGTGGCGGGCGCCACGCGCGGCGGCAAGTCCTTCCTACTCGACTTCTTCCTGCGCTACCTGCGCGCGCCGGTGCGTACCACTATACTCTCACACCCCCGCGTACCACCTCCCCGCTCACCGCACGCGTGTTGCAGGATGCGGCGCGCCGGAGCGGCGCCTGGCTCGGCGCAGACGACGAGCCCCTCACCGGGTTTAGCTGGCGCGGCGGCTGCGAGAGACACACCGAGGGGATCCTGGTGTGGTCGGAACCCATCGTCGTTACTCTTGGATCAAAGAAGAAAAATGAAAAGGCAAAAACAACATCCGATTTTCTTTCTAACCGACTTCAAAAAGGAAGTTATCAATGTGACTCTATGTTTATTTAGAGTTCCGTAGCTCAAAATGAAAAAACGGAACCCTTATACGATCACTTTGTTGTCCGTCTGTCTGCCTGTCTGTCTGTCAAGACCCTTTTCTCAGAATCGCGTAAATGTGTCATCTTGAAAATTATATCAAATTTAATACTCTGCGGTCTCTTTCCTTTCTCTTTCAGCTGTGAAGAAATCAAACTTGTAAATCAACGCGATTAGAAGATATGACCGTTTATGTCTCATATTTTGCGATTTCACAGGTGAATCAGAACCTATAGGGTACTTCCCGTTGACCTAGAATCATGAAATTTGGCAAGAGGCAAAGTCTAACAGCACATTATAAAGGAATAAATTCGAAAGTAGTTAATTTGAAGTAATCTCTCAAAAAATATTTACCAAAAAAAAAAAAAAAAAATATTATTATTTTAATTATTTTATTTTTTTATTTACCTTACATTTTGTAGTTGGTATGTATGGAAGAACCTTATTGTCCAATACAAAATTTTGTTGTTGTTTTTTTTTGTTTGGACTGCCTCAGAGTGCGAGTCCTACTCGTACTAGTCTGATTTTTACATATACATTTCTTACTATAATTACGAGATGCATATACAAATACAAATACAAATATTTATTAATAACACCTATGTTACATGTCAATAAACTGTAGATTCTGTCTTATTATAATTACATTGAATTCATTGTTTATAATAATTGTAAAATTGTATAAATAATAATTTAAAATAGATTTAATAATAATTTCAATTAGATACCGCCAATAGAGTATACCGCCATCACCTTTAAATGTTATATCACTAATAAAGACTGAATTCTTAGTTTAATCTGAACATTCTGAAGTTTGGTTTTGCAGCAGCAAGATTTGCTGTTGCCCTAGAAGGGCGCTGAACATGGGTGTAGCCAGGTACGGGCAGGGGGAGCAAAAAATGGCGTGTGGGAGAGCGTAGGTAAATTGCAACTGGCCCCTCAAGAAAATCTTGGCCTCGCCCTTGGTGCTGAAAGTAAAGTCGCTATACATAGAACCAAAACAGGTTTTAGGTTAACACTAGGTTATATTTTAGGTTATATGTTTATTTTCGGGATATTTACCGTGGTAAATATCCCGAAAAATGCGCTCCCGATATTTTGGCGCAGTTATATACATGCACCATATTCACGGGAAGACTGAAGAATGTAGGTGGTAATCATATAACTTTAGTGAACAACCGTGATAGTTTAAAACTGTGTTTTATTTTAACATTATTAAAATTTGTAACCGGCAGGTGGCAGTTGTGCTGCTGGACACGCAAGGTTCTTTTGACAGCAGCAGCACGCTGCGCGACTCTTCCACCGTGTTCGCGCTGTCCACGCTGCTCTCCTCGGTACAGATCTACAACGTCTCACAGAATATCAAGGAGGACGACCTGCACTACCTACAGGTCTGTAAAACACACTTAGTGAACGGTCTGTATATCAACTGCGAAAAATCATACGTGGAGATACGGTTTGCGGTCTCGTAATTTTTCGCAAGCACCTAAACAGAATCGCATAAAACTGGTAGCCGCGTGAGGCCCCTGAGGTCTTTACTATCATCAAAAAGCTTATAATATAGACAATGATTATAGTAATAGATAATAGTAGGATGGATCCTTGAAAATAGTATTAATCCCACTATTAGGTACCTACTATAGAATCTATAGATCATTGATTATAGAGAAACTTCACCCAGTGAGATTTAAATTTTGCCCGCAACATCTATCTATACATATAAATATGAATCCCTGTTTACCTTGGTCACGCCATAACTTAAGAACGACTTTACCGATTTCATTCATATTTTTTTAAGTTTTCTAATACTTTGTGGAAGGTTCTTACGTAGAGAAAAATTTAAAAAAACAACGCGCAGTTAATTAGAAAATTTCAGAAAACTTAACTATTTTAATTCGCGTGTGAAACCGCGGGGCCCAGCTAGTATACATAATACAATATATACGTATGGAACAGCTGATATTTTTATAGTCACAACGACTGGTCCTACTAGGCTTGAGAACCGCAAGGACGTTTTATACCATACTACTTCCATGGAGAACCGCCGCGAAACTTGACATTGCATTGGTAACAGCCCTGCTCAAATGACACTCGAAATGAAAAACTTAGGATATTTTAACCGACTTCAAAAAAGGAGAAAGATTTTCAATTTGGTCCGTATTTTTTGGTTCCTGTAGAAAGCAGTACGACACAAGAGACACGCAAGTGGATGGACATTCTCAACACTTCAGACGATCTTAAGATTCAACAACCATAATAGAAAGAAAATATCCCTCCATAAAAACCTCCACGAAACAGATTTCGTGTTAGTGAGGCAGGAAGCACGCAAATCGCTCACGCCACCTTATTCGGGTCCCTTCCAAGTAATTCGTCGAAACGCTAAACACTACACCGTCCGCATGGGTTGGGTACTCGGGATTTCGTTATCTCACTTGATAGATTCTCACTGCTTATGTTGTGGCTAGTGGTTCATCTTAGAAGTCACCCGACGCCGCAACCAACCTAACCCGAGTCAACTAACAATAACACAGCCAAAGAAATAAGAATATAAATAATTCACAGAAGACGTCGCCAGTCGTAATATGATCCATTCCGTCGCGCGGTGAAGAAGATGATTCGTTTCATCTACGTCAACGCTGCACTCTACTCTAACGACACACCAACATGGGTCACCCCGAGAGTAAGATAGACAGACAGTCGTAGGCGTCGTAGCGTAAAAAGCCACGGAAGCTGGATGAAAAACAAATTAGAAACATATTCAATTACTTACCACAAAAAAAAAAATATACAAGATCAAAAAGTCAAAAAGAAACAATAATAAAAATTTCAAACAACTAATACAGAAAATTTATACAAGCATTCACAAACATAAATACAAGTCTAAAATAAATATTCACTGGTTGTTGAGCGAGCCTCCATTTTTGAATCACTCGTATGATAGGTATTTCAACGAAAAAATCATATTCATATTATTCATATTCATTTATTTGGTAAATATTATTTACATGTCAAAAAATTATCAGTTTTTTTATTAAATAATAATAATTTAAAAAAAAATGGTATCTATAGTAACAATTGTATTAATTATTAATATTGTGTTACTTATTCAATATTATATATTCTATATTATTAATTGTATTAAAAATATTGTACGCTATAAATTATATTATATTTTGAATTCACGGAACTCCTTGAAACTGTAGAACGTCTGATGGACGAGCCAGCGCTTTAACTGATATTTGAAGTGCACCAGGTTGGCGCACCATCATGCGAAATGTCTGACTTTCGATCAAATCCCAGACTAAAGTCGCATTTTTTAAATAATCATATTACTCGCTAACTAACGCAACGACATTGGCGGATCCAGGGGGAGGGGGGATGGGGGCCATCCCCCCCCCCCCCCCCAAAACACCTAGCAATTCCATACATTCGACTCAATTTTTCGATTTGATTCCTTCGACCCTTGTCTGAATGGAAAAATGAAATCCTGGATCCGCCCCTGCTTAACGAGGGGTTTGATCCATTCGAATTTGCTTTCTATCAATACAAAAAAACAATACAAATTTCATTTGGCATGATATTTTGTTATTTTCGTGCGAAACCAGAGAGATGGCCACCCGCGAGAACGTGCTGAATGAAAGTGCTGAGTGAAAAAAACAAAGCCTTCAATATATATTTTTTTTTAATCATAACTTAGTTTAAATACTTTAACCCCCATATTTATAGACGTCACCTCTCCCTATCCTCACGTGGCTTAAGTCGTGTTTGGAATTTTTAGTAGATAAAAAAAAAATAAGGCAACCTTCAGGATGTCTACAAATCTAATGACGTCATCTATAACGTCCTAAATAAAGGTTCAAAAGTCTCCCTACAGTTGTTCACAGAGTACGGCAAGCTAGCTCGCGAGGAGGTTGCCGAGAAGCCATTCCAAGAGCTCCGGTTCCTGGTGCGTGACTGGTGCTTCGCGTACGATCACCCCGTGGGGGCGGAGGGCGGGCAACAGCTGCTCGACAAGAGGCTCCAGGCAAGGATAATTAGTACCTTGAATTACTTTATGTTAGAATGTAAAGTGTTCCACGTACCTTCTACGGTGTTCCGAGAAGCTACAATATGAGGTTCTTCAAAAGGCGAGTTAATATAGTCCTAAAGGGTCGGCCACGTGTTTTTGATGCCGCTGGTGTCACAAGTATACATAGGCGACGGTGACTGCTTACCACCAGGCGGTCCGTCTGCTTGTTTGCCACATATGGCACACAAAAAAGTAGGCACCACCTTCCGCGAGATCGTTATAGACGGAATGATGCGACACTGGTACTGGCGCGCATTATTTTGACTGCGTGTGCAAGAGTCCTGAGACATTTCGCAAACAAGCTGAAGGGCCACCTGATGGTGAACTTGCATGTTAAAGTGGCATGCCACATCGTTAAAAGAACCGATAACCGATGGGGAAGAAAGGTTCTTGAGTGGAAACCACGAACCGGAAGACGCAGCGTAGGGAGGCTCACTACATGGACCGACGACATCGTGAGAGTCGCGGGCATCCAGTGGAATGCACAAATGACAGGCTGTCATTCAGTGTGGAGATCTAAGGGGGAGGCCTATGTTCGGCAGTGGACGTCTTCTGGCTGATGATAATTATTTTGAAAAATATATAAATATTATTTAATTTATGTCAATAAAAGATTTGTGCACCAGATAAGGTAGAATATTTGTGACATACTTTATATATTCCATAATATATAAGACAATATTCTCGTAAATAAACAGATTTTGATTTGATTTGATTCGTTGTGTAGATCCGGGCCGAGCAGGCGAGCGAGCTGCGCGAGATCCGCGCGCACGTGCGCGACGCATTCGAGCGCGTGCGCGGCTTCCTGCTGCCACACCCGGGCCTCACGGTCGCCGCCAGCCCTGCCTTCACGGGCTGCCTTAAGGGTATGACAGTTTCGGTATCAACAGTTTCTGCTGTCGCCGGGTCTGCTGCGCCAACGTGTCTCCTCCGCCCAAAATCTAAAAGTGCTAACAGACGTGTGGATTTGGTTGTCCTCAACCGCCGTCTAACGGGAGAGAAAGAGAGGGAAATATGTTATTCTCACTCTTACTCTCCCGTTGGTCAGACGGCGGTTGAGGTCATCCAAGTCCGTTACGTCTGTTAGCTTGAGCAAACCATGTTTAGCTAACATCGGTATTATTTATGGAGTCCGTTTGTGATTCGTATTTTGCGCATGACATCTCGCTCACGCGCATTGTGCGATGCGAGTAAGTAAATGAAACGGGATGGCACGCGATCGTGATCACAGTCAGAACCACACACGGACTCCATAATAAGCCCGATGTTAGCTTAACATATTTTTTGGTATATTTTGGGCGCAGGAGACCGCGGTATCCAGCAACTTTTCCAGTAACCTTAGATCTTTTTGTTTAAAATCAATTCGGATCAAAACGACTCAATGTTTTTGAACCTATTTTAAATACAATGTCATGTTAGCGTGTTTTTAACCGACTTCGAAAAGCAGGAGGTTTTTTTTTTTTTTTTTTTTTTTGTATGTTTGTTACGCGATTACTCCTCCAATTTAAAATTGTTTTTGATGATTCTTTTTTTGGTTGGTAGGTCATTGTTTAGCAAAACAGGAAACGTTCCCCAGTTTGTCATAATAATGTGTTAGCCAAATTCTAACAAAAATTTGGCCGCGAAGACCCTCAACGCAGGGGCCTTACGGCTAGCTGTTTTAAACGATTCCAGTTTAGGTGATAAAAAAAGTTGCGCAAGGTTCAAGTTCGTGGGATTTTCCGAATTGCGCTGTTTTAGACCGCGTAAGACTGCAGTGCAAGTACCGTTCTTTATCGATCGTCAAATTTAACGGTTGAGATCGACAAATTCGATAAAATGCCATTTGATCAGCACTAGCTATGGTCGATTCTATGGCATTTTTATCAAATTTGATAAAAATGCCATAGCCGAAATGCCTTAATTTGCTTTGCTGCTTAATTCGATTGCTTAAAACAGCTTGGCGTCATTGGCGGATCCAGGGGGGGGGGGGGCTATGGGGGCCATGACCCCCCCCCCCCAAAATACCTAGCAATTCCATACATTCGACTAAATTTTTCGATTTAATTCCTTCGATCCTTGTCAGAATGCCCCCCCCCCAAACGAAATCCAGAATGGCCCCCCCAAAAGGAAATCCTGGATCAGCCCCTGCTTGGCGTAAGGCCTCTGGACTAGCAGGGCGAGATATACAGTTTTTTTTTTTCATTTCACTCGCTATAATACCTTTGAATAAATTGAATTTTTTCTTTCTTATGTCGCGTACAGATATTTCTGCAGAGTTCAAAGATGCGTTGTTAGAGCTGGTGCCTTCGCTGTTCGACCCGGAAAACTTGACCATTAAACATATCAACGGCCAGAAGGTGACCCTTCAAGACTTCACCGAGTATTTCAAAGCTTACGTTGAAATATTCAACAGCGATACTCTACCGACACCGACAACTGTGATGCAGGTGAGTGAAACCAAGTCAACGATTGTCACGACTCGCTTTCGTGACAGTCGTTGACAATCGTTCAACGACATCGGCGACCGGCGTCGACTCTGTAGGAGAGAAGTTCGGTGAAAGAGATGTACACATCTTTACTGATATACAGGCGACAAGCACGGCAAGTCTGGAGGCGGCGCTGAACGCATGTCGCGACGTGTACAGTGCGCACATGTCGTGGCAGTGCGCAGGCGGCGCCGCGTGCGTGCCGCGCGGCGCACTTCCGCAACACCATGCCGCTGCGCTTCTTGCCGCGCAACAGGATTTCGCTGCGCGCCGCACGCTCGCCGCGCCCGCACTCGCCGGCGCGCGTCTCAATTCATTGATGGAGGTAAGTAAACATTCAATTTGAGAAAGTAGACAACATTAGTAGGCCCCTTTTATTTTTTGGAGTTGGTTTGGCCGTCTTTTTTTATGTATTTTATTTACACTCCTCGAAAAACAAATAGCTGAAATTTACAAATTATAGTAGGTAGATCAGTGCTCGAAATGGACCGGCACGCACCGGAACGCTGTTCTGGTTCATGAAATCACCGTTCCGTTTCCTAAAAGTTCATATCGTTCTGGTTCGGCAAAAAACCTAGGCAGGCCTAACCCAAACAGCAGGTTTGGCAGGTAGGCCAAACCTTGCTTGCTTGTTTGAAAATACTCGAAAAAAAGCGGAAAATGTAGCCTATGTCACTCTGGACGTAAAGAGGAATCCAACGACACCTCATTCGTCAAAATCGGTCAAGCCGTTTAGGCTACAGGAGGTACTACAGGAACTCAGAAACATACATGCTTACATAAAACCCAAAACATTACCCTCTTTCTTGGACAGTCGGTTAAAAGCTCGCAAAGTTTGAAGGAAAATGCGTTCCGGTTCGTGAATAAGTCCAATTCGACCACTGAGGTAGATACATTACGCAAGCCCAATGAGGTTTATAAAGTTTAGAAAAATAATCATGGTTTATGAACTAGTTTTAAAGAACTTAGTACATGCATACTGTTTGCAGAAATTGCTCTTAGCGCCTAAAGCTATCAACAATGTTTTCAGGAGCTGGATGCATCCCTGGGCGACTATGTGGCGATAAACAGCGGTCTGATCTTGGAGGCGGCCGCGCGTTGCAAGGCGAGTTACGAGGCGGCAATGCAGACAGACGAGTGTCTAGCGCCAGACGAATTGACAGTGCGGCATAACACTGCCGTCGCTTCCGCAAGGAAAGCGTTCCATGCCGAGTTTACAGCGCGTCCGAAGGAAGGTACACGCGAAGACAATGATGAATATCGTGAGAAAAGTGAAGAACACGAAAACAACAGTGAAGAAGGCGAAGGCAACAGTGAGGTAGGCGAAGGCAACAGTGAGGAAGGCGAAGGCAACAGTGAGGAAGGCGAAGGCAACAGTGAGGAAGGCGAAGGCAACAGTGAGGAAGGCGAAGGCAACAGTGAGGAAGGCGAAGGCAACAGTAAGGAATGCAAAGGCAACAGTAACGAAGACAAAGATGACAATGAAGACTGGAAAACACTGGAGAAGGTAAGGAGAGAATAACCATTGATGAACAATAATATATTCCGGTGAACGCGTTGGATTCGAAGTAGTGTTGGAGCTGAATTGAGCCTCAGTATGATGAAATATCCACCAACCCGCAACTGGGCCAGCGTGGTGGATATGGCTCAATTCATCTTTCGGGGGTAGGCTAAAAGTCCAGCAGTGGACTGTTAAAAAGGCTGATTATGATTGCGATGATGAAATATAAATGTTATCGTGATAGCAATACGTGATAAAAAATAAAATGTGACTGTACCAATTTTTTCCTGTGTTGTGTTTTGTTGGGCGCAGGAACTCGAGGAGTTGTTGCCGCTGCACCGCGAGCGCAACGCGGCGCGGATCGCAGCTGCGCAGGAGTCTGCGCGCGACGTGTACACGCGGCGCTTACACAAAGCCGTCAACTCAGCGCCGTGCCTGCACCCGCGTTCACTGAGCACGGTTCACATCACCGCTGTCTTGGCCGCCAAAAAACATATGCTGAGCGCCTGGCACGACGCGAACACCGTGCCCGAAGCACAAAAGAAAGAGCTTTGCACTGTAAGTGTCCATACACAGTACCGTAGCGTCACTAATTCATGCAAACCTCAGATCAAACAATCAAGGGAGATATGGTAAGATGGCGTATCTAGCCTAAATCAGGCTTGATGCTTTTAGTCGAATTTACCCAGAAGCAGACGACCTTTGCATGTGAACAATTAGTTCATTTGTGTCGCTCCAAGATATTTTTACCTTCTCTCTGGTGTCGCTACAATTTTCTTAAAGTGAGCAGTAACTTACTGTAGGTATAGTGATTTTTTAAAATGAAAAATAGAGATTCCCATTCAATTATTTCAACAAAATACACGACCAACTTTAGGGCAGGAGCACTGCTAAACTGAATGAGTGGGTGCCAGTACGCTTAGTCCCAGATTTGATAGTTTTCGAAAACTTTTCAGCCCAGCAATGTATGGAACAATACGTAAACGAAAAAAGTTTTAGAATACTATCAAAACTTGTACTAAGGGTACAGAACGCGGTTACTTTCGTCACGACAAGGGATGCCGCATGATCCTTCGACATGCTGCGAAATATCACAGGATTCTTCGGCGTGCCGAAGCGTGCCGCACCGTCTCGTGCCTCGCCGTCTGTGAACGCCCGCTCATAGCATAGCTATTTTATAAGGTTTTTTATAAGTAGATAACTTTTGTTTTCAGTATTTGGAGGAAAAATATCGAGAGTTCGTCGCGACGAACGACGCAAACAACCAAAATGCGGTCGAAGAAGCGATAAATATCTACAAGGGAATCATGTCAGAAATCTTCCTTGGAGGTAAGTTTGTAGTAGCTTAGAAAAGACAAGTTTTATTACCCCAGATAGTTGTAGTGTTTAAAAAACAGATTGGTCCTTCAACTTGGCCTGGTTTTCACATATTAGTGATATGCCTGCATAGATCGCATATCATACTTGATGATGATGATGACTGCGCTTGTGTAAATGTGGTTATATTGTTTTGAGGATAACTATTTATTTAATTATTCGAAATATAAAAATGAATTTATACAATTAACTGGCTAAAGTTAAAAAAAAAGTTTTAAAACACTAGTCTGGCTATTCATTTCGTAAAAAATATATGTTATTGTTGTATAAAATTCAGAGTATAATTTTTTATTTTTTTTTTATTTTTTGAGCGATTTTTCTTAAATCCTGATTATTTAACAAAATGTTATTTGGTTAAGATTATTTACAGGTTTTTTTTCTATTTGCAGTATTTTTTTAAATCTGTGTAATAAATTTTGTAACATCATAGTAAGCGTTAAAAACACTTAATCAAATCAAATCAAATAATTTTTATTATCAGACACAAGTTCCATAAAAAATTACAATTAAAAACTTAAACAACTTCCGAAGATAGATAATAATAAAGAAACGGGAAATTTTCATCTAAGAACGAATAGGTATAACTGTGGCTATATAATAAAGAGCTTGGAATCCAGCTAGATCGCAAGACTTTTGTCCATTTCCCATAATAATAACCTATGTAGCCGCCGTTTAGCTCATTTCAAACATAATTATGTTTGTGCTGGGATTAATATGACTCGTTTATGAATAAAGTCTCGTACAAGAATGAAAAACAAAAAATTATTGCGTTACAGTATATAATTATCTTTGAATTATCTTTGATAATGGCTACATACGATGCGGGGATTGAACAATGAATTGTTTTTCCACAAATTGTCTTTTGCCTAGGGCTTGATTGTTGAATCACTCGCTCTTATTTCGAAAATATAATCCGAAATGATTTTCGAAGAAATCCCAAACAAAATTCGTATTTTTGAAATAATCATAGGTAATATTACCACTCGCTAACGCAACGAGTGGTTTGAACCGTTCTAATTTCGCATCATATTTTCGTGCGAAATGAGAGCGGGCGATTCATAATTCGAGCGCCTTCTGAGCAGCGAGGGTTCAAAAACGGCACGACTAATAGAAGAATAAAAAACCGGACAAGTACGAGTAGGACTCGTGCTCTGAGGGTTCCGTTGGGAGGGACACACTCAGAGCGCGAGTCCAAAAAAAAGACTAACTTAAGTTGAAATATTTAAAGACAAACTTAAGTTTGTAGTTGACAATAAGGTTCTTCCATACATTCCAACTACAAAATGTAAGTTTGTAATAGCATAATAATTATTTTTAAATGATATAACTTCAAATTTATAACTTTCGGATTTATTCCTATATATGTGCTATGAGACCTTGCCTCTTGCCAAATTTCATGATTCTAGGTCAACGGGAAGTACCCTATAGGTTTTGATTCCCCTGTGAAATCGCAAAATATGCAACATAAACGTTCATATCTTTTGATTGCGTTGACTTACAACTTAAATTTTTTTACAGCCGAAAGAAAAGGTAGACAAGTACCAAGTATTTAGTATAAATTTCAGCTTGATACCTTTACGCGTTCTTGAGAAAAAGCGTCTTGACAGACGGACAGACAGACAGACGGATAACGAAGTGATCCTATAAGGGTTCCGTTTTTTCCTTTTGAGGTACGGAACCCTAAAAAACAAGTTTTGCCGTCCCCTAAATGTTGCATCCCTATAGGTCCGGGCCTATACTTGGCCTGTAGGCAAATCCGTCCCTGCACCTGCTGCACTATGGTTTTAAATGAAATGATTATGTTGTCAGCGGGCGGGCGATGCCTGCACCCGCGGGACTTGAATGCGGAGCACGTGCGCGCGGAGGAAGCCGCCGCCGCACACTTCTGCGAGCGCCGCGACGCCGGCAGCCGTCACTTTCGTGCCGACAACCACAAGCGCAACGTGCACAAAGTAGGTACCATACCTTGTTTCAAACATGGTATAATTTTATTTTATAATAATATACAATTTCATCCCACCACCTCGGAAAGAGTATTTTTGCTCTTCGATATCTGAGTGCAAAAGCCGTTTTTATCCGCTAGAGGATAAAGTAAAATTGAATTTAGAACATCGTGTGCACTAAGTTTGTGAATTCAAAACCTATTTACTTCTACCTCCATGGTGCCGAATTTATCATAAAACCTTTTTTAATTTGTTAAAAACTCAGACTCGGAACCTTCTTGGTGTACTTTATGCGCGCCGTTTTCTTTTTACGTCATATTGTTAAAACCTTAGGTCATAGAGTAATATATAGAAACTTGAAAACAATTATGTGAAAAACATGGAAAAACTTAAAATCACTTCATCAAAACTCGCGTGAGGATTCATTATAAGTTATTGTTTTATAAGACGATCGACCATTAGACATTAGAGCCCCTTCCTCAGGGAATACGCGCGGTTCTGGAAAATCCGACCGATCCGATCGGTCTCGACTGATAGAAACATACGTGAGTGCAAGCCGGTGTTATAATAATTCATTTTAGGTTTTAGCGACGAGGAAGTTTATTTGACGCCAAAAGAATTGACTGAAACTGTTAATAATGCGCAAATGTTTTTTTTTTTTTTCATTTTGTTGTTTCCTCGCTGAGGTGGGATGAAAAGTTACGTGTTGCACTCGAGTGCAAAGATTTTTCACCTCGTGCTCTTTTGATTCCCTCGCTAACGCTCAGGATTCAATTTTAGAATCCTTCACTTGCTCGGTCATCAAAATTGAGCACGCGGTTAAAAAGCAACTTTGCACTCTTGTATAACAAATAACTATTGACCCTTCGAAATAAAATGAATGGACGGTAGGAAGTACAACACGAGTCTATTGTTAAATGATAACGAAACATCTGACAAAATAATGCCTCCGTGTGCTTTCCCGAAGTGTAAATACACAACAAAAAAATCGCTATTAATTTATTGTTACAAATGTACTGTACATGGTTATAATTAGGTGTTGAAGTAGGTATATGTCCAACGGTTATGACTCGATTTTACTGAGCAAGTTCAATGGTTATGGCCCGTCCGTTAATTTTATTTTGGTCGAATCACTGGCACGTATGACATTCCGAGACGCAAGGGTCACGTGGGTGACAAGCCTACATCATAGATGTTAAATATATTAAATTCGTCACGTGATGAACTTCCGCAAAGTAACGCCTGATTCAATCAACTATTTGCTTCGCTTGAACGGACAAACAAAATAACCACTGAAGTGCCTTTTGTATTTTATTTCATAGATTAACAGATTTGTTTCCTAAATTCTGTGTTCCTTGTGTTTGTGGTAACTGAACAGTGACGTAGGCATGTGTCACTCCCGGAATGTCAGACTTTGTTTTGGACAAACTTTTTTATATACATGGATTTTTTTTAATTATTATAGTAGGTATCGGTATTATACTTATTCAATAGTAGGTACATTACTTTACGCTGGAGTAAACGAACAGATACCAATGTAATTATGATCAGATGCACGTGAGCGTTTCCGCTTGCTCCTACTGCGTACTCCTACTAGTAGGAGCACGAGGACTAATGTGTCCTTATGCTCCTACTGTCATCATCATCATCATCATTTCAGCCATAGGACGTCCACTGCTGGACATAGGCCTCCCCCATCGATCTCCAAAAGGGCCGGTTGGAAGCGGCCTGCATCCAGCATTTCCCTGCGGTCTCTTTTAGGTCGTCTGTCCATCTCGTGGGTGGACGTCCTACGCTGCGCTTACCGGTCCGTGGTCTCCATTCCAGAACCTTTCGGCCCCATCGGCCACCTGTTCTGCGTGATATGTGCCCTGCTCGCTGCCACTTCAACTTGCTAATCCGATGGGCTATGTGGGCTCCTACTGTGATCGGGGGTTAAAAAGAAACAACTTACTAAAAAAAAGTTATCTATTAGTTCAAAATTTTATATTCTACTAGTTTTAAATTATTGTTTTGACCAAAATATAGTATTTGTGCCAATAAACGAAATCAATAAATTAATCGTCCATTTTGTCTGTATTACCGATATTTTTCAAGTGTTATCAACTTATTTAGATAGCCAGTTGGTCCAGTTGGTAGTGAACCTACCTTCTGAGCCTGAGGGCGTGGGTTCGATTTCCACGTAGGACAAACATTTGTGTTTGTTCTATATCTGGTTGTTAATATCTATTTAAGTATATGTATGTTTATCAGTCTCTGGGAGCCATATCACAAGCTTTGCTTAGTTTGGGGTCAGGGGGCTTAGTCCCAGATTTGATAGTTTTCGAAAACTTTTTTCGTTTACGTATTGTTCCATACATTTTAGTAAAGCGCCTCCAGCGGAAACGCTGAGGAACTAAAATCGGCGGTATAGATTGCTTCACTCTAATACGAAAAAAGTTTTCGAAAACCTTTCAGCCCAGCAATGTATGGAACAAAACGTAAACGAACAAAAGTTTTCGAAAACTATCGAATCTGGGACTAAGCCCCCAGATGACCGTGTGTGCAAAAATAACCCAAATATTTATTTTATTTATTTATTTCTTACGATTTGCCATTCCAGGGTGTGATACCGCTCTATCTGAAGTTCGAGGAAGGTAACAACTTGCTGAACGAGGAGGCAGTGACGGCAGCCCACGACTATTACTTGTGCCGCATCACCCCAGTTCGTGTCGGAGGCGACGCCACGATGGACCTGCTAGGCCCCCCGGACACAGACGTGTACTCGCGGCACCCTCGCATTAAATCAGAGGCCATAGAACAGTTCAATATGAAGCGACGTACTTCCGGAATCACTTATTTACAGGACACCCATCTCGAGGATCTAGAGAAGGTGATTCAAAATAATAAAGTTTAAGGTGGTACGTTTCACAAATGGCGGGAAATTCAAATTTCAAACAGTGTTCTTGTCCTTGTAGCTAGGCCGGGTAATTATTGTAAACGGTCATAATGTTTGCTTAAATTATTATTCTTTACAAAATCATGTAAAACTATTTGTCTCCAATGCACATTATTACTTACATTTGTCAATAAACTAATTTTTGCTGTTTCAAACGTCTTATTGACAAATTTAAGTAACATAGTGCGTTACTGTTAAATAACTTTACATGATAATGTAAAGAACAACCAACGATTTGCGCAAACACTGTGTAATTTTAATATAATAGGGTGTTTGACTGTATTGAAAATATTATGCCAATTGACATCATCCATAAACATGACATAATGAAAAAGCATATTTCATTGATTTTTTAATAAAAATATGCTTATTTTTTGTAAAAAACGCGAATAAAATAACTGTATTTTCGACATTTGATCACGTGATCGAAAACGGTCTGTAATTGGCTTCATCCCTAGTGACGTCACACAAATCTAAACAAACAGATTTTGTATTGATATTTGCGAATTTAATGTTGTAAAGCTATTTTGAGAGCGATTTATCCAGAAATTATCACCAAAAACAGTCCGGAGGTTAAATGTGAGAAGAATGGAGAAACATTTTGTGCAAGCAGACAGCAGTAACTTACCCAAAATTAATGTATTTATGGTTGCATATTTCTTCAATAATAATCTACGTCATTGTTTCTACGCTGCAGAACTCAAAACGTAAAAACTACAATGTAAGTATTAATTTTTAATTGTTCTCCAAGCAAAACATTCAATCAAGTTGTACAAAAAGTATGTTGTAGTAGGTGGATATCACTATTTTGTTAGGTTATGTCTTTACAATGTTTAAAAAGAAAGTAACAGTACATAAAATAGTAATGCAATAAAAACACAAATTGTAATAGAAATATATAGACTCAAATATGTACCTCAAAATGATCTTCGCACATAGAAACACTTGAATTAGCTCCAATACTTTTGGGTTCTCTACGAGCTACTTAGTTCCAACCACTTGTTGCGAGTTTTGGGGTCCATTGGAACAGAAACGAATAGTTTTTCCGGTGTTTTATGGAAGTATTTGTACATTGTGGCACTACACAACATTTATAAACCATTACTTCTAATAGAAAATTAGTGATTATCAAACTTTTGCTGCCTGGCTGCAGCTGTTTTGTTTTGTGTGACGTCAATCGTCGCTCGACCGGAGCTATGACGCAGGTCTGCGTTTTGGCGCGATATTTTTTTATTCAAACTTTAACATCGATTTATATCGCAAATACGACTGATATCCAGAAAATATAAATGCAGTATACATTAAATTATATCAGGCAATAATGTGCAATAGTTTCCCAAAAGTAGTCAAATACCCTATTACGCAGTCTAGCTACAAGGACAAAAAAACTGTTCGAAATTTTAATTTCCCGCCATAGGTGAAACGGGCTGCTAGCAAACAACACCAATCAAGTCGAAATTTAGCAGATCCGTGATTTTAAATTCATTGGATGCGGACTTTACGCGCGCTTCGACCTACCTATCAGATGTCATTCAAGAAATGCAAACCAATTAGCAGCCGCTATGCAAATAATTAAAACCAAAGCTACACAGTTTGGCGTCTCTCCTGTAAAGTAGCAAAATATTACTTGCGCGGTGTTGTTTGCTAGCCGACGATAATACGAACTAATGATTCACAAATAATACCGACATACACTGGGCTAGCATGGGGCATTAGGGTCCATCCTCTCTCTGAGAGATGGCCTGTGTCCCAACAGTGGGATCACTGATGATGATGTAAAAAGGCATTGCCTAACTAACAGGCGAGTTGGTGGCGAAATGCGGACCCAGTCGCGATAAAAAAAAGTTGGGGAACAAAAATTTTCCATGGGGGACTACAACATCATAGTGACTCAATGATTAGTCACACCGGCCTTAAACTATCAAATTTGTTGCGGCCGGTTGCGCTGTTTCGAGCCCGCTTTAAAAGGTATTTAGTTTTGGATCTAGTCTCAGAAAAAAGCTTTTAATATAAGTTTTTAATATATTTTAATATTATATTTTTGTTACAGAAAATTGAAAAAACTTATAACTGGATAAAGGTGAAGGTCGCGGCTAATATTGCTGCCAATATTGCCACTACAGTTGCAGGCGCCGCTGCGATGGGTGCTATGGTGTTTATGGGCAAACGGGGATAAATTGTGATGCAAGTACGAAAAATTGGTTTTAGGGTTCCGTAGTAATAATCAAAAATCGGTTCAGCTTTTTGGGAGCTACGATGCCACATACAGATATACAGATGGACACGTTCAACTTATAACACCCCTCTTTTTGCGTAGGGGGAAGAAGAAAAAATTTGGTTTGAAAAAAAAAAACCCAGTAAATAATAATAATTCATTCTATTCATCAGATTTTATCAGTAACAAATGAGCAAATCCTACTTTTAGTCATGGGGTCTAAGCTTAAATTGACAACGTGGTTGGTGTAATAGGTAACATGACAAGTTAAGTAAAATAAAAGCTTTTACTATAGTAAAACCAGTATATTTTGTCACAAGATATTTTCGTTATCAGCCCGGATCTAGGGGGCAAACAGGGGCACGTGCCCCGGGCGGCAGAATAAGAGGACGCCAAATTAATGTTTGAAAAAAAAACTTGTTTCACTAAAGCGCCTAGTTCAGGACGCGCCGAGAGTCGTACAACGTATTACATGCACATTTTTGCTGTTTTATTTTCTTGATACCTCCCCCGCCCCTCGATACTAAAACTTGGCTACGCCTTTGCGCCAATGGCATCGATTCTGATGTACGCTAAACTAAACTAAATTTGACAGCTCTAAAATTGTTGTCACCCTTCTCTCACATATTAAAATGAAAAGAGAGACAGATAATTTTAGTCCTGTCAGATTGGTTTAGTTTAGTGGTATGAAAGAATCGACGCCACTGTCAAGTTTTTGCCCCTCCTCACAGATAGATCTGTGCCCCTCCTAAAAAAACGTAAATCCGTGGCTGTATAGCGGCCACACTGTCTATGGTTTGACAAAAGAAATTGTAAAAATTGTTTGGCTTTAAATCAAAATTTCTCGATATTATTGTGATGAAATATTCTGGTTTATTAATTATCTAAGTATTACTGAGCCCTAGCATTTTATTACTGTAACGTATTACATGATAAGGGTCCAGCTATAATAATTTTAAAATAATAATGTAGGTACCTGTTTATTTTTACTATTAATAAGATATAGGACAACACTGATAAACTTTACAGTCTTAGCAGTATGTATTTGTATTTACATTCTAGCTATAATTTCAAGTTTCTTACAACCTAATGATTTTAATGAAGTTTAGTTTACTTACAATATTATTTAGCCTTATTTTTTTATATTTACAATAAGTTTAGGGAATGTTAGTTTACTGTATATGGCACAAAAGTGGAAGAGACACCTTTCAAAACAAAGAGGACAAAAGTGAAAGGGGTAAAATAATATCTCTTTCACACATTTTAGAAGAAAAAAAAGATCACTGAGTAAAAAAAAAAAAAAAAATTTATCTATGGTAAAACTTAAAAATACCGTATTGGCATTATCTTTATAATATCATTGCAAATGGTATATTTTAGGTATAGGATAACGGAAGAGATCAAATAAGGCTCTTACGATCTTAGCTGCCAAAATAAAAATAAATACTGTAGACCGTTTGCTACGTATTTTTTATATCCCACGTAAGCGTTCTTTTTTCTTTTAAAATTTTGAAAATGTCCGAAACAGATAAGTAGCTCTGGACAGTGAAGCCGGTTACTCCAACTGTAGTTTTAATTGCATTCGGCGGGCTTTTTCGAGGAGAGCTCGCGCTTGCTTTTACCTAAATTTGTTTAGCCGTTTCGGAGTTGAGTGAACAATCATACACACTCCCTCACAAACTTTTGCAATTATAATATTAGTGTGAAGTACATGCATTATATAATAATAATAATAATAATAATAATAAAATATTTATTGACCAAAAGTTTTTAAAAATAGACAGTAACAATAATATTGTAAAGCTAGGCATAGGACATACAATGAGATGATTGTTATTTTGAACTGTGGAACTGGCTGGCACCCATACTAGTGATTAAACTGTGCTACAGGTTACTTAGTAAGCTATAAATGCTGTTTATAGTAAATTATTTTGGTAAATTATAACACACTTTGGCAATTATTTGGTCCACAGCCAGGTCAAATAAGTATTGGTGCACATTTATTTAGTGTAGATAATCATCGAGATACAAAACATAAATCTCGATGAGAAAAACGTATTTTTTTGTAACATGTCAGTTTATTAGTAAGTAAATAGTATTAGGTATTTTTTTTTTTTATAATTACATCATATTTATTTTACCGATAATCTTTTGTTTTCTTAAAGAATCCCTCGAATCCCTCGTTTACATATTAACTTAATTAAGTTAGGATTAAATTGTGATTAAGAGTAGGAGAAATATTACAACGCCTAGATCACGCTCATAAGCGGAGCGATTAGCGTTTAAGAGTCCATAAGCTCATTAGCTTGGATCGTTGGATCGCATTGTGAGAACACTGGCCTGGGGATTCATTATAAATTATTACAATACCGCTTCCACTCAAGTTATCTTTATCGGTCGAGTCGAGACCACAGACCTATATCTAAGTAGACTTCACAAGCGGTCCAAACTGTATGAAAACTAAGCGTGTCAAATTTCTGTACCTAAAATTACGTCGGTACCTGTGAAAGTAAATATATCTTTATTCTGTCGGCCAACTCTATAAGTGGTATTCTTACAACTCAGTATTGCACAATTACCCATTTTCGTTTCAAACTGACACGTTTTATCGCCGCACCGATTTACTGATTATAGCTGGACTCAACTACGACAATTTAACGTAGTTGTATTGAAAATATGACATACGAAATACGTCGCGAACTTGTGGCGTCTACTTGGATCGACGTCTGTGGTCGAGACGATCGACCGGTTTCGAAGCCATTGGAGCTTCTTCATCAGGGAATATGTGCGCTCCCGGAAACGGTTGGAACTGGTACTGCCAAGGCCGCATCGCATAACGATAAACATAACATCAGTGTAAGCCGTTTTGTAATAATTTATCTACTCTGTGTAATTCTGTGCCACGATCATAATTTAGGATCCAGTTAAAACTAGAGGTTAATTTTAAAGCTACTTATTTATTTTAGTCATTAATTTTAAAATAAACTTTACAATTAAAAACAGGAATCATAACGTAATACTAATTATAGCTAAAAATCGTTGTGTTCACTTTGGCTGAAACGCTAAAATGTTTTTGACAATCCAGGCATTTTTGTTGTTTAAAATTAAAAACCCTCAAAGCTGGTTTTTCATTTTGTCATTAGCAAAAACTGTAATCACTGAGTGAGTCTAAGTCAGTAACACTTCTAAGCCACAGCGAAAGCTAGGGGCTTTAAGGGCATCCACAGATGATGGACGTTTATCCCTGTCAGATTTTTTTTCTCTCTCACATGCAATATTTTATCGTCCGGTCACAAAAAGTCTGTTAACTTCGCAAGACAACATTTTCTGAACTTGACAGTCTTTTTCATCGTATGATGAGCGACGTTAGTAAAGTTTATACGTCGAAGAGCAGCGCAATGTTGTGCTGCGAGGCGCGTCGCTAGTAGTGTTCGGGCGCGTGCGCGCGGTAGGGCGGCGCGCGTGAGTACGTTCCGTACGCGTCCTCGGGCAGCCGCCGGACCGGCCCCGCGCTGGCGGCCGCGCCCGCGACGCCCGCACTGTACACCGACTCGCGCCGCTCGCTCACCGCCGCGCCTGTCACACAACATAGGACTTTATTAGCAATTTAATCCCAAGAATTTTGAAGTGAAAACTTCTTTAGGAACGTTTTAAATGTTTATCGGGACTTATCACGTATTATTTCATTTATATCCCGATAAACATTTAAAACATGTGTTCAAATCGAGAAAGTTTAAAAATTTATTTAGGCACGTTGGGCACTTTTCTGGTGGGGAAAAGCACTGAGCTCGAATGACCGTCACGCTCAGGTACTCGTTCGGGTTAAGTCGGCTCGAGTCGACTAAGGGAGAGAGAGATATATACTTAGTCAACCTTGATGAAGATTTCACTTCTGTCGTGTGGTCTAAGCACACACTTTTTTATAACTAATTGCAAGTATTATCATAGTCTACACTGCACATATTATATTATATAGGGTTGAGTATGGTACTGACCAGCGGGTCCGGGGCGCACGCCATTGGCGGTGCCGTACGGCGGGTCGCGTTGTGCATTGTGCGTGTTCTGCGCGTGCGCGTGCGCGAGCGTGTGCGTATGTGCGTGCGGGCGCAGCACCAGCGACTGCGCCGGCGCCACTCCGCCGCCGCTCGCGCCTGCGCCTGTTCCGCTCGTCGTCACCGAGCTGCCCTTGCTGTACACCGACTGGGATCTGAAATTTACAAGAAAAACGATAAGGACTATTATCGTGTTTATCACTCCCAATATTACTTTACATGGTAAAATAAAATAAGTTATTTCAAACTACCCTCAATAATTACAGCAAAATCTAAAATCGTGACTACCCCCAATAATATTAATCTTTCACACAGAGTCTCGAACTTGCACTTGCTCGGACTTACTTGACAATCAGCAAGTGTCTTCTAGGATGTAAGTATATAGAGTGACCTGTGAAGCGTGTGATGTCTCGCGGGCGGCGGCGAGCGGCAGTAGAGCGACTTGGTGCCCGAGTAGAGCGGCTCAGCAGTGTCGGGGCGCGGCGCGGCGGCGCAGTACGTGGGCCGGTAGTGGTGTGCGCCGAACGCCGGCTTGTCCAGCTCGTCCAGGTCGCGGTGCGAGGAGGCGCGCGACGCAGGCCGCCGGCCGCACCACTCGCGTGCCAGCCCGGCCAGCGCGCCGCCGCCGAGCCCACCTACCCAGCACACCCAGTGCGCCTCCCAGCGGGACAGCACGAACGACGGGCCCAGGGACCGCGCCGGGTTCAGCGACGGCATCTGCAATACAACACATCACAACATCACAATTGAACGATAAGAAAAACTTGCCGGCTTCCTTTTTCCCAAAAGAAAAAAATCTCTAAATTTTTTCATGTCAGAGTAAATAAGTATTCTCTGTGTGCGTACGTACTCCATCTTTGACCACGCCGTCGCTGACAGGCGAGTCGGTGGTCAAACGCGGAATTAAAAGCAACACGAGCCCAGTCCAAAAGAAGTTCTTTTCCAACATGATCAGAACTTCATTAATTGTTCTTTTATTATTTTCTCGAATTTCTTGTCTGTATTTAGACTTAGATCGTTACGTCTATATGTACGCGTCGTCATCGCCTTGGCCCTCATTTTCCATTTTCATCGATCACTAGCTTTTGCTTGCCGCTGTAGTAATGTGTACGAACTCGCAGGTACGGCCCGATTTTTTAAAATGTCGACCAAAACTATTTTTCTATAGCAGCGTTCAATAGCCTTCAAAAATCATATAGATGTTCTATAAATTCGCAAAAGCAGATGGCATTAAATCTTACGTGCGTAGGTGGATATTTTTTGCCTGAGCGTGCTTTTGTGCAGGCAGATGGAAGCAGCAGCTGTCGCGATGTACAAAGGCAGATATATAGGTAGAGAGTAGGCAGTAGTATATCGCCTTTACAATAAGACAGTGTGTACGGCGCGAAGGGTCACAATAGCCCAGGAACTAAGGCCATCTGATCCGCTCAAGATTCATCTCGATCCGGCATTCATATATTATGAGGTGAATCCATGGTGAATCAGTTTAAATCAACTCGATACTACCTAATCCAGATTATATACCCGGGGTACATACCTACTTATTCTATCTGGTCTTTCATATAAACTATTTCATATACTTGAAATATCTACTCAGTAAATGAAACGAATACGTGACCTACTTCTGATGTGGTACTATAACAAAGGTGACGGCTTTAGGGCATCAACGGTAACTTTGTCCACAAAGTGTGCAAACTGGGTTGTAGAGATACAAGACCCTGGAGCCCAGCTGCGTAACAAGTGGCTTGAAGGCTGGATGTACTGACCGAGACGAATGAGGCAGCGGTGTAGGCTGCGCCGAGGAGCGCGGGCGCCGAGCCGGTCCAGCGGCGGTCGCGCGCGGCGCCGTGTGCCGCCGCCACCAGCGCCGTGAGCACCAGCTCGGCGCCGAGCCGCTCCCACGCCGCAGCCCCGGCGCCCGGCAGTGCCGCCGCCAGCCCGCCCGCGTACCCCGGCACGCTCACCCTGAAAAAATGGTTAAAACAAGGATAAGGATTCGCTTCAGCTATTTCTATGGAGGATGCTTTAAGTTTGTAATTTCAATCTAATTTTACAAAGCCGATCCTTCACACCACCACTTCCTGGATGTGCAATCAGATCATCGTACTGAAATCTTAACTAATATCATAAAAGCGAAAATAACCCTGTCTCTCTGTCTGCATGTTTGTTTGCTTTTCACGACAAAACGACTAGGCCGATCTTAACGAAATTTGGCAGAAAGAAAGTGTGCATCATGAGGACGGATATAGAGTAGGTACTTTTTCCCTCAGAAAATGTGGAAAAACTGGAAATCGTGGGTAACAGCGCAGTTACCTATAAATACGAAAATGTGTTTGTTTGTTCCTCTTTTATGCAGCAACAAAGCAAAGGACCGATACTTAGAATAACTACTATAGTTATTCTAAGGACCGATATCATTTTATGCACGGAGGTAGTTGGAGGGCCGGAGAGTGACGAGACTTTTTATCCCAGAAAATGTATGATTCCTGAAGGTGTGTCCACGCGCGCGGGCCACAGCTAATAATTGACAATTTGACAAACAACAGACGTTAATTTGACGTTTTAATATTGTCTACCGTGACCTTTACCTAAAATTCGATACACCCTCAGGGAACTTGACACCCGACTCCTACGCGATGTCCTCTCCAGTCGTAGCCGAAAGAATAATGTCGAGGAAGGCCTCTTCACATTCCGCTATTGCGTCAAAGCTTTCCCTGCACCTACCAATCTAATTAAATCCAAGGGCAAAATGAATTCCAAAATGCTTTTCTGTGAGTTGGAAATACTAAAATAAACCAGCCAAGTGCGAGTCGGGCTCGCGCTCTGAGGGTTACGTACCACCACAAAATTTGATAACGAAATTACCAGTAATAACTTTGTAATGAACAGAAAATTGTCAACGACTCGCATTTGGCCATTATTTATTATATGTTGTTATACTTTAGAGTGTGTGTTACCTATAATCATGCCAAATTTGACGCTTGTACGTATTACCATTTTTACATTAGAGCTAATACATAAATACTTAATACGTTTGTTGTATATACCCCCCCCCCCCTTCGTTTTTACTTTTTGACTTTTTTATTACTAAAACTACCGGTTTTATTTATTATTTCTCAGTTATCCGCCGTAACATTACATATTCTGTGAAAAAATCAACTGGCTATTTATTACGGTTGGAAAAGATACAGCCGTTTAAAGGTAGGACAGACAGACAGACATCGTAGACTTAGTAATAGGGTCCCGTTTGTACCCTTTGGGTACGCAGCTCAGATTCTTCACCGTAACCGCCGCTCTGAAGTACGGACTGAATAAACTGAATTAGTCTTTAAGTCTACGAGGTTACGATCGATGTTTCTGTCGACACGTATCACGACCTACTCATTTTGGGACTTCATCATCATCATCAGCAGCCATTAAACGTCCACTGTTAGACAAAGGCCTCCATGTTAAAGAGGGGTTTGCTATAATCCCCGCGCTTGGCAGGCGGCTTGGGAATCGCAGTACGTTCACCGTGTGCTAATAGGACGCTGCTGCCCATCCTCCGGTGGTTCTGGTCGCAGTTTTAGGACATACCCGGGTCCATTTTGGGACTTACGTCACCTCAATTGTCCAAGGTAGAGAGATAAATGCTTACGTGCGATTTTCATTATCTAAAATAGCAGTCCCTGAGATATAAATCCCCGACAAAAATATACAGATAAAAATGATGCTATTATTTTCCGCAACGAATGGTAAAATTCAGCTGCAACTCATGTATTTTATTTTGGGCTTTGGTATCAGTGTAACAATAACTTTTTTATCGCAAAAAAATCTCGGGTTTTCCCCCAAAAATGGACCTTTTAAAAAAACCTTTATGATGCGATCGTGCATACTAATCTGGTTGAAAACCGAGCAAATGTTTAGGGTTGTAATCTGGATACAAAGAGCCATTAGAAGAACGTTTGGATTTGTTTATCTAATGAGGTTAGGGCCATCTGATATGCCACAGGTGCAAATGTTCCCTTGCAACTTGAAGAGCCCACAACAAAATAATGCCCCTTACTTCTATGTGGAGTATGTTCACTGTAATAGATCATTATTATAGTTACAAATGGTTTTAACTGGCTATTTTTAACGGTAAGGAAACATCGTGAGGAAGCCGGTATGACTAAGAACCTCACAAGACATAATATGCTAACATGATGGATTAGCCCACCCTCTCTCTGAGAGAAGGCCTGTGTCCCAGCAGCATCCCTCTCTCTCTCTGAGAGAAGGCCTGTGTCCCAGCAGCATCCCTCTCTCTCTCTCTGAGAGAAGGCCTGTGTCCCAGCGGCATCCCTCTCTCTCTCTGAGAGAAGGCCTGTGTCCCAGCAGCATCCCTCTCTCTCTCTCTGAGAGAAGGCCTGTGTCCCAGCAGCATCCCTCTCTCTCTCTGAGAGAAGGCCTGTGTCCCAGCAGTGGGGAACATGATAGGTTAATAATGATTAAAGTTTTCAAAACTAAAAAACGTGATCGTAAAAACAATTCAAATGACCCCAAACTCAAGGGGAAAGCTGGTAGCTATCTACTGGAGTTCCACTATCCACCTTCAGGATCCATCATCAGACCATCGACAACCATTTTAACGTATAGTATGTTAAATTAAAACTACCCAAATGTTCCCAAACTCGAAGGACTTGCTAGTAGCCATTGAAGAGTCAACTATCCAGCTCCATCATCAGATCAGTTCGATGCTACCAAATCATGTGTTAGTAGTCATCCCAATAAAATAAACTTAGTTGCAATGTTTCAAATCGACAGGCATCCGAACTTGAGTAGGTATATAGATTAAATTGGATAAAAAAATATGACATAAAAATACATTTATAGATAGATACATAGATATAGAAACTCTTTATTATATTATCTATAAAATATACTTATATAAAAATTAATCCCTGTTTACCTTGGTCACGCCATAACATGAGAACGGATTTACGTTTTTTTTTTTTATTTCTCTAATACTTTGTAGAGGGTCATGAACCTTGAAGAAAAAAATTGCAAAGTTTCAGAAAACTTTTGCGTTTGATGAAGCAGTTATATTTTTATTTTTGGACATTCGTAGCTAAGACAGGACAACGTCTGTTGGATCAGCCTCAGCTAGTTTTATATAAATTTCACTGGCAGATAGCGGATGTTATAAGGAATAACTTAGGCTACTTTTATCGAGGGTATCCATGCGGGATGGATTATGCATATCGCGGGGCACATCTAGTCTAATATAAAGGAAGTAAAAAGAAAACAAACAATAATTACATGTTAGCCATAATTATAACTTAGGTTCTCTTATAATAATAATTTCAGAACGTTCAGACGTGGCGCTCATGAAAAGGATAAATCTCATTATTTTCACACATCACACAAATGAAACCCGTGGCCGGCGCCGGAGAGCGCATTTTAATTAAAAAAGCTAAACTGTTCACCGCGCGATGTTTCTTTCTTATCGGCATAATCATGGGTTCATCATCATGACTCACGGAGCATACTCGCAATAAAGCGCATTCAGTTAAAAAAAACTTGGTAGGTATGTATAGATTCATACACTACCCTACCCTAGGATTCTCATTTCGCTGTAATTTTATCCAACGCATCCAACTACTTGGGATGTGTAGAGCAGATATATAGGTACCTATTTGGCAAATATACACAGTCCAAGTTTTTAACTCTGACAGATGCAACGACAATAAGAGTGAAAATATGTTTTTGTAATATTTCACTACCTATGGTATATCGGCTACCATATAGGTACAAAGTAACGATCAAAAATTATATATAATTTAGCAAATTTTTGTTTTGTTTGTGTCTAGCTATTATTCAATCGCTATCGTAGGAGCGATATGGTGGCCAAGCGGTAGCAGTGCGCTTTATAATCTGACGGCACCCTGTTTGATCCTCGACCCTCTGCACCATTGGCTTATTTAAGTAGCTTTACCTAGTCTGTGCATTTCTCAAACCCGGTGAAGGGAAACATCGTAAGAAAACCGAAATGACCGAGAACCTTAAAAGTTCAAAGACAATAATTATTACAGTCACATGCACTGCATTACTGCATGCACTATTACATGCACTGGGCCAGCTTGGTGGATTAGGGCCCATCCTCTCTCTGACCTATGTCCCAGCAGTGGGAACGTGATGATGATGATGGCCAATTTATCTAGAGCAGAGTGAGATGAGTGTACAATGGAGAGACGTAAGCAACTGCAATACAAAGACAAGTTGGAAGTTGTCCGACCGCACCGCCCCAGTTACAAAGCCATTGAATCCTAAACTTCATTCACTGATGTTCCAATGCTGTGTAAAAAACAATTTATCGAAGATTGTATTGAATTTTCTATTTCACATACTTACACATGCATTACACATCACAAACATGGCTTCAGGGCCGGATATAGGGGAGGATAGCCAATAAAGATCACAAAAAAAATTACGTCTGTTTTTTTCCTATATATATGTATTTAAAAATAAAAACATTGCCTTAAGGATTTGAATTGTTTTGCAAATTATGTTTTTTTTTTAACCTATTTATAAAATAATTAGGAGCCTCCACTCCTTTGTTGTCCACACATGTTTTTAAATATTATTACATATATTACATTACAAAGAAAGTAAGTATTGCATTGTCATCGAGTTCCGAACTATATTTATATGGAGAGTCAAGTCTCTGGCACATTGGGAAGCTAAAAATATATTTAACTTTCCAATTGACTTCAACTTTAAGTTAAAAACATTTTTAACTTAAAGAAACAAACAAGAAAGCAAGATTTGGTAACGTGGTGAAGAAAAAGATCGTGATACATATCCTGGATTTTGGTTAGGGGGGCAGTTGGGGGGCAAATACAACGTTGCTTAGGTATTGTATTTTAATTTTCGGTTCGAGCAGACCGAATGACCTGCTAGCCAGATGCCCGTACCTGGCTCGTGGTCTTAGTGATGACTAATAGATTTTCAGGGACATACGAAGTCATGCAAAGCTTATAGGTAGGTACCTACTAATACTACCTACCTAAAATCAAATTAGAAAGAAAAGTTTTTCATGCGATATAAAAAACAAATAGGTTTAACACTTGGGGACATCAGTATAATCTATGACATTAATCCAGCTGAAGTGTCAATCTGTATCGTCGATGATTATGCATAATTTATGCATGCAAGGGTCAAGTGGGGTCCGCACGGTCCATGGGGACATCTTTTATACGTGTTACTGAATGGACAGCAAATTGGACCATTCGCACCTTATGCCATGACTGGACTCTGGTAAAAAGCCCTTGTCTCGTCGCGTGCAGGGATTAGGACCTTATTTGCTTATCATTGGAGGACAATGGGTTGGGGACGTAGAGATATACCGACAATAGGCGATTTTTATTATGATTTTGATCCCATGTTCCTAACATACATTCTATTAACATAGTTTTCAAAACAGTTTTTTTGACAAATCTCAAGTGCATTTCCGCTTCAATGTCGTATCAAGTACCTACTACCTAATACACGAAAAACATGTTTTGTACTTTTCTTGCTATTTGTATTTGTTGTGTTATTGTAATTATATTGTTTTATTGCAGTTTTGAAGATGAACTTCCGCAAAGTAACATCTGATTCAATCAATTGAAATTTATATTTTTTTATTTCAACCTCGTGGAACCTTCGGTATGCTCGAGCACAAGGTTGAAATGATAGAAACAGGGTTGAAATGATAGAAATGTGTACATAAATAATTTAGACACCAAACCAAATGCAAGACTTCATATATTGTAATACTAGCAGCCCCCACGGTTTTACCCGCTTTCAACCGCAACGAGTTAATTGACGACCGATTTTGTTCAGTGGTGACACGTCTCATATATAAGCAAGAGGTCCCGGGTTCGATTCTCAGCCGGAGAGATATAACCGGGACCCACAATTTAACGTGTCACCCGACTCGTGCATGGTAGCGCTCAGTTGGAAATGCCAGTCATGGCCCGAAGACTGGCTGATTCTTCCGTTACGCCAAACTACGCCACGATTGCTACATAATGAGTAGACAGGTGCTTAATAGTTAGCGTTCATTATGAATCACCCGGACATAAGCGATTTTTTAAGGTATGCTCTGAAGTATTATGAAATAGGTATTTAAGTATATGTATCACTTACCTACTTACAGATATAATAATTAAGGTACTTATTAACTGACTTCTGGAGGGGGTGTCTCAATGAGATCCATTTTATAAATATGTATTATGTACACCGATTATTCCGACATTTGTGAATCAATTTACGTGATTATTTTTATCATGTAGAGGAAGCTCTTGAGATTGTGCCACAATAATTCTATTGTCTCTAAGTGGTTTCTAACCAGTTCGAGACTAGAGGCTTGTTGATTTGGCAAAATCGATAATTTTATTCGAGTACTTACTAATTTTGAAATCGTTATTATTTATTTATAATTATTTAATTGATGAGGTATGACTAAATACACACAACTTATAAGCATAAAAAATATAAATAAATAAATATTCGGGACATTTTTGCACACACGGTCATCTGAGCCCAAACTAAGCAAAGCTTGTGATATGGCTGCCAGACACTGATATACATACATATATAGTTTTAAATACATACTTAAATAGATATTAACAACCAGATATAGAACAAACACAAATGTTCATCACATAAATGTTTGTCCTAGGTGGGAATCGAACCCACGCCCCCAAGCGCAGAAGGCAGGTTCGCTACCAACGGGCTATCTAAAAAACCAACCATAGCTTGGTTGTTAGAAATCAGGATGCATATATACATATTCCCAGTACATCAAATAAAAATAAAAAACTCTCCCGCGTCACCCCTCGATTTGGCTAACAAGCGAACAATTACATTTAATTTACGGATGAGTTTTTAAAGTGTCCCAATATGGCGTGACCTCCCCTCACTCGTGAAACCGCTATCATTAACGTTCGGGTAATCCACCGCGACATTTGTTAAAAAACATATCGGAGGGTATCATGAACTATTTCAAAAATTCTATTGTTGCAAGTGCCACTTGTCAGCCAACTTTGTAGAGCTTTAATCTGGCAACATTATCCGCGCTTTTTTATTAACAACTCTAGGCTGTGGGCATACGAACTAAAATTTATCACATTTTATGACTATAAAGCGGAATGTAAATTGAATTAAATCCATTGTGAAAATGTGAAATGGATCTAGACGTACAAGTACACGGCTGCAAGCATTAATTTTGTATATTCGAACACAAATCAATTTTCCATTTTAATATTTATGATCAATTTTGAAAGAAAAAGAACACCTGTAAAATTAATCCTTCCAAAATCCAAGGCAGATTTATTTTCAATTGTCGATATTAAAAAAAACGCAAACCATAAAATAGAGATATTAATATTACTATCATAACATAATCCACTTTTTGAGTAAAAAAGTGCAGCGCGAACTCAGCGGGCGGTAGGCGCGAACTTGTTACCCTTTGCCCTCTGCCCTTTGTTTAGCAAAACCATAAAGAAAACAACGGTGTCCTACCCTTAGATAACCCTTTCGCGCACATGTCGGCACGGGCCTGCGGAAACCGCCGATTGTACCATAAATACAACTTAACAATGACGTCTCCGGCATACCATTTTAATCTTTACTGGCGCGTAATAAAGCGCCAACATTTAATAAGGTACAATACTTTTCGGGGAAATATGTGGAGTGTATTTTTGCTTTTATTGTGCCCCGAATGGAGTTTTTATTGCGAATGTCTGTGGCGTTAGTCGGATTGTCGGCGAATCCCGCATATGTCGCCATTTGCGTCTGTTATGATTTTGCGGCGCTAGCTCGTGGGCCTCGTGGCCCTGAGTGGGACTATATCGCTTATCTTCTCGACGGGTAAATCAGTTGCTACCTACGTACTCTACGTAAAAAGATTTCCCGAGAGTCTGCAGGCGGAGGCTGGTAATGGACAGCTTTATGACTGTCCGCACCAACGATGCGCCAAAATGACAGTCGGAAGAAAAATGTAGATACCAAGTAGTACCTACCTACTTGAATACATACCTAAACACTTACCTCTTAGATCTTTATTTTTACCTGATTCATACACACAAATGTATAAGTCATTCTCACCATTCTAATATAACAATAAATCGTAGTAAATAAATTCTCGGCAAGGGAGTAACGCTTTACTTATAGCACTCTCAGAAAAATAAAACCAAGAAATTAGAGCCAAACGAAAGACCTACATAAATAAGAACAAGAGGCTCCATAGTCTCGGTAAAACTCTCTAAATAGTCTGAAAGCTTTCCCCAAGAAGGCAATAGTAGCGCAGTTTACCTCATTTGCGTCCACAGTGGAAACGGGACCCGAGAACTTCTTTACTTTGAAACTATCCGTTCAGTTCGCGAACAGAGATTACTCAGAACTTAATCTCGCTTGGGATAACTTCGCGAATTCACAAATAGGTATATAAGTTTTCAATGTGAGTCTGAGATAATAGTTAGGTTTATTGTATTTATGTGAAACACAAATATTCATTTGTGTAAGGTAGTAAGTAAGTCGGCACACAATTACTTTCTAAATCTGATCGACAATGGAGATGACCATTGATCACATCGACTTAGAAGAGATCAGTCCTATAAAATACTACGATAAGCATCCCAAAATCCATTCCCTTATTTATCGCATAGATGTAAATCCCAGGGTCCCGCGAAAGGTCCCAATTTTTATGGCAGTTCTGGGATCCACCTATACATAAAAATGTCATCGTAGTCAAGCAAACAAATGTATGTGTGGGAGAGCTAAATGTATGGGGAATACACTTTTCTATAGAGTTCGACAACTTTTTGCTTTTCAATGTTTGTCTAGTGGTAGTGTCTGTCTGAGATCACAAGACTAATTGAAAAAGAATCGAGAGCAGACAATATAATGCCCCTTGCCCGCATGCAACGTAATGACTTGTAATACTGGAATCAGTTTAATTGAAATATCCTGTTCAGTTATGGCCCATTGATGAATATTAATTCAAACGACACGATGTTTGCCTGCACTGACAATTCTATAGAATATTAATTAATTTATGATTTTCCCATGGATATTCTGATAAACAATCTAATTCGATTGCGATCTCAGATATTTATTACACCATTTACACCTCACTGATTGGGACCCATTTTTGAAACTTCTTATATTAAAGTTCTTAGAAAAAAACTTAAAATCTTAGTAAATGTTTATTTATATAAAAACTTATTAGGTATACTGTATCTATCATGTTCTCAGGCTTCCTCTCATACAGAAGATGTGGCCTGAATCCAGCATGCTGGAATGAATGAATGAATTAATGAATGAATCTTTGAATTTTTGAGGTTCTTGGACATACCGGTTTCCTATGTTTACCTGCACCGTTTTTGAGCGATAGCATCGAAACTGCACATAATACATTACATTACACACATATTTATTTAATAAGTATAATTGGTGCAGGGCCGAGGATTGAACCGGGTGTCGTCAGATTGTAAAGAGCACATGCTGCCATTGGGCCACCACCGCACAACTTATTATAATAATAATAATTTTAATGTAGATGTATGACTTTCCCATGGAGATTTTAATAAATAATCCAACGCGATCGGGCAATATTTTTTGGCTTCATAAAGTTAACCTCTTGGAATAATTCATCATCATCATCAGCCAGAAGACGTCCACTGCTGAACATAGGCCTCCCCCTTTAACCTCCACACTGAACGACAGCCTGCCTTTTGGATCCACTGGATGCCAGCGACTCTCACTATGTCGTCGGTCCATCTAGTGGGAGGCCTACCTACGCTGCGTCTTCCGGTTCGTGGTCTCCACCTCAAGAACCTTTCTTCCCCATCGGTTATCGGTTCTTCGAGCGATGGAAAAATTAATAAAACCTTATTGAACGTTTATTTAAAAAAAACTTATTACATAGTCGTATTATGCTAGAAAGACTGAAACTTTTATTTGGTGGTCTTATTTAGAATTTGTTCTCGGTTTTCCCCAATTGAATCCTTTGTGTAAGGATTTCTGTTGTTAATCCATTAGATTGCCTAAGCGAATCTCTCTGCTTCCCTTAGCAAACTTTACTGTTGATACTCAATTCACATTCAATTCAAATAGCGAGAAGAAAATGTTTTACAGAACTTCTTTGAAAATCTATTTGAAGGTTTTTTGGAATAAACTTTCCATTTCAATGCCCGCATGACGTGTATGAATTTACTCGTTTTGTTTAATATAGTCGTTGTATTTTGTATAAACTAAATAAATCATAATAAAAAAATACGCCTGAAGCATGGCACAGGAGTGTGGTGGTGCTCTTCTTTGAATAAGGTGTTATCACCTTTTTCGGATCCTCAGGAGTGATCCTGAGCCATTTGTACAAGCTGTTTTCCAGAGTCATTGCGAATCGTCTCGAAAACAGGTTTGATGATTTCCAGACCCCCGAACAAGCCGGTTTCCGTAAAGGCTGGAGCACCGTAGACCATATTCACACGCTCCGCCAGATTATACAGAAGACTGATGGGATAACCGATGGGGAAGAAAGGTTCTAGAGTGGAAACCACGAACCAGAAGACGCAGCGTATAGGTAGACCTCCCACTAGATGGACCGACGACATTGTGGGAGTCGCGGGCATCCAGTGGATGCAAAAGGCAGGCTGTCGTTCAGTGTGGAGGTTAAAGGGGGAGGCCTATGTTCAGCAGTGGACGTCCTACAGCTAAAATGATGAATAGGATGCTGCTGCCCATCGTACAGTGGTTCTGGTCACAGTTTTAGGACATATCCAGGTCAGTTTGTACTGTGTTTAAAATTAAATTGTATGTCATGTCGAGTGGCAATATTGTGCGAAAGCTAATTAACCAGTTTGCGCCAGTTTCTGTTATATATATGACGTATCCGGGCCATGTTCGCTTTCGGGCCTCCACGCTAATGCACTCGTGACGGGCCGTCAAAACTTAGCCACCCTCTATTGTTCGCTAGTTAAGTTTCCAAACTGTTATTGTTTAGGCCTAGATGGCAAATTCATGTTTATTAGCGCCTGGCTTATGCACCCTGATAACGGACGATGTCAAAGTTCAATTGTATTGGATAGGAGTTAAAAGGCCCCAGTAAAAAAAAAAAACCGGACAAGTACGAGTTAGACTCGCGCTCTGAGGGTTCCGTTAGATGGAACGCTCAGACAGAGAGACCAAACAAAAAAAAAACAACAAAAAAATTGAAATATTGAACGACAAACTTAACTTTGTAGTTGACAATAAGGTTCTTCCACACATTCCAACTACAAAACGAAGTTTGTAATAGCAGAATAATTATTTTTAAATTATATAACTTCAAATTTATGACTTTTGGATTTATTCCTATATATGTGTTATGAGACCTTACCTCTTGCCAAATTTAATGATTCTAGGTCAACGGGATGTACCCTATAGGTTTTGATTACCCTGCGAAATCGCAAAATATGCTCATAAACGTTCATATCTTTTGATTGTGTTGACTTACAACTTTTATTTTTTTACAGCCGAAAGAAACCGTAGACCTAAGTATTTAGTATAAATTTCAACATGATACCATTACGCGTTCTTGAGAAAAAGGGTCTTGACAGACGGACAGACAGACAGACGGACAGACAGACGGACAACGAAGTGATCCTATAAGGGTTCCGTTTTTTCCTTTTGAGGTACGGAACCCCAAAAACATGAGTATAGCAGTAGAAAATTATGTAGAGTTCGCAATCAGAGTGCTGATTGGTTGATTTGGCCTTACCTGGTAGGATTATGGATCAGATATTCAGTAAGCTCATAATGACGTTGACTTAGCGTTTAGGTCAGTAATGGGTTTACAAAAACGCGACGTCACAGCACCCCCTCATTAATGAAAGTGGAATCAATGACGATATCAATTTTCTTGCTAGAATAGTTACTCCGTCTTTTGTCTTTATTGAGTGAGTTCATACATTTTAACCAACTTGTTTTTTTATGTTTTTTAATTTGAATGTTTTATAGTTTAGATGGGTCCCATATTTTTTTATTAAAATCGTTTCAGTAGATTGGTTTTTAAATCAAAATCATCATCATCAGACAGATAACGACGCTGAACATAGGCCTACCTCCACACTGGCTTTTAGGTATCGCGGCCATATTGAATTTAGGTGACGTTATTTTATTTTTGTGTTCTTCTCAGTAAACCTTTTCATTTAATATCCATATTATGGGAGTGCATAAAAAATAACCGGTCCGCCATCTTAGGGATTGCTAACCATGCATTGTCATCTAAACCAAACGTGTATGCAAAATTTCAGCTCAATCGGTTGAGGAGACAAACTGGTCTAAAATTCAGTTGAAAGATTTGTCCCACACATACATACTAACCGGGCAAGTCAAATAAAATAAAAGCTTATTACTTAAATACGCCGTCGCTTTGATCGACTCAAGAAAACAATACCTATCCAAGTATTCAGAGAGAAAATTACTTCTTGGCAATGGATGAGACTAATCTACTGAATTCAGCGAAATCGTTTGTTTTGAAACTTTTTAAATTCGTAGAGAAAGTCTTGGAACAGAAAGATCTGGCCAAATTGAAAAATTTTTTTTATTTCAAAGTAACGAGAAACAATTATGGTTATAGGTATTTTAGTGGCATTTAAAATCATACTAATATTCATATCATATGCGAAAGTGTGTTTGTTGGTTTGTTTGTCCTTCATTCACATAAAGCAACAGAGCAACAGATCGACATCATTTTTTGCATAGTGATAGTTCGGGGGCCGGAGAGTGACATAAGATACTTTTTATCCTGGGAAACGATATCATCCAAACATCCTGGGGTATGTTTAATGAAAGATTGCCAACGCAGACGAAACCGCGGGGCGCAGCTAGTAACTTATAAAGGGCAACGATAGCGTTTGGTATCTATGGGAGAGCCCGCATCTGCATTCACATTTTAATTCTTATTTGTAAGATAGAACGTAGGTATACGTCTGTAGGGCTTTGTCGCAGAATGTGCCTTTTGCAAAATGTTTCATTTTAAATGAAATATCTCAAGAACATAATATAATATAGAGCCAAATATATAAATAGGTCATAGCATAGTTATTAGGTTTAATGTACTTTAATTTACTTTTTGCGAGAGGGACTTTTTGCTACTAGGGGCAGTTTTGTGAAAATGACATTCTGCGACGAAGCCATCTGTAGCTAGAAAGAAAGAAAGAAAGAAAGAAAGAAAGAAAGAAAGAAAACCTTTATTTTGCGCACAAAATACTACAACATCAACATTACAAAGCAAAAACAACAAGGTAGTAATAACAATAATAATACATGTTAAGTTGTCGCTGTAGTGTCCAGTGCGACAAAAAAGGGCAGTGCTCAGCGATAATGCTACAGATTTCTCTGCAGCGCTGGTTTTCAGCACTGACCTTCTGACAGACTGACAGACTTCTTCTGAGAAGAAATATGTATGAAAGAATTTGTGACATGTTATTTATTGTTAATTAGTATTATATTGTATTTAATTGGCTTTTCGCCGTTTTAGTTTATAAATAAAACATATACCTATTAAACGCACTAATTTAATATTATTGCTTCTCGCCGTTTTAATTACGCTGTCACAGTAAAAAAAGTATGATAGCTTGATTAACTTTCTGTGTGTTCACCTTGTTCTAGAAATTACAGCAGCGTAGGTCAGATCGAGACAAAAAGTATGCTCTACGTCTCGACTTTCCTGGCTGCCTTATTTATTGGCAGAAACTTCTACGTAATAAGTAAAGCCGGTAAAACATCCCATCCTTCCGACGCTTTGTACTCTCACAACAATTTGCGTTTACAACTTGGCTAACTTTTTGTTAAATATTACCTACGCGTGGTGCTCCGGAACCGCATTGTTTCTTATCAAATAAGCAACAAGTTTCACCCCCAGAATAATTATTGTTATTATCGAAAGTTTCCTTGGGTATAAGTTTCTCGATTGACTCTACCTCAAAATAGTATTTGGATAGTTTTAAAGACGAATGGACATCCACAGTTTTCAAAACTACCAAAAGACGATTCGCCATGATCGTTAATAATTTGTTTTCTCTATAAACAAACAAACAACAAAACATAAAACAAAACAAACATAAACGAAACATAAACATTTCTGTATTCCTATCTGTATTTTCTGTATACGTTTATTTTAATCGTATAGATAAAATAAGTTCTTCGATTATCTCTACTTTAAAATAGTATTTTAATAATTTTAAAGATAGATCAACATTCACAATTTTCAAAACTACCAAAACACGATTTGTGTTTGATCGTTGATAATATTGTGTTCATAGGCTCTTCACGTTTAATTCAATCGTATTGAGGAAATAAGTTCCTCGATTATCTCTACCTTAGAATAGTATTTTGATAGTTTTAAAGATGGATCAAGATCCACAGTATTCAAAACTACCAAAACACGATTCGCCATGATCGTATTGATCGTTGATAATTTTTGGCCTTTAATATTGGCTCTACACGTTTAATTCAATTATGGATTACTGACACTACAAAAATATATGTACATTTGTAATATCAGTTTTAGTATCATTCTTCTAAATTAGTTTCATCCCAATACAAAAGCGCACCAGCAATAAAGAGAAGCCATTTATCAGGCCGTATCACAACCCCATGAAGGCTGCACAATACTTTCGAGGAGATCTCTCACAAAGCATTTGGGGGCGGATTTTCTAAAGAGTCGTGTGAAAGCTCAGCTTACTCTTATCTATAATTAGGTACATGTAAGATTTACGTGGCTCGAGACAAATCTTTGATTTAACACAAAATCGGTTTCAATTTGGAAATTTTAAGTAGTTTTTTTATGTTTACTCACGCTTTTGGCCTTGCGGCCTCTATACAGCTTGACCGGACTAGTTAGCGTTCGGCGTAACTTGATGGTTTAAGTTTTGGGCGAGTAGCTCATGGGCACCTCGAAGATACGAACCTTGGCTTGAGCCGTCGCCGGGAATACTCCCGGCAACAAGTGCGGCCTGGGCAAGTCTGATCCGGCACCCCAGAGGGGGTGTGCTCTGACGCCCTTGCGGCTTGTTGAACTGATTGACTATTTGGAGAGAATCTAACCGATCTTCTAACAGATCCTGGGAGTCTACGATCCTGCCGGCGGGATCGCTGTGTGTATGTGTGCCTCTGGTAACCGACGCTTGTACCAAAAACTAAGTATTTCCTATTGCAAGGAGCAGTCGGATCGGGTAAGTAGAGTTTGATCAACTTAACTAGGTATAGTCACTATATAGGCGCTGCATTGCCGTTGCATATCTTGTAATTCTTGAAAGTCAATTTACAAAATGATCGTTTCCTCGGATACTTATCTACAGGTTAAGCTTCTTTTATCATCATTATGATGATGAAAGAAGCTTTCATGTTCCTACTCCCAGCAGTAGGAACACAGGCCTTCTTTCAGAGAGAGATTATGGGCCGTAACGTAACACACCCTGCACCATGCACCAGCGCATGTTGGAGAATGTCATAATATGTCTTTGAACTTTTGAGGTTTATGAACATATCGGTTTCCTCACGATGTTTTCCTTCGCCGTTTTTGAGCGATGGCATCGAAACTGCACATGATTTATGTCATTGGCGCATGGCCGAGGATCGAACCTGGTGCCGTGAGATTGTAAAGCGCACATGCTATTGCTCGGCCACCATCGCTTAGGTTCAGTTTCACCATTTACGAAGCTTCTTTAGACTGCAACTATTTTAAAACAGCAAACGTTTTCCTGTTTCATAACGAAACATACCACTAAGCCAGGATTACACCAAGGCAAAGCTTACAACCCTTATCTTACTTTTGAGCGATCGTTATTATTTTTTAACGTAGCCATGCAACGGTGACCGATGTCGCCTTGATTTAACCGACATTTGCAGCTCGTAGGTAGGAAGGTATCTACTCTAAAGCCAATTTCTTAGAATACAATTTCAGTATTCCCTACTTATCGTAAGAGCTGAAAGGTGATCACCTTCACCTTCTGAATGATTGTTAATAAGAGAAAGTGGCGTTTACCATCAGACGTTCTAGTCATTGCGACCCCTAATATCTGATGAAGGCTTTATATCATATTTATTCGTACTTAGTTATACCAAATCATTTGTATGGTGATACGCGGCGATGTGGAAATAATTTCCGAAGTAACTTTTACAATATGATATTATTCACGTAGACAACTTTTTCAATATTTTTTTTACAAGCGGAAGAAATGATGCTTTTACTTATGAGATTTTCGCCCACACCTACGCTATTAATATTCGCAATGTACCTGTAGAAAATTTGGCCAAAGTACCTACTTTTAGCGGAAATTCCGCACGTGTAATTTCTTTTGTGGATAGCGTGTCGTGTAAGATAATGTTTATATAAAACAACCAACTTATTATGTACAGTAGTGCTGTATTATGTTCCGCACTTACATAATTATATTACATTCCTTTTTGGTAAACCATAATAATATTTTTATTGTTGCACAGTACAGTCAATTTCATCATTTTTGGAAATAGAAAAGGGCATGTAGGTACAGTTACACCATTATTAACTTTTATTTCTAACCTTAAACAAAACTTATGGCCAAAATTAGACCCCCGTAAGCCGTAACCCTAGACCCAAAATAGTTTTTTTTAGGTATCTCTTTTTTGTCAAATATCATCGTGTAATTTAGGTAAATTGGATGCACACTGCTATTTCTACCGTAATTTACGCTAGTATAATGTAAAAACATAATCATTAGTTTTTTCGGCCTCGCCATGCAGGTGGTAACCCTCGTAACCTTTTTCCTCGCATTCCGAGCGCTAATCCGTGATGCATAGTACAGGATGTTTCCTACAATAAACAACCGAAATAATCGCACGTGAAAAATCCACAGTAAGAAATAATAATTTCTATAAATATACAAACGTACTCTATAATTTATAAATATAAAAACAAGCACTGTAATTCAAAAGTACCTAATTTTATTTTTGTTAAAAACAAAAAAAAATCCTTCATTGAAAAAAACTAATTCCGAAAACTACTATAATACAAAAACTACTATAAAATAAACATAAATTACATAGAAACTAACACTAACATAGAAAACTAAACTATACTAATGTTGTTCAAAATAAATTTTGCCAATGGTGCCGAATGTTTTTTTTTTGCTAAGCCAAAAAAACTTTTGGGCATATTTTCTTTAAGCTTCCGAAGCTTTGTCTTCCTTTTACACGCTTTATATTAGCTTGACTCGTAATTAACATACTAACTAGGAAACCAAATACATAATTGTTGAATCGATTTGAAACTTTGCATTATAATAAATTATGTCATACATTTATATGTAATTCGAGTGACAATTTTGATACCATCGGACTAATCTGATAATGGAGCCAGGTGGTGGATAATGGATCTCTTCGATCCATAGATCTCGAATTCTTCGATTCGATCTGTTTCTTTCGATTTTGGGCTCATTTGTTTGGTTTTAACAAGTAACAAAAAAAAATTTTTTTTTAGTTATATATATAACCATAATATTAAAATTAGGTTTTAATTTTCGTTGGTAAGCGGTTCACTTGAAAAAGGCTGGGTCGGTTAGGCTAGTAAAACAAACGAAATATTTTGAACAAGGTTTATGGGGAAACAAAAAATGAAAAATTTGCCAGTAAAATTGGAAAATTCGGGAACTGAAAGTGCTTTTTCTATGGGATTGTTGAATGAACCATTAAAAAAAAAAATTGGACTGGACGGGTAGTGACCTCTGACGGATCAGATAGTAAGTTACAAATAATTAATCTTCTATCTTCTATATATTTATAAAAATGAATCCCTATTTGCCTTGGTCACGCCATAACTTGAGAACGACTTTACCGATCTTATTCATCTTTTTTTTCTATTACTCTGTAGAAGGTTCTTACGGAAAGAAAAATCAATAAAATTGCCCAGAAAATTGGAAAAACTCAGAAACTTAACGACGATTTTAACTTCGTTTGTTCTAAGACAGGACAACATCTGTCGGGTCAGCTAGTAATTAATAAATTAAATTAGATATATTGCTACAAAAACTCAAATAACAATCTTTGATTGGCTACTTAAATAACGAATACCTCAAAATACATTCCGTACATAAATAACTATATGTACTAAGTCCTTATCGTTAGGTACATTAAGCTGAGCATTCTGTATAATCCTGAGTAGGCTGCGGCGCGGTAACGATTCTCTCCGAAGCGGAATGAATCCCTATAAAATAAGCACAGGGGTGGAAATAACAGTAACACGAACACTCCATCCCTTATAATGAGGCCCGATGAACCGACACGATTATTTTATATGTCAGATTTCACCCGAATATTAAAGAAATGTTTATTTTTATTCTTATAGGATGTTCCGGTTCCGCTAAGACTGCAGCGTTCTCATATGTATTTCGCGCGTTATAGCGAAATATAGCTTTTGTTCGAGAGCTCTGGGCCAATCTGTAATGTGGTCAAAGTTCGCTCTTAGTCAAGCTACCTACCCTATATAAAATACTACACGGACTAAGCTTCTTAGTCTTGAGCATCGACGTAAAGTTGCTAGTCTATGGGTTTTTTTTATCGGATCATTACGGAGATCGGATCTGCACGATCTAATTCCCTCCTGCCCATTTTTCTATCGGACTGCCAGAACGGGTAGGAAGAACCGTCACCGCTTTATGGTTGATATTCAGAAAACCCGTACGAAGCGATTTGATCCCACATGTATTGTGCGAACTGCTAGTCTGTGTAATGCGCTGCCTGAATGGGTGTTCCCCGATAGTTACAATCTGGGTGTCTTCAAATCACGAGTGAATCGGTTTCTACTAGGCAAGCGTGCTCCATCGTAGACCGCATCATGGCTTAACATCAGGGAGATGGTCAAACGCAAGCCTATTTTATTTAAAAAATGTGTGGACCAGGCTGAAAAATGGCTACGTCATACATATTTTTATAATTTTCCCGTGTTTATGTAATCGACTCATATAACCGCAACTTTTATTTTCACGCACGGTTGGAAATATTTCGACTGAACGGAGTAGTCTGTCTACATGAAGTATTCTTGCGCGATGATACTATTTATCATTGCGCAGAGTCGCGGATTGTATCAAAAGCTCCGCGGTGAGGGACAAGTCAAAGAATCGCTAACAGAGGTGATTGGCTTGACGACCGGTTGGCTCAGAGGTACGTCTGCCTTATAAACAAGCGGGTTCGATACCCGGTCGGGCAGATGTTTGATTGATGAATTTAAATATCTGCTGGTTCAGGGTGTTTATTGTCCGTGCTTTGTGTTCCATAGCATCCCTGACACTGGGAATTCTAGCGGGAATTATGAGTGTGATACGTTATTATTGTTCACTAAATGTGTTGAAATAATAACCATATTTTAGCCGAAGTGCATTATTCTGCCATTGTCGTTTCTTAATTTTTTTTGTGCACGTTGGGCCAGTTGGTATTGGACCTGCCTTTTGAGCTTGGGGGCGTGGGTTCGATTTCCACCTAGGACAAAAATTTATGTGATGAACATTTGTGTTTGTTCTATATCTGGTTGTTAATATCTATTTAAGTATGTATTTAAAACTATATATGTATGTATATCAGTCTCTGGCAGCCATATGCTTTGCTTAGTTTGGGGTCAGATGACCGTGTGTGAAAAATGTCCCGAATATTTATTTATTATTATTTACATATTCTGCCTTTTAGTAGAAGATGGCAATTATCCCCGACACATTTCATCAATTTCAATTCGATTCTCCATATCATCAGTTATTACTTGTCCATGTGCACAAAAAAAATCGAGATGAAGGCGCGGAGGTTCAGAACTCCATTACTAGTCTTTTGAAAAAATCATGGTCAAAATCACGTCTGAGAAGAAAAGAGCATTAGATATGTACCTATATAGTCTATATACCCACAGACTAAGTAAAGCTACTATACGTATATAATCGGAGAACCTCAAAGTATAATCTTCTATTTTATACTGTGATACAAATGCTAGCGCTTACACATCTTGTTAACAATTGCTCGGGGTTATCTCTTATCACTTGCACTACAACGAAATACAGAGGCGATGTCAGAGACAGTGACAGCGTAATCGCAGACGGCGATAAAAATAACGGATGGAGCCTGAGGATGGAGCTCGCAGGCACATATTATAACAACAGTAGCTATCGCGATCGTGGTCCAATTTGATGTGTTTGATGTAAAAGACGACCAACATATCTATAGAGTTGGGGAAATAGTTGTACAAAAAATTTAAAACTTTCTACTGTTAGATTTATTCAGAAAACACGATTTGTTGCTCCGTTTCAACTGCATGGATAAGTTGGTTGATCTGCACGCAGAAATAGCACGGATCCGAGGACCTGTCACTCATCGGGCAAAATATGAGGGTTACATAGATGTGTGTAATAAATACTTGCTAACAGTTAGCCCATACGCAGTTTATCAACTTTTTGTCGGGATGTGAAAATTTCACGGATGATTGAAAGTTTGAAAGAAGAACTTGAATTGGAAATTCGTTTTTAATTTTGATAACCATTACAATGAATGTTTTTTTTAAATATTTTATTGACTGATGTAATTGGCGTTTTGTCGTTTTAGTTATTAAAGGGGATCGAACAGAAGTGGCCTATGTACTCCGGCCACCATCTTGAGTTTTCACGAAAATGTTGTCACAGCCTGAAACAATCCTGAAATCTATGTACATCAATAGAGGGTAACTAGGTGATCAAAAAATGTACATACCATTTTGTCGTGACATCACCGGTTAAAAAGATATAGTGCATTGCTTTTTGTGATAGCTTCATAATTTTGATTTATTTGTTTTAAAACAGTATATTGTTCTTTTAATGTCACGACCATATACTTAAATATGTAGGATATAAATACATACAAATCAAACACTGAAGTGTTTAATCGACTTAATAAATATGTTTAGGTTTTTTTTGTGCCTATATAAGTTCTGTTGTAAAATAAATGATTTAAGTGCGGATTTTTATATCATAAAACAGTATTTGATATACTTAATTATGTATATATAAACCGATTTTTACAAAGAAGAAGAATGGGGCGTTTTGTTGACATAGTGTAAACAAAAACGGGTTTTAGAGAAAGTGCAAAAATCGATAGGTCGGTATATCTTTTTAACCGGCGAAATTACGACAAATGCCAACTGAATTTTTGGAGCGTCTATAGTTATCCTCTATCGATATACATAGGTTCCAGCCTGCGACAACATTTTCGTAAAAGTTCAAGATGGCGGCTGACCATAGGTCACCTTCCATACTAAAATCTTCGAAGTTAAACTATACAACAAACAATTAGCCGTTAAATTGGACCCGGGTAGGTCCTAAAACCACCACCAGAACCACCGGAAGATGGGCAGCAGCGTCCTATTAGTAGACGGTGAGCGTACTGCGATCCCCAAGCCGCTTGCCAAGCGTAGGGATTATGGCAACATCCCTCTCTAAGAGGAAGGCATGTGTTCAGCAGTGGACGTTTACTGGCTGATGATGACGTTAACTTAAAATATATTTATTTAGGACTAGCTGACCCACCAGATGTTATCCTATCCCAATTTAAATAAATTTTGTTTAAGTTATGGTCCCAAAAATCCCAAACAAAAAAGGACGTTCAGATATTCCCATATTTTAAATTTTCCAGGATACTTTTCCAATGTTTCTTTCCATCTCTTAAAAAGCTCTTATTATTATTAAATTGCGTTTCACTGCCACGTCACCTACCTCAATCACCCGAACGTGAATCTTAACGCCTCGAGATACGGTTTGTGGTCGCGCAACTTTTAGAAGCCACCTTAAACTGAATTGCTTAAATCAGGTGATGGTACGGGCCCTGATGTTTAGCTATAAAGCGATCTACGATGGAGCACTCTTGCCTAAAAGAAACCTTTTTACTCTTGAAGATCACTTTACATTGCAACTTATATAGACCCGTGCTTTACTTGTAGTCTACCTTTCCACGAACTTACTTGATGCCATATTTTTGTCGAAACTTTACTGAAACTTCCTACCAGCACAAAGTCAAAGCCACAATATACCTAGGTATTATACGAGTAGATATAAGTACAGTCCATTCTATTATCTTTTCTGTAAGTCCTCTATCAACTAACGTTGAACTTGTGTCTGACGGTGAAAAGGATCACATAAGTTGACGGGCACTAACTTTTGAGCGTAGACAAGCAGACGTTAAAGAAACCTTTGTCTGACAAAACTGGACTTAGCCAGATAAAACGTAATTTGCGTAGGAGGGTTTTGAGTCCTTTGTCGTAGATTTGCCTTTCATTTTAGATGTCAATTTACTATAAAAAAATATTATATGAGTCCGGCCACAGTATAGTAAATGGTACATAGTCCGGTAACCGATAGAGGAGGGTAGGTGACCGATGCGCGGGGAGCGCAGCGCGGTACGGACGCGTTTCAAGTCATCAGATATTTTCAAGTGCAGTTATTTTGACCTTTTTATAACTAGCTGACCAGGGGCCTTACAGCCACTTCTTAGCGCGGGTTCGAAACAGCGCTGAAATAGCGCAGTACGGAAAATCACGTGAACGTGAACGCCGAGATACGCGTTTGCGGTCGCGCAGATTTCGTTTGCTGAGTTGATAGATCTCGTTAGGAAGAGCGCTCTACAATCATGGCAATAGGTAGAAATGTCTTAATTTTTATACCAGACCGATTTTCCACCGGCAAGAGTAATCTCTTGCATATTTTCAACAATTTCAAAGATAAGCATTTACTAAAAGTAAGAATAAAAAAAAACGATTAGGCATTTTTTTTAGAATGCCATTGTAAACGTTTTGTATTGATATTATGTTTTATTTTGGCGGAAGAGAGAATTATTCGAGAAAATTTCGATCTACTCCGCCATCCTATAAAATTTAAAGTTTTCAATAACAGTTTGTTGCAATTCTGACTGCCTTTTTTGCCGTAGAGTGTCTTTTATCCCAAATGTCCCAATGTATGTCCCAAAAATTTCCCAAATTTTATATTATAAGATAAATTTACCTTTTTATATCACTTAATATTTTCCTATTCCCTATTTATTAGCTACTACATTAAGTTGAATGAGTCTGAGCGCGCCAATTAGGCAAGCGTGTGAGTGAAAATCTCATTCTTATCAAAATCTACATTTGAAACTAATTTAGGTAATTGCAAAACTCAGTAAAGTTATTCTTCATTCTATAATAATAATTTAATAATTCAGATAATTAGAATTAATATTACGACCCTCCAAAGCCGTAGAACAGAAGTTGAGCCTGACAATAATTTTAGTATTGATAACGTCATTGTAGTACCTATAACACCTATTCTATGGTGAGAGTTCAATGACTATTTACTTACATCAATGTGAGAGTTGAATCAAATAGAATACACAACTTTGATAATGTGTGTGTAAATTATACAATATCAAAGGCCTGCAATTATTTATACTGTTTACCAAGGGATAAAATGAATTTCTTTCCCATGAGAAGCCCTCGCTTTTACGCGTATGATATATTTTGAGTGTGAAATAAATGGGTTTTTTCTTAGTTTAAATACTGTATTTTTTTATGTGAAGAAAATAAATAATGTTTATTTGGCTCAACTATACCAAAACAGACTAATCGTATAAAGCCAATAAAACAACAGAAACCGCTACAAAATGTATTGTATCAAAATCTCTGGTACCATATAATTCGTGGTTCATTGTCCTTATATTCAAATTACTTTTCAATATTGATTTTGAAACCTCTGAAAAGAGGTTTTTTGTTTTTGCAGTGAAATTAACAACTTTCAAAACATGAGAAATTTCATTACCCATATCAAACAAGGAGTAAAAGTTGAATACAATATATTTTTTACTAGCTGAAACCCGCTACTTCGTACGCGTAGAGCTCGGCCTTCGGCCTCGCTACTACAACCCGTTATAGCCTATGTGTTATTCTAATGTATAAGCTATATTATTGTAAACTTTCATTAAAATCCATTCGGTAGTTTTTGCGTGTAAGAGGAACAAACATTCATACATCCATACATACAAACTTTCGCGTTTATAATATTAGTGGGATACCTTAGGATCATTTTTTGAATTTTTTTGACCGTCGCCTACTTACGTGGTTGCCAAAAATGTTGCGCGACCGCAAACCATATCTCGGCGTGTTGAGGTTCACGTTCGCGTAATTTTCCGAAATCAATTCACTGAATCGCTTAAAACCATAAAGTGACCGTGACGGTACGGCCCCTGTAACTACTGACTGTAAACCTAATAAAATACAGATAGATCTCTTATTAATCTAGGTAGACTCTCTTGATTCTAAATTAAACGACAACGAACAGATGCGGGTGAATCATCTCTTTGTTCGGTAAACTGGCGTATACCTAATTAATTGTAATTAATCAACATCAAGTACAACAGCTCAAGTGTGAGTTGTTTGTGTGCTCTTGCGTAGAGACCGCGAATTAGCAAACATGGGATGTGTAATTAACCTTTGGGACACTATTGGGAAAACACAGAACACCAGAAGAAACTTTTTAAGGTTACGTACTCAAAGGGTGTAAACGGGTCCTTATTATTAAACTGTAGCTGCCTGTACATCCTACTTTTTAACGGCTGTATCTTTCAATCCGTAATAGATATAGCCAGTTGATATTTTAACAGAATATACACCTAATGTGACGGCACTGAAACGTGGTCTCTCACTATGGTCCTCATAAACAAACTCAAAGTCGCACAGCGAGCTACGGAGAGGGCTATGCTCGGCGTTTCTCTACGCTACGAGAATTTACGAGATCGAATCAGAAATGAGGACATTCGTAGACGAACGAAAGTCACCGACATAGCCCACCAGATTAGCAAGTTGAACTGGCATTGGGCAGGGCACATATCACGCATTGGCCAATGGTCACAGATGGCCGATGAGGCTGAAAGTTTCTGGAATGGAGTTTCTGACCGGTAAGCGCAGCGTAGGACGTCCACCCACAAGATGGACAGACGATCTAAAAGAGACCACAGGGAAACGCTGGATGCAGGCCGCTTCCAACCGGCCCTTTTGGAGATCGATGAGTATGTCCTATGTCCAGCAGTGGACGTCCTATGGCTGAAATGATGATGATGATGATGATGATACCTAATGTAACGGCGGATTAACTAAGAAATAATAATAAATTAAAACTAAAGATGGTCCCCGTACAACAAACTTTTTATGATGTTGATGTGTGCCGTGATGTCAGTCTTTAAATATTGCCAAGCTTTGAGTATGTATAGTCGATGGTGCCATGCCAAATATTACTTTGGGATCCCATCGTTGTGAGCTAAGTCTTTGCCTGATGAAGGAGCTCTACTGGCTCCGATACCGGAGCTCTCGTCTCGACTGATAAACATAACGAGAGTGTAAGTCGTTTTTTCATAGCTTATAATGGATCTTCACGGGACTTTTGATGAAGTCCTTCGAAATATGAGTAAATTCAAATCAACAGCTTTCGTTTTTTTTTTCTTGTGGCTACATGGGCTGTGAGGCCTTGCTTCTGGCCAAGTTTCATTACTCTATGTCAACGGAGTGTTATATGTTTTGATTTGAGAATTTGCGATCAAAACATGTCCCATAAATTGCCGTAACTTTTAATTGCATTGTCATCGAACACCTCTTTTACACCTCTTGAGATACCGTAATTTGATATTAGTTTCAACTTGATACCTGTTTGCATTCCTGAGAAAAAGGGTGGGCATGACGTGACGACATTTTTCCTTTTAAGGTATACTAAACACCAAATTGAAAAAAGTCGGTTATACGCATCGAAGTTTTATTGTAATAATTGGATCAATATTTTAACAGTACGAAAACCAATACCGAGTTGGGAATATCTAAACGGGGAGCAGAGCCGCCATTCGAAATTGTTCAACAAAATGTTAAAACGAATTCGGCGAAACTACAGAACAAAGCTGAACAGTTTGTGTCCATTGTAGCGTGGAAATCTAAAACGATTTGTTTTGAGTTCGCGTTCGATAATTTACATTGATGTTCATGATCCCTCTAGATTTTATTGTAGTTTGGAGTTCACCTATTCGATCGCGTAAAATATAAATTAGATTTCTATGTATTAGGCACGAGCAGTCTAGTGTGTGATAAATGAGGCTGTGGATGTTGATAATAACAATGTGACATTGAAGAAACAAATTGAAAGTTGAATAAAATTATACAGGATTATAAGGAAAGGGTATGCTAAGCCAAAAGGAGGTCATGGTACTCATAATTATGAATAACTGTTATTATGGAACCAAACTAGAAAACACGAAAAAAAATTAGATGTTTTATAAATAATAATAAATAAATATTCGGGACCTGTACACACGGTCATCTGACCCCAAAACTAAGCAAAGCTTGTGATATGGCTGCCAGAGACTGATATACATACATATATAGTTTTAAATACATACTTATATCTGTGTAGCTATGTGTGTGTGTGTGTGTGTAGCTGTAAGTGTTGTGTAGAAAACGTTAATAGACACCCGACAAAATGTATGGAACAGTTTTTTTTTCCGCGATTTCAGGTTTGGTCCCATAGTAAAAGTTGTCCATAATGATGTGTATAACGAACTCCTTTCAGCATATCATACCCATTCCTTATAATCCGTCAACAAAGGCAAAATTCTTCTAGTTGAGAGCACAACTCAGTTGATATGGTCGAAGATTATGGAATCCTTTATATATATATATATTATACATTTGATTTAACCCTACAAACTGACAAATTTCGTTCTAGAATATTATTAAATCAGAATAGAAAAGTTCGTAGCTCGGCTACGTCGTAGCGGCTCTACGGAGATTTATGTTGCGATGCAAAGAATCCCATAACTTTAGGAATCACTTTAGAACGCTTGTAAAAGCTTTGTCTACCTGCCCTATTGTATAAAAACTTTGTCAACTCGATATTAAGCTGGCTTACACCAAGACATACCTACATACCGTGCAGCGTTGTGTCATGCTACATAAAGAAGCCTACCGGAAGCTGGACCCTGGACCCTGGGCCATGATTCACTTAGTAAAACACGCACGAAGCTTACAAGTTTTAGCCTCTATTACTTATGGAATAAAGGCCAACTAACGCGCTGCGCTACGAGCGTGTTTGTATAAGTAGTAAATCAGGGCCTGGTGTGCCGGCTTCGCGGCGTGAATCGGTGGCCATGTAGATCCGTGAGATACCCGTGACAGCTTTTTATTTTGTTTACTCAAATCAATCAAGGTTTCTTTAATCAAGGTTTCTTTATTTCTCCTGTCGATACTTCGTGTTTATTATTGAGAAACACAGTTTAGTATTTAATTATCTGTGGTTTTGAATAAATATTCAATTTCTAAGATAATTATTATAGTTTTTGCATTTGATGCTTCGGCGTATTTTATTTTATTGTATTGTATTTTATTTTCATCAAATGTCTGAAAGTATTTTGATATTATTGCATGGCGCTTGTGGCGTTGACACATGAACGCCATATCAGTCAGTCAGTCACTGGGTTCGTCTGCCTCTACCCAAAGGGAGAGGTATGGAGATCGGGAGATTGCCAAGGCTGGGCTCTGGGGGGCACTGCCTACGGGAAAGGTGGGCCCTCCCACCTTTTGAGCGACCTACCGGTTCTGTCCGACCGGCGGCGTCTTAACTCCCTCTGTAGACACCGGGCTGCCATATTATCAGGTCGACACGTTGCCTTGATGTAAGTTTAGCTTTACTTTCAAGTGTTCCAAAGTGACTCGTGAAACACCTACTGACTGCCTACGGTGAACTCCAAAGCGGAGTGTTCATCGGCGAGTCATTTCACAAAATATTAGTTTAGTAACGAAAGAGTACTTTTTGTTTCTCTGGTATTATTTTGCGCACGAACGTGTCTTCGTCACTTGACTTAAACGAGCCCAGTAAGTGACAGTATTTTGCTTTTTAAAAACAATTGCGTAGATTATAAAGTCTGTGTTAAGTAATGTTCTTTACATAAGATAAATTACACTTCTGTCCAAAACAATCCATCACTGTCTCCAGTACTACGCCATTTTCAGTAAATATCTTCAAGTTAAATAAAAAATTCTTTCCAGAATCAACGTAAAAACTTTCCCGTAAGAGCTTGATGGCAGTTTAAAAATAATTGTGTTTTAATATTCACTTGGAGGCCCCGCCGTCTTTGAAGATTCCAAAATAGTTACTTTGTTCTAGAAGAGTTGGGTCCAATTAAGGAGCAAGGGCGAGAGGAATACAGCCCGTAATTACGACTGCTCCTTTGAAACTCAACCCACACGGCAACTTGGTGAAGATGTGTGCAAATAACTTGATGCAAATTGAATGGAACTAAAGTCGTTAGCTCGTAATCACCAGCCAGGAGTTCGGCGGGTTTTGGTTCATTGAATTTGTTTGTTATTGTGTTAGTAGTGCATTATCTATGTTAGTGGTACGTTTTGTTCACGAAATATCAGATTTAAGCAACAAGTCAGGCTATTTAAAAGTATGTAAAAACGAGAAAACTTGCTGGTAGTTAGCGTTGAAGTGCGTCACAATAAAAAGCCTTTAGATCTTAATGCAAGGTTTTCAGACTGCCAATTAAGATGACAAACAGATGATGGGTTCATAAAATTTCCAAATCCTAGAATATACAAGTACAAATTAAATATGAATATATAATAATAAATACTTGTATTGAATTATAGCTAAAAATATACCCGCACAGGTCACCTTTAAAAAAAGTTTGCGTTGTTTGTACCCAGCATAAAAGCTTGAAGTGGAAATAGTTTATGTCCTGGATTAGCACATGGGCTACTTTTTATCCCGGAAAAATGATCGATTCCTGTACGATAGTTTTTAGAAATGAAACGAGCCGATATACAATCTCGCTCTAACCTGGTAAGGGCTGGCGCTGCATGCATGTGTCCAGCACATGCCTTAGAAAAACAATCACGAGGGGCTTTAGTTTAATAATGAAACTTCGTGTTCACTTACATAATATTGAGTTCAAATTATAAACTTCCACGAGCTTCCACAACAAAGTTATGAAGCTGTATTGAACAATGAATGTTCTTAAATGCTTTGAAACGTGTATCTACTTTGTAAGACGGCATTGTATGTCTTTTACAATAACATTACATGGTTGCCCAATTTTTGTTGAGTTCTCACGGAACTTTTTGAGCCTCGTGCAGTTATGTGCAGTTTTTATGCCATCGTTTAAAAACGGTCAAGAAAAACATCGTGGAGAAAGCAGTATGTCCAAGAACCTCAAAATTTCATAGACATAATAGTATTACATTCATACACATGTACTACTGGGCCAGCTTGGTGATTAGGAACCCATCCTCCCTCTTTGAGAGGGCCTGTAACCCAGCAGTAGGAACATGATAGGCTGATGAAGCGGGCGACCGTTTCCAGGGAGCGCGCGTATTCCTTGATGAAGGAGCACCAACACGAGCTCGTCTTCACAAGTAATCATTGCGTGTGTGTTAAATATTTTATTCATAAAAAACTAGATACGTTACACAAGGCATTTTATACTCGACATCAGACCCCAGATCTCGCAATACATACATAAGTACACATATTTTAATGTACAAAATATACACGATCAAATTTGTTCGTCAACATCGCGAGCTCTTGAATATTTGATGACCGCCGCTGGTTCCAAACTGTTTTTGACAAAATATATGCTCATTTCTCCCAATAATATCCGATTTGGAGAAAAGTATTCTGCAAAAATCGGTTTCAGAAACAGAATATTGTTTTTTCTGGAAAATAGGTACACATTTTTTACTGTAATGTAATGAGAAATTTTGAAAGGATATTAGGATATTACGTTTGTAACTTAAAATAAGACTAGCTTTTTTATATTTTATTTTAAGCTGACAAGTTCAACTGTAACGTTTGATATAAATAAATATTCGGGACATTTTTTGCACACACGGTCATCTGACCCCAAACTAAGCAATGCTTGTGATATGGCTGCCAGAGACTGATAAACATATATTTATAGTTTTAAATACAAACTTATATTAACAACCAGATATAGAACAAACACAAATGTTCATCACATAAATGTTTGTCCTAGGTGGGAATCGAACCGACGCCCCCAAGCTCTGAAGTTATATAGGTACAATACCAACTGGACCAACGGGCTTTCGTAATCTAAATATATATTATACAGCTATGTAATATTTGGTTTTATTTGAATAATAGCAGATAGTCGGACACAGATGACACGGTCTTGGTGGTTTGTTTTAGGTAAAATATTTCAGTGTCCTTCGAAGGCTAATTCCGAGGCCCACAGACGGCCTAAAAACTCCCTAGTGTTAAATTTTAGTGCTTCGTATGGGCTGAGTGCAGCATATAATATGAAAATTTTAAATTGTTAACATAATTATATATTTTACCTAATCTAAATTGAGCAAATATATCTACTTAGATTTGACTTAGATCATGTTGAATGTTTACTGATTTTGATTATGTTTGGGAAATATCAATGTCGAAAATCTTTACAATTTTATTTTAAACGTATCTATACTATATATATATATTATTAGAAGACTGACCGCAAAAACGGATGATTCATCGGCAAACCTATAAAAGGAGTAGCTCAAGCCACGCGCATTCATTCTTGTTCGAGACTTTGTGCGGAGCGGACGTGTTTCTAGAAATACTTACCCATTGTATAATTAATTATCGTTTGTTTATATTAATGAATTAAATAATCTGTGTGATTGTGAAATATAAATGTTTTTTAATCTGAACCCGCTTCTGTTTTCTAATATCAGAAGTGGGATTCGAACACTGCTCGCACTTATTATGTTGCTATTCCGCAAAAGCACAAAGTCCCGATCAATTGGTTTTTATCGTGTTTATTTTGTGTTGTGAAAATTGTGAAAGTGCTTTGATTCGGTGAAATAATGGATCGCTCATCTAGACCCCGATCCTGTGAAGGACGCTATAGGGGCAGGCATTCGACTAGCCATAGTTTGCGCAGATCGTCGAGAAGCCATACCCCACGGTTCCGAATTTTTAATCGTGACCTCAGCGATGGCCATCTTCATCGTACGCGCGGTGATCTCAGTTGCAATCGTGATCGCAGTATCAGTCGTGGTCGTAACAGACGTCGTCGTAACTGACGTCATTAAAAATATCGGAGCCGCAGCCGAAACCGTGAGTACAGTAGCCACGATTCCTGGCATACGATCATGTCTCGCCTCTGTGCCTTGGAATCACGTGCACCCGTCCCGCCCGTACCTGACCAGCCAGTTTTGGTTGGACCTTCACTTGGAAACGGCACCGAACAGATCGTTGAGGCTATCCAATCATTAAAATCCGTAAGTACCCACAGTTACTATGTATCTAATTTCAACCCCAACGTTCACGATGTTAACTCATGGTTTGATGAGGTAGACAAGGCTAAGTTGGCAAACCGTTGGGATGATCGTGAGTGTATTGTTCGAGTCAGCAGGTATTTGAAAAGCAACGCAAAATATTGGTTAGATGATTGGGTTAGCAATGACCGTTCTTGGACCAATTTCAAATAAGATTTTAAGTGTCTGTGTGTATAAAAAGTAGATACGGCTAAAATTCTATACGAAGTAATGTCCACCGATTCAGACGGTTTTCGTACGTATGCCGAATACGCACGAAAATCTTTACTGCGTTTGCGCATTGTTGCCTTAGTGATGATCTTATTACAGCGATAGTTCAACGTGGAATTAAAGACCCACATGTTAAGCCAACGGCAACGAATACAAACCTGACTCCCAATGAGTTGTTGAACTACCTTACAACAGTAATTTTTAAACTTTCGCGATTTGAACACATGTTTTAAACGATTTTAAACGAACCCTGCGGTATTTCAAGATCAAGTGAGGGTAAGAGAACAAAACACCCGCTCTTCTCGCCGGACTCACCCGCAGTTTTCAGTCAGCTCGTGGCCACGGCCATTGTAACATGGTCGAAACGTCGAGCGAAAGGTACATATTTTTACCTAAATTAAATAATACGTGATAAGTCCCGATAAACATTTAAAACATACCTTACAACATTTGTGAAACCTGAGTCCGCGGGTGTTCAAGCGACGCGTCGCCCTACACTTTTAAATGCTAACTACAGAAATTAAGGTAACGAACGACCGTTTCTGGCTTCTGGTTTAGGCTCTGGTGCTGGTTCTACCTCCAAATGTTATTCGTGTGGTGAATTTGGGCATAAGCAATTAAATTGCCCTAAGAAGCCAAAAATTACTGGTACTAGTGAGAGTTATTCAGGAACGAGTACCTAACCCATAGGCGATTGCCTCAGGAACGGTTAATACTGGAGCAAGTAAGCCATCCGGTAAAATAGACAGCACATGTACTAACTGTAAAAAGTCGGGTCTCCATATTCCGGACTGCTTCCGGTGCTTTGCGAAGCATCGTTCCGATATAAATAATTGCTAATTTTCCAGCTTCACAAAACGTCAAACAGGTCAGGCAATTTCTTGGTCTGGCGGGGTATTTTCGAAAGTATATCCCCAATTATTGTACCAGGACTGCTTGCATTGCGCGATTAACATGTAAAGATGTTCAGTTTCACTGGGTTACAGAACAAGAAATTGTGCAACAAGAGATAATCAGAACATTAACTAGTGTACCTGTACTTACTATATTTGACCCGAGTTTACATACCGAAGTAGACACTGACGCAAGCAGCTTTGGATTTGGTGCAATTCTAGAGCAAGTTAATAAGGATGGTAATCGATGCGTAGTCGCTTATTATAGCCAGGTTACGAAAGGTGCTGAACCGAAATACAATTCTTATGATCTCGAAACCCTAGCAGTGATAAAGGCTCTCAAACATTTTAGACACTAATTGATAGGAATACAGTTGGAAATTATCACAGATTGTAATGCCCTAAAGGCAACTCAAAACAAAAGAGATTTGTTACCACGTGTGGCAAGATGGTGGATTTACTTGCAAGATTTCAATTTCAACACCTCTTATCGAAAGGGAATCATGATGCCACACGCGCGGACACACGCGAACTATTTAAGCCGTAACCCTTGTATTGTCAATAATATTGAAAGGCCCTGTAATTGGGCACAAATAGCTCCACCACCATGATGCAGTCATTAGAACAAGATAAATTGGATCCTAAAAGGTACGTAATGCGCAATTACATGTTGTACTATCGATTTACACCAACAGGTGAAGAGGCTCCTTTGTTATATACCGAAAGGTCATCGTTTGAGTCTCCTGCGTATATTTCACGTTGAGCATAGTCATATCGGTGTAGATAAAGTTACAGGCCTAATATTACGACACTTTTGGTTTCTTAGCCTTAGCACTTTTGTGACTAAGTATTTATCTCATTGTTTGACATGTATCGCCCACAAGCTTGTACCACGTGCTCCTTTACAGCCCATCACATCATGGGACAAATTGCACGTTCCATTTGAAATTTTACATGTCGATGTTTTAGGACCGCTTCCCATGTCAGAAGGTTATTAATTTGTTATACTTGTGGTCGATTCACAAAGTATTGTGTGTTTACACCAATGTCACGGCAAGATCTTGATGAAGTGAAACGTGTATTTAAATGTGTTATGTCGTTGTTTGATACTCCTAAGTTAGTTGTGTCAGATAAAGGACGTATGTTCGAGTCAACGGGCTTCACTTCATGGATGCAAGTTTTGGGAGTAAAACTTCATCATATTACTGCCGAAATGTACCACGCCATCTGTCAGGCAGAACGCTACATCCGTACAGTTCTCAACATGCTACAAATTACAGTCAACCATCGAAAGCGCGATTGCGCTGAAGAACTATTGCAACTCATTCTGAACCTGATGAAGCAGAAAACTAGATAGACCTCTGCTCTAAACCTTGTGATTCATGTGAGGTCATAAGAGTGCAAGGTCTGTTATTCGGACACTAGTGCGAGATGTCGCAATGAGTCCCGAAACATCCAATCGTGAGTCGAGACGAGAGATGCTTAGGCATAGGACGGCCGAACGATTGACAAGAAATCAATTACAGCAAGACGTTTGTATTAATAAAGATTGAAGACCTCCTCGTAAATTTCAGAAAGATTACTTTGTGTTCGTGATCAAGTATGCCCAGTCGCAGGGTAAACTGGACCCTGGAATGAGAGGGCCTTATTGAGTCGTTGGTGTTCTTCGCAATCATCGGTACAAGTTGGAATTACTTGTTGAGGCATACGTAAAGAACACGTATACAGCTGCCCAGTTCATGGTCCCTTGGAAAGGCAAATGGACCCCTTAAACGTGCGCGGCATTTTTTGAAGGCGCGTGAGTTACGCCTTGTGAGTCTATGTACTTACCGAACTATCAGAGGTACCCTGGTCCTTGTGTAAGCTTTTCGCCATGCGAAGAGTCATCGGGGAAGTATAGCCTCCTGTTTCCCCGATGCGAAATCTTTTCGCCATGCGAAGAGTCATCGGGGAAGTACAGCCTCCTGTTTCCCCGATGCGAAATCTTTTCGCCATGCGAAGAGTCATCGGGGAAGTACAGCCTCCTGTTTCCCCGATGCGAAAGCTTTTCGCTATGCGAAGAGTCACTGGGGAAGTACAACCTCTTTTTTCCCCAGTGTGAAAGCTTTTCGCTATGCGAAGAGTCATCGGGGAAGTACAGCCTCCTGTTTCCCCGATGCGAAAGCTTTTCGCTATGCGAAGAGTCACTGGGGAAGTACAACCTCTTTTTTCCCCAGTGTGAAAGCTTTTCGCTATGCGAAGAGTCATCGGGGAAGTACAACCTCTTTTTTCCCCGATGTGAAAGCTTTTCGCCATGCGAAGAGTCACTGGGGAAGTACAACCTCTTTTTTTCCCCAGTGTGAAAGCTTTTCGCTATGCGAAGAGTCGCCGGAGGATTACATGCGCCTTGCCTCCGGTGTGGTAAAAAGCTTGTCGGTATGGGCCCGTACCGATAAGTCACTGAGTGGGTTAGTTGGTGTAAGCCAATGCCTTGTAAGTACTCAGTGTCCTGTTATTATACGTACGTACGTGGCATGTCATATTGGTGTCGGCATGTCATGTAATGAACTAACATGAACCTAACACAAACTAACGAATTTACCCAATAATTAGAATAATGGGACACTTTGAAATCTCCTGCATTTGATTTCAGACATGACTGATGACAACTTGAATCCTGCACAACCGAGAGACTAGGCTGCTGGACCCTCTTCGACTCCTGAATCCTGATGGAATGATCCAACCAACGAGATCCTTGCCTCGACTCATTTCCGGATCTTCAGAAGACGACGAGCCTGACGAGGACGCCAGGGTGTCAGGAGAGGCCGTATTAGAAGACTGACCGCAAAAACGGATGATTCATCGGCAAACCTATAAAAGGAGTAGCTCAAGCCACGCGCATTCATTCTTGTTCGAGACTTTGTGCGGAGCGGACGTGTTTCTAGAAATACTTACCCATTGTATAATTAATTATCGTTTGTTTATATTAATGAATTAAATAATCTGTGTGATTGTGAAATATAAATGTTTTTTAATCTGAACCCGCTTCTGTTTTCTAATAATATATATATTATAATATAATATTATAAAGAGGAAAAATTTGATTGTTTGTTTGTTTGCATTGAATAGGCTCCGAAACTACTGAACCGGTTTGAAAAACTCTTCCACTATTTAAGCTACACTATCCCCGGGAGACATAGGCTACATTTTATAAAAAAAAAAAGGAATCCTTACTAAAACTCCGTAATAAACTAATACCCGTGCAAAGTCGGGGCGGACTGCTAGTAATAAATAAAATAAATATGTGCTACGATTTTAATACACTTTAGTCCAGACTCTGCTATGATAAGCTCAGTCAGATGGACCACATGAAATGCATTTTGAGATGAGACAACGTAAAATAAATTTAACACTAATATAATGCAAAACGCGGTGTCAGTAAACTCGTAGTTGGGGGTAGTCATTAAAATGTTCAGCGCACCGCCCCGTGGGTTATTATAGTGGTCACACAATTGTGATAACGCTTTTTATTGCAACTATGACAGATACCTAGGTTTTGAAGTAAAAACTGCTTCGGTGACAAATCTTCAAGCCTGTACAAAAATCTATCTGGTGGCTGTATGTACCTAACTATATAACCGAGTGGTGACGAAGATTTTCACAATACAGGCAGACAAATAAATACCAATTGAGCTCTATGGCCAGGTAGAGGTAGATTGTTTTATGCACGGGTTTTTTTTCACCGCATAAAACGACTTGACAAATTCCTATCACTGTTAGGACACCTCCGCCGCGAAATCTTAACAGGCAGCAAAATCGCTACTTATTGAAAAAATTATATGTACGTAAAATGTTACATATCGCAGTTACACGTTACACATTTTGACGATCGTCGTTTATGCTGCTATGGTTTCTCTGCGGATATTTGCTACCAGACTGCGGTAACAAATCTCCGCGGAGAACTGAGAGAGTAGGGTATAGCGGGTGATATCGCGGAACTTATCTAAAACTGACAAGCACATCTTCGGTCGCCGCGGAACCGTATCTCACCGAAACTGCTACTATAAATTATAGAGTATATTTATTATAATTAATTATAGTGTAAATGTGAACCCTATAAAATATTCCATACAGATTTTTTTTTACGTAGGCTGACGTTTACCACGATCTTACCTGGTGGAAAGCTATGACGTGTTCGAAGATGGGTATGTTTGCATAGGAATGATCTTTTAACCTTAAACTTGAAAATTCCAAAATTGTAAAAGCACAGACGAACGCAAGGCGTTCCATTGTTTTGCCAAATACTTGGTTGCACCATGAATGGTGTATTGACCATGTCATTGAAAGGGTGACGCTTAGCAGTTTGTCTGGACCCTTCCCTCATCCGTTGTCTGAAAGTATTGTAATTGAATAGTGGTGGGAAAAACAAGTCCGTATAGTTCCATTTCAAACTCTCCGTGGAAAATCCTGTAAAATACCGATAACCGGTGGTCCAGGATTTAAAATAAGCGCAAACGCGTCGAGCGGCGTCGCCTTGTTCGATGTTTGTCATTTAAATTTCTGCTGTATGTTGCACGATGTATGGTCTATTTAAACTAGTGGCGGTTCGTGCAACGGTTTCGCGCCGGAGATGTGCTACCGGCGTAATCTATCTGTTTTAATTGAAAAGCATTTAAATAAAACCGCGTGAATAAATAAATTATACCTATTTCAGAGCTGTTTGTGGATTCAATTATGCCACCATTAGCATAGCCCATAATATTTTATATTGCGCGTTAAATTGAGTTCGGTTTAATGATTTAATGTTTACTAATTAACAAGATCATAAAGCAAAAGCGATAAACGCCACCTCACCTGCTTTGCTACTGAAACCATTTTATATATCGAACGTATATTAATCTTATAATTTATCAATTATGAATACTGCTAGATAATCTAGCTACATAAAAAAAAACTGAAGAAAAATTACGATTCCATACAAAAACATAACTTGAAACTACCTAGTATGCTCGGTTCAAGCATTTATTTGCTCTGACAGCTGCAATAACATTGTATAAAGCTAAATAAAAGCATTTTCTTTTACAATCTCACTGAAGTATTTGTGGTATAATACCTGTTACAGTCTTACGATCAAAAACCTAGCGAAAGTGACCAGAATTCGTGATTCTCATTCTGCTTTTACAATGTTGCTGTCAGAGCAAATAAATAAATAAATAAATAAATAAATATTTGGGACATTTTGCACACATGGTCATCTGACCCCAAACTAAGCAAAGCTTGTGATATGGCTGCCAGAGACTGATATACATACATATATAGTTTTAAATACATACTTAAATAGATATTAACAACCAGATATAGAACAAACACAAATGTTCATCACACAAATGTTTGTCCTAGATGGGAATCGAACCCACGCCCCCAAGCTCAGAAGGCAGGTTCACTACCAACTGGACCAACGGGCTATCAAATAAATGCTTGCACCAAGTTTAAGGCCCTCTTTTCCGAGTTTTAGCAATTATGGTCATTCTAGTTTAAGTGTGTAATTCCATGGTTAGCTTAAAATTATAAAAACGGTGTCATATCAAAGTTTAATGTTTTATTTGGGAACCCCCCCAAAAGGCCAAAATCGTTAGATAGACAAAATATATGAAAGAAACACTTAATTGAGCTTTTCTCCCTGTTTTTTTTGGATTCATTCAAATACCTATTTATTAAATTATGTCTGCGATATCTTAATATATAAATTTCATAATTATGAAGGAAACCGTAAAGGTACATTTTACATTACAGCTATACTTTTCGAAAAATATGATAAAAACCCCAAAAGTAGAAGTAGCGAAACGCACGACTGTGTGTAAGCGCCATGGTTTTGCTCCGCTAAACGCGACTTTAATACAATCAACCAAGCCACCTGTATAACCACCTATAATAAGCGTTGCTTAAAATTGGTAAAACCTCGCGTTAAATAATTTCCAGTAGCTGACGGCCATAAAGGTACAATTACCTAATGGGTACTTAGGTACCCAAGTAATTGTACCTGCTGACGGCTGATGAAATCTTAGCATTACCATACCATATAGAGTAGAGTTAGCTTCCAGGAACATACAAATCGTTCAGCGTTTCAGGTTTCACATTATATTGGTCACTTGGACAACATCTCCCATAGTACTTGTACTTATACCTAGTAGTTCGTAACATAAATACATACTTAGCCGGGGCTTTAAAAGTTGATTACATTATCACCAGTTGTAACGACTGCAATATTTTAAACTGGACTGTTGAATGAGTTACATATTCCCAACCGAGAGCCAACCGAAGACTGATTACAAAGCATTTCCAAGCACCGAAAACCGTGCGACAGGAAACGAGTGTCAACCAGGCGGACTGAGCGATGCGACGACGGTTCTTTGTACGCCTTGTTACAAAGGAATCGTACCTACAAGCTCTTTGTCTGCCCATCTACCTGCTCGATTTCTGTGGCTACTTGACAGATATCGAACGTTCGAGATACAAGCACCACAAACATTGCTCAGATTTTCGAGAGCTTGCTCAAAAGAGCCCATATCAAACGGATATCGTAAAAATTTAGAGATCTTTTTGCATTGCAAATCATAGGACTTACCTATATGGTGAGATCTTGACAAGTGAGACAGAAGTAAATATATAACGTACTCGTAGATACAAAAACTGATCTGCAGTTCAACGACACACAGCATATAGTAGTAGCGTAATTTATGTTATCCTTGTTATGTGGTATTTTAATAAAGAGTTATTGTATTTTATAGGTAAGTAAGTACATCGTAAAATCGAGCACAGGGGCCTTACGGTTACCTCTTAACATGGGCTCGAAACAGTGCAATGCGGCAAATCATGCGAACGTGGACCTTAACGCGTTGAGATACGGTTTGTGGTTGCGCAAATTTTCGCATCACCCAAACAGAATCGCTTAAAAGTGGTACCCGTATGGCCCCTATAGCTAGCTAAACAATGTTGCCAATATTTGTAAATCACTCTAAAACAAAGTTTAATTTGAAAAGCAAACATTTCGTGTGGTTTAATAACCCGTAGGGTTGTTTGTTGGTCGGTGCCGCCGGTAAATTACCCCAAGTACCCGCCAAACCACAACAGGTTACGGTTATCACGGAAAGTTTGGTCTCGTCTCACGGCGTGCCCATCTGTGTGACCTAACAGAGGGCCCGTAAAGAGCTATTTCCCCTCAATTAAGACGCAATTCCTCCCCAAGTGGAGCAAACAAAAACTTAATTTAATTGAATTGAAAAACTCCTCTAATTAAACCTGCGGAACTGAAAATCGTGGTGCCAGCGCCAAGGTACCACCTATTAATTAAAACTGCCTCACTTCCAAGGAAAACTAGATGTGCTTGGAAAATGTTCAGTGACTTTTTACCCCGCAACGTAGCTTGACTATTATTCCAATATCGGTTAAAATTAATAAGTGTTGGAATTTATAATAAAGAGCTAGGGTTGTTACACTCCCGGGAAAACTTATTGACAAAAAAATTGTATGTTATTTATCCCATCGAAATATCTCATTCTTGGAATCTGCATCTACTCTGCCAACTTTCGTAAATCACAGTTACTAAAGAAATACTTATTATAGAAATTTCTTTATTTTCATGTTGCTTCATAATGGATCCTTTCGCAAACAGAGGGGTATTATAAGTTTATCGTGTGTATGTACCTAAGTTTGTGTATCATACTGCCAGAACGGGATCATACGTATCATACGGACTGCCAGAGCGGGCACGAAAAATCGTCACCGCTTTATGGTTGATATTCCGAAAACCCGTACGAAGCGCTTTGATTCCACATTTATTGTGCGAACTCCTAGTCTGTGAAATGCGCTGCCTGAATGGGTGTTCCCCGATGGTTACAATCTGGGTGTCTTCAAATCACGAGTGAATCGGTTCCTTCTAGGCAAGCGTGCTCCAACGTAGACCGCATCATCGCTTAACATCAGGCGTGATGTTGGTCAAACGCAAGCCTATTAATTATAAAAAAAACATAGCTCCCAAACGGCTGAACCGATTTTGATTTAGTTTTCTTTGTTTGTATGGTGATTTCATCCAGAGTGTTTTAGCTATGATTTGAAAAAACTGTTTAGCTGTTTGAAGATTATCAGCTCTATTAACAGGGGTTAAAACAAACAATGTATACTTGTATTCTGAACAAACAATGCTGTCTCTGAGGGATTGTCCACGCGTATGAAACCGCAATTCGACATTGATTGTATCCTGTAGATATAAGTTTTTTGTAATGGTGTCGAATAAAATTTATTTTCTTTCTTTTCTTTCTTTCTTCTTTCTTTCAAGGCGCAGCTAGTGAAACATAAATAGAATCTTCTACTTTTGTTTTTTTCATCCGAATTAATATTATGGATAGAAATTGACAAACACTGATTTATCAACAAGGCGAGTAAGTCCAAAGAAAGGTTTTTTTTTTGTTTAAGAGTAGGTAAGTCAATCCATCAGAGTCAACGAAGTAGCTTTTCTGTTGTTGATGAATCCTTGAATCCTGTGGGCGATTATATAATACTGTCTGTAAGAAACTGGCGTAGTTTTCACACATTTTATAAAATATAGTATATTATTAGCTACAGACCCTGTGTTATTACGTATATTAATATCTAATCTGTCTGTCCGCACGTAATCCAGGATTAGGTAAGGCTGCTGAGTCGCTAAGTAGCGGACTAGGGATTCAGTTAGCCACAACAGAATTTTATCCGTGTTGGTACACTTGAACATACATATTTATAGTAGAGACGCCGCGATTAATTGTCATGGCGAATATTCGATCAGCAATTAATGTTCATTCCGTATGGCGAATAGTCGAATTATTACTCTATATCAAAAGTTGACATTATACACCAATAAGACGCTTATTGTAATTTTGAACGTACCTATATTTTTTTAAGATATAAACTATAATCCAACTATAGGCCAAACTATAATCCGAATAGGTACTGATTAAAAAGACCTGACTTTACTTGTTAAATCGGACTTATTTTTTAAATTCCAATATTAATGGTAAATTAGTACTTAGTTTTTTTATGCTGCAAGTATTGCAAGTATATTGTACAGAACATAAATAATTATGTGTAGTTTGATTATTTTAAATCTGGACCGTAATAATTTGTTTTTCATACAAAAACTGTACACTGTAAAAACTGTACTGTACTGTTGGCGTATCTCTATCAATAAATAAATAAATAAAAATAAAACCTTTTTCCGAGAACTATTCGCTATAATGTCGAATAATAGAAAATATTATTCACTATTCAACAAAAACAAAATACAAGCTAGCTATAACACTGCCACTTGAAAATCTAGTGTAATTCCGCTTCTACGTCGTTAATTGTTAAAACGAATTTTTTGTTACAGATTTAATTACAATTTGTTTCAGGTTAGGTTAATTTTACTTTTTTATGTAATTAATATTTATGTCAGGTTAGGTTTAAATTAGCATCACAAATATCTATAGAGTAAAATAGTTTGTCCCAAATCTTTATTGTACTCAAAACGACGTAGAAGCGGAATTACACTAGAAATTCATATACACATTAAAAATGGACTTCCGCAAAGTAACGCCTGATTCAATCAACTGCCACTTGGCCTATTATAAACAATTATATTTTTTTTTTTGTAAACCCCCGAAAAATTTGCTGGTACCTAATATTCAAACGGCTGAGCAGATTTTTTCTAGCTGAGAAAATTTCGATCTAGTCACCATTCAAACAAAAAAAACGAAATCAAAATTGGTTCAGCCGCTTGGGCGTTACGATATCAGTTACCACAGACAGACACAATTCTAAACTCGTAAAATTTATAACCACAGATCTGTACTTAAAATTACAACACCCCTCTTTTCAAATTCAAATTCAAATTATTTATTTGTCAGAACATGGTAGGTACACATACATATAAAGTAGCATACATGGTCGTAAGAATGGAGACGTATCTCATGTCCTTGCCTGTTACAGCGTACAAATGTTAGTTTTTTATTAATATTTTTATTAGTTTTTGTTAAAGTTAAAAAGGAAAAAAATAAACAAAATTATGTCTATGTTAGAATATTGTTAGAATCATATTTTGGTTTAGTTGTATTTTATACCTTAATTAGATGTTTATTATTTTGAGTCGGGGGCTAAATACAAGGATTGATAAGCCCATAGATCGTATAAGGCCAATCTAACTGCCCAAGCTCACTACCTTAGTACACTGCTTAGAGTGCTTAGTACAGTCTATATGCGTAACCCTGTCTAATAACGAAATCTCAAAAACTATAAGACCTATCTATATGAAGCTATTATGTTGCTCTCAATTTTTGGGTGCTCACTAGAAAAGAAAATTATCCAAAATTCCCATGGGAAAACTGTACGTTGTTTTGAGTAGCTACGTTTTCCTTGAAGGTACTTACAAGGTTGAGTATGACAAGCATAATTTCAAAGAATGCTTCAGCAAATTGCTACTCTGGCAAAACACCGTGATATAAATATTTACCCAACGTGTACTGATTGCCCAGCCACAGGTGTTGAAACTGAGACCCTATGACATTTGTACAAAAGGCTAATCAACAAATCGTTCACATTTTGAAAATATGAAATCCAATGTAAAAAATTGGAGTTGTATATAGGTAGGTTATATATGAAGGTATCTGCCACAGAAAGCTCAGCGAAGCGTGAAGCCTGAAGCGTCCAATTTGTGAACGCGCGGAGTGAACATTTTTAGAACATTCCGCTTAGTGGCTGTTTCTGCGTGCCTGGTCATTTTTGTAGCTCATTGAACGACCTTTAATCCTGTCGTAAGTGTCCTGCTTGTAATATTTTTCTGTTATATCTCCTACAGCACTGCTGCTTGTTTCACAGAATGTTTTTAATTTTACCTTCTACTGACTTGGCTTGGTGTTTGTGACCACAGTTCCTTTATCTAATATCGATGATGGTGACCACGCCTAGGCTGAAAGCTAGGCTAGTAGTAAATATACTCTATCGCAATGCTATAGTTATTTCTCATATCTAATGTTTTTTATTACTAGAAGCTCAAGTAATAAACCCTGCGGTGCGGCGCGGCGGCGTGACGTTTGACCGCACCAACGACCTATTATATTCTCTTAACATAGCCAAAAGGTACTCAGACATTATTAGCAATATGGATTTTTTTCTATATCTCATAAATAAATGAGATCTCACGTGAACTTCCAAGAACTATAGCCCTGGGAAGGCTAAACATACGTCACAGATTATCTAACACCTTCCACGCGCGGTGGACGAGTGGCTCATCTATTTGTTTAGTTAAGTTGGCTCTAACTAGTGTTGATACTGTGGCTAAGTTCGCGGGACCGTGGGAGCGAGGGGGCGATGTACGTTGTATGTAGAATCAATCAACACTCGCCCAATTTCTGAATATAATATGTAGGTACATTGTTTGCTTTCATTTAGTAGCGTTGGCTCTCGTGTTTACATTTCAAACTGTATTTTACGTGTTAAAATATGTTGCGTACATTGATGCTGTTTGTAAGTTTGTATGCAATTATTGAGATCAAATATTGTACTTAAGTAGATCTGATCCTGATCACAAATGAAGCAGTTATTACAACTTCCCTGATCGTTCCTATTTATGTGTCCAGTATATCCTTGGTCGATCCTGGGCAAGATCTGCTCGAGACTAGGACGAATTAGAAAGCAAGGCAGTGTGCTATTGCGTGCTGAAATCGATGTTGGTATACTTAGCAACTTAAAAGGAACGGAGGGAACAACAGAAGAAATCGGAATCGCTACCGGGTTGTATGAGGCATTATTGCCTTTTTGATCTACGTCACCCCAACAGCTATAGACTGCGTTTCATCATCATTATGCACACTTCCATCTACGCCACTGGAGCAACTACGCCAGCGGCTCAGAGCCTCACTCCGATATTTCAAGGAGTTCGTTTGGCCCGGGGTGGTGCTGGTAGAGGGAAATGCACAATATAACCCAAGCGGGACATCAGTGCAGGAGCCTTCCGGACAACTGCTATTGCGGCAGCAAACTTATCGCCCCCATCTCTAATAATAATAAGAACATCAATGTATAATTCTTTAAACATTCCTTAGGTTTGTAATGATAAGGCATCTCATCTATAAAAGCTCTCATTGCGAAGACGAGGAGCAAATTAAACGTCAATCACTCTTCACGGCCGCGAGACGTGACACAAATCACACGATCCGTTCATTTTCTCCGTTTAATCGTCCTGTTTTTCGCTTCGCAGTTTAATTTTCAGCAGTAAAATGCGACATCAATCATGTTAGAAGCAAGACCCCTTCGGGCTCCTTCCAACCCCTTCCGTGTCTAATAAAAATCTGCAAATTGGTCGCGTTCTCTGAATTAGATTAATATTTTGAGCGGAGCAAGCTGCAGCGTAATTTAGATGGCGGTGCGCTACGCGACAGGCGTACCTACTTGACGTTCGCTTGCACAATGGAAATGCAACTATTAGAGCCTTACTTTCAATAAATCTATAATAACAGACAGATTTTTCATTTTTTCACCAATTTATTCGGCTCAAAAATAGAACAAAGAAGAAAGGTAGAAAAAACACCACTTGCACAATGGAAATGCAACTATCAGAGCCTTACTTTCAATAAATCTATAATAACAGACAGATTTTTCATTTTTTCACCAATTTATTCGGCTCAAAAATAGAACAAAGAAGAAAGGTAGAAAAAACATCCAATAAAAAGAGAAAGAAACAGGTTTGGATAGGAAAGAAAACTCTTCAAATCACCTACGGAAAGGTTGTGAATTTGCATACCTACATAGAGATCTACTTCATTTAGATCATTGTATCGTTAGCTCTCACTGGAACCTGTGGAGCGGCAGTGGGAAGCGGACGCGGGCGGGTTGGCTCAGTGGCCAAGTTTCCGGACAAATAGGTAGAGCAACAGCTGACTGGCTAATCAGTTACACTTTAAGTTATGTTACTTTACCTCCGATGATTTTGTGACACGCTTACGGAGTTTTGTACGAACAAACATACGCTTACATACAAACTTTTGCTTTTATAATATTACTAGATGTTGCCCGTGACTTTGTACGCGTAGCCTTTCACATAAACAACCAACCCCTCATTTTCCCCCCTTAATGCGGCTCTTTCGCAAAATCCTTAGCGGAACTCTACACCCCATAAGGAATCTACCTGCCAAATTTCAGCTTCGTAGGTCAAGTGGTTTTCGTGATGAGTGAGTGAATGTGTAGATGAATTTCGCTTTTATATATGTATATAGATAATTAGATTACTAGCTGCGCCCGCAGTTTCACCCGCGTAGTGACGAAAAATAGTCATGATGATAATGATGAAAAATTGCCTGTCACTCTACGGCCCTTGAACTATACCTATCCGTGCAAAAAATCAGGTCGATCTGTTGCTGTGTGAAAGAGAAACAAACAAACCAACAAACTTATCACATTTATAATATTAGTATGATAATATAGAAGATAGATAGACAGTTTGTGATTCCTCGTTATTGCCCCGGGCAACCCGCTGAAATCAAACTTAGAGGCAGACACAGTAACAATATATTGTTTGATCTGTGCCGAGCTTCCATTGATGCTGTTCTGTGCGGGGCGGCATTGCCAGTGGCGCTGCCAATGTGCCTTTATCTGTTGCCTTTGTGACGAACAGAGATTGCCCCAAGAGATTTGAATATTGCGCATATTCCGTCTCTTACATGTAGACCGTTGCACCTTTGTACTTATACATTTTCGTTGTATATGTAGTGAGTACACAGGTCTATCAGATCAGACCAGCAGGAGATATGCCTTAGTGTAATTATTGTTCGTTTTCAAATGTCTCCGTGTGTCACCCATTTTTTTAATCTGCAGAGTGAGTTGGACTACAGGCATCCAGACTCATTTAGACTGGATGCGTTCGCAACCACGCCACCTTACCATATCTCCCTTGTTTGAATGATCTGAGGTTCAATCAATCTCATTTGTTCGATTAATTGATCTTATTTCTAAACCGTTTTGTTTCTCACACGTTGCGTATTTTGACAGTACTGTGGATACTTTGGCAACGTGTTTGCTTTTACGAAAACTTTAGTGCTATTTAGACATAGATTCCTCCCTCTACGTATTTAGATATGATATTGGTGTCAGAGTAGCTAACGAAGGGCTCTAGGATAACCTGATTTTGGTCATGACTTTTCAAAAGAAACAAGGCAAACAATTGGTTTAGATTAAGTCCCACTGTACGAGGGCTAATATCAGATAGCTCGTTGGTCCAGTTGGTAGTGAACCTACCTTCTGAGCTTAGGGGTGTGGGTTCGATTCCCACCTAGGACAAACATTTATGTGATGAAAATTTGTGTTTGTTCTATATCTGGTTGTTAATATCTATTTAAGTATGTATTTAAAACTATATATGTATGTATATCAGTCACGGGCAGCCATATCACAAGCTTTGCTTAGTTTGGGGTCAGATGACCGTGTGTGCAAAAATGTCCCGAATATTTATAATACAGTTGAATATATACTGGAACACCAGTGCAATGACATATTTGCATAGTTGCTCAGTATTAGCTGCATTGGTGTTGAAATTTGAGCAGCTCTCAAGCCCGGAGCACAATGGTAGTGCTGTATCGATCTGAACGCTCTCCCCGTACCTGCAACTGTATACTTTCAGCTGGCACCGGACGACGAAATTGCAATCAACGTCGACGTCGACGTTGGTTAGAATCGTATGGGTATTTAGGCCCCATATCTTCTGTTTATATACAAAGTATTCATTGAATTTTTTTAATTACTTTCTGTAAAAGAGCTGGTAATCTTCAAACAGCTGAATATATTTCCTGAATCATAGCTAAGAGCACTCTCGATCAAGTCGTCTTTAAAATAAATTAAAATAAAAAAAAATTGCTTCAATTGTTAATTAAGAGCTACGATGCCACAGACGTCTGTCTGTGGCATCATAATGACACACAGATACACACGTTAAACTTATAACACCCCTTTGTTTGCGTCAGAGGTTAAAAAGTGACTCACTCACTGACTGACTCATCATATAATCATGTACTTGCATAATATATGTAAGGGAGCATATTTGTTCACACTAATAACGGCTGTACATGGGTATTTGGATGAATTTGGTGGCTAATTCACTAGGCACTGAAGGCAACTTTTACCTAAAGCTTGTGGTAAAGTATCCCGACTAATTGTAGCCCGTAAAATCGAATGACAGTTTGTTCACCATCGAGCGACTTAAACGCAGCCCAAAACCGATTCAATATCCCTTGCTGCGTCAGAAACGTACATACTCCATTGCGAAAAATGTTTTTCACGAAAATTCTCGCTGGAAGGTACAACTACTATTCTAGAGTATTATTCTAGAATACCAAGCAGAGAGGTGATTATAAATAATTAAATATAGTAAGTTTCTCTATTCAACAGGTTTTTTTTAAAGAATATTATCCTCCTCTAATTTTGGAAAACTAGGGTATTTCACCCACTCACCAAGAAGAAAGTTGAATGAATTGTTAATGAAAAAAAAATCTGTTAATTTAAGCAAACCGTAGACCAAACAAACTTAAAGAAAGGTAAGTATGAGTGCCTAGCCTAGTGTGCATGATAAGGAGGGAAGTATGCTTTTTACCTTTTTGAAATTGGAAAATGGTGGAAGAATGTAACGGGGCGCGGCTATCAGTAACGGAGAGCACTAAACTAGGTCAAATTATAAACTTAGTAGGATTGATATTGGTAATCTCAGAAGAAGGACTAAACCTATATTCTGAGCTTTCGGACTAAAGCTATATTATATCGGTATCGTAGAATGATCAATTTCAAAATAGGTAATATAACTGAACATGGAGCTCTGTCTAAAATTATCTCATAGAGACCATGGCATGAAATGACTACCAAAACAAAACACTTTATTTAGATTTCTACAGCCACAAAGTACAATAGGAATATAATTTTTATTGTTTACTTATATTTTGGTTTATTTTTAATGACCTCCGTTCCGCAAAGCAATTCTACGTAGCTTAGATAAGTTTGTTTACGAACGAATTTTAGCTGTTGAATATTAATGGGTATTTTACAAGCGGGAAGCGTTACTTTGCTGGGAGGTTTTGCGACGAAAAAGCTTGTGAATGAAAAATAAAGTAATTTGGACTTAAAGGATAATTTTTTTGGTATGTAGCGAATTTTAAATCTGAGCTTTATTATTCCTTTAGTTTTTTCCTTTGTTATCAAGGTTTTCTCTGACATTGATTTCAGACTTAAATTGAGTGGCCACGATGTACCTAATAGATTTTCTAAAAAACTTCCCCCGAATTTTGAAAATGCGATAGAAAGGTTTAGTTCGGTATCGCAGTACAGAAAAATTTACGGAGTGGTGTCCGACTGGTAAGAATGAGGAATTGAATAATCCAGAATGGCCGACCGAGGATTATATGGACTGACAACATCAGAACAACGATCGAGGACAGTGGAAAAATCAAGTGGTAATTCTGAGAATACCTACCTTTGTAGGTTATTCAATGCTAATTATAATGGTAAATTAATTTCACATTGATCAATATTATTCTAACATGTGTTACAATTTGCGGTCAAATTTCAACATTCATCAATTTACGTCAATGTAAAGGATTGAAGACATTCATTGACGTAAATTGTAAGGACCAGCCCAATGGAGCTACTACAGCGCACTAGGATGAACCCAGTTGCTCGCTGTTTTGACTTCGTTTGTGAGTGGTTGCCTTACATGAGAGTGATGTGATGTAGTTTGAAGAGAACAATGCGATGTAGTATATAGTATGTTGTATATAGTTAGTAAAGATTTCGATAAATGGCGCTAATTTTACAAGTAAGTAATTTGGGATGCAACATGTTCGTATGGACATATCTTGATATCTACATCAATGTAGAGATAATGAAAAATTCTTAGTTAAGTCATTCTTTTTAACTAAATTCGTAATTTTTAAACAACAAATAATTGTATTTGCCGACCGATCTCTCGACAGAGATCTAGTCGACCAGCTAGAAATAACTAATAGTTACTTCACAGTTACATATAGTATAGCACGTTGTAAATCATTAGTATTCCGTCCGCAGGCCATCTGTATCGTGTAAATGCAGCCTCCAACCCCCACCCACCCCATCTCCTCCCTAACCTCTACTCGTATGTACTCGCAGACTACGTACCTCAGTACAGTCAGTACGTAAGAATCATAA